>JAUTXW010000322.1:600000-1082500 GCA_030620095.1 Kuschelorhynchus macadamiae
ATACATTTTAATGTGAAACTATACACATTTTAAAATATATATATATATATATATATATAATTTCAAGTTAAATCAGAAAAATATAAAATGTACACTATAAAGAAAATCATTATTAAATACTGATCTATAAAAAATATATATGGAAGGTACAACTTTTTCAGTTTACTTGAATATATAGCTAAGTCGAACGCTTCAAATGACTGAAACCTGAAAACAAAGTGATTTTCTGATTATTAGGATACATGTTTGCCCTATACATTTAATTAAAGTTATATAATAAAGAAGGCAAACGAAATAAAGATACCCAAATTAAACCGTCCATAGCGTTACGTGATTACTGTACACCACTGGATTGCGGTCATCACTGTCAGAAGTTCCGGTGGAATGGCACAAGATGGGCGCGCGGACAAAGAGTGAGATAGTGGAAATGTTCACCAAACCATGAACGCATTTCCGTTTTCCCTTTTGTTTTATCTGTATCGCCACAATATCGCACGATTTTTGGTCTAAGGGTGTCATGGTAAAATCTACATGTTTTATTTTACTTTTGTACGTTGAATCGTTTATAACTCGAGTTATCTAATATATATCCTGAAGTTGTATACAATATAGTTGTATTAAAATTTAACTTAAATATCAAATCATCTGCTCAATTTATTTAGTTCTAAGGGGCAATACAAAACCCACCTCAAAAAAATAAAAGATAATATTTTATTCAATCTTGAAAATTTCACTTTATGAAGTGGTTGTCAAACTAATTCTTACTTACTGTTACAAAAAGGCATTTATGTATTGAATGTCTCTATATATGTAGGTATACCAAGAGTATAATGTTTATTTGCTGTCTTTAATACTTTGATTCCTACTTTACAAAGTCAAATTTTCAAGATGGGATAAAATATTATTTTTTGCTTTTTGGTGCTTTTTTTAGCTGTACTGTACTGATGAAGACCTTAAGTCAGAAACACGTATCTATAGTTTGCTAAATTCCATTGCTTTGGCGGTCATCCCAACAAAATCCATTTTCTACTATATACTAGTTCTGGCCGCGCTAATATTTTCCTTCTTTTGATTTACCACTCTTGGGTTATGAGTTTCGCCACAGGTGGCTATATGCTGCTCCGTAGTAAATAGAGTATCAAGTCCGGTGAAGATTTCGGATGATTTCTTGGTAATCATAAATGTCGGTTTTGCTCCTGTTGGTGACTCTGGTGTTGATTTGTGTATTCATTTTGGCGCTGGTTGTACTCGTCTTTCAACTGAAGTTTACATTGATTTTATTGATATTTGTATATTTATACTGGTTTATTGTTTAGATAAAATGGACATTAGAAAATTCTTTAAAAGAAAAACAACAACCCACAATAATGCATTAATTCTTAGAAAAAAATAAGGCTTTAAACACATAGTTCCAGCCTAAGCCCTATCCCCAGCACTAGTAGTGATATAGCATATGAGAATACTTCAATGGATAAGCATATACAGGGAATCATAGCCCAAATATTGCCATAAATCGGTCAATCAGAAGCCATTGGAAATTTTGTAAATGCCTCTTGAATACAGATACAGATAAACAAAAATTTGATTTATTAAGAAGTCCATATATACCGCCCCCTAACTATGATTTTAAGCAAGATGTTGAACCAAATAAACGGTCATTCATCCGCAAACGGCTTGATCAATATAAATGGTTGGTTTATTCCAAAGTCCTTAAGGGTCCCCTTTATAAATACTGTGTGCCCTTTCCACCCACTTTGACTCACGGTAGAACTTTAGGAGCATTTGTAATAAGACCATTTATAAAATACAGAGATTGCCACACACAGGCCAAGAATCATTCTAGTTCAGTCTGGCATAAAGATTCAGCTATACGTGCCAAACATTTTATCGATGTGTTATCTAATAAAAAACTTGACATATTGTCTCTAATTGATGAAGAAAGAAAGAAAAATATTATGGAAAATAGGAAATTAATTCTTCCAATTACAAAACAATTTTTTTTGTAGGACTCATGATATACCGTTAAGAGAAAGCAGCAAAAACTATGGCAATTTTACAGACATTTTAAAATACAGAATTAATGCTGGTGATGATACTTTAGAAAGCCCCTTATGTAAGGCAGCTGGCAAAATACTATTCTCACAGTATCCAAAATGAAATAATTTCATTGGCAGGACAAGTAATATTAATATAGTAGAAGAGGCGAATTCTTCTAAATATTTTAGTGTAATGGCTGACTGCCGAGGTTTCCGGACATGGGCAGTTATCCATTGGCATACGATATGTATACGAAGAAAATGAAAAGTTTACTCTGAAAGAAGAAATTTTAGGATTCGTGAAATTCGAAAAACTAAACGCCCGCAGCTTAGCTTGTTCTATTTTGGAGTTTTTAGAAAAATCCGGATTAAATATGGACAAACTTGTAGGACAAGGTTATGATGGATGCTCAACAATGTCTAATCAAATTCACGGGGTTCAGACGATCATGTAAGATAAGTATAAAAAAGAATTTTATTTTCATTGTGCCCTCCCACATGTTAAATTTAGTAATTAACGTAATCAGTAAAATAACTGTAATTCGAAATATTATAGGTACCGTTAAGGACATAACATTTTTTTTTTAGAGAGAGTACCTACTTTAAGATGAAATCTAATTCCCACTCGTTGGTCAGCCAAATATAAATATATGCGCATTTTTGTTGAAAACTTTAATACTATATTATAACTTTTTTCGATATAAAAACTGGGGAAATTTTAATGAACCCTACAAAAAGAGCAGCTCAGTTAAGGGCTGCCATAAATTCGTTTACATTTGTTATTTGTCTAATGGTGGCAAGTAAATATTTAAATATTTTAGAACCAGTTGCAAATACGCTACAAGGTGTATCAATTAGTTTTGTAGATGTTCACCACCAAATAAATTTAATTACCAACACTTGTGAAAAACATCGCTTAGAAGTTGATACAGCTTTCACAGACATTTTTTAATGCATTATCTAGTTGTGAGGCTCTTACTTAGAGGTGGTTAACCATGAATTTGCCCTCGACAAACTCATAGATCTAATTATGAATCCGATTCAGCTAAAGATTACTTAAAAACATCTATATTTATCTCATATTTAGGTCATTTGATTCTTGCCTTTAAAACAAGGTTTTCAAAAGAACATGAAATCGCCTTCTTTTTGTATAATATTTTGCCAAAAAGGATAAAATCCTTAGATGTTAAATCTTTTGCAGTCAAGATCGGAAATTTGTACAACATCGAGAATTTGGAAAGCGAATTAAATATTTGGGGAGAGTATTTATCTCAATATCAAACAGATGAAAGCATAACCATTGAAGATCTTCTTGAACTTTGGAATTTTTTCTGGCTATCAAAGAAAGTCGACGGCGATATCAATATGCGCCACGTAACCCCAAGAAAAAAACAAAACAATTATAGAAACTTCAAGTCTTAAATTTTAAATCTACGTCTATTTCTAAGACTTTTTTATTATGTGTACCAAAACGATTATTAGTTTCCGAGATATAGCGAGTCTATTAGTAGAATAACGACTTTTTTCAATTAATTGTTTCGGGACTTACTTCTTTAAATAATAAAAGAAATTTAGGCACTTTTGAATTATATTAAGGTTATTAAAACAAATCAGAAGTAGAAAAATATAGTTATTATTTTAAAAAAACTGTATTTCAAAACAAGTCTCTTAAAAAAATTATATTTTACTAAAAGACAGGCTATATCTCAGAATCCAATATATTTGGTGCAAATAACAGAAATGTCTTAGAAATAGATGTAGATAGAATAGATGGCGACATGACGCCCTTATGACGGCGGTTTTGGCTCCAAATATAAAAACTACTTTTATATTTACAAATTTTTGATACTGTGAGAATTTGACGCTTGAAATATAAGGGAAAAAGTCTTTATATCTCATCAAATTGATACATATAACAAAAATGTCTTAAAACAAGGCGTATTTTTCAAATCTGAGACTTTTAAATTTCTTGCAACTGTTTTGTTTTTTTTCTTGGTGTCGAGACGCCTATGGTGGTGACGGTATCGTTTTTAAAAATTACATTACAACCTCCCCCCAATTTTAAGTGAAACACCCTTTATATATTCATAGCAAAATAACGTCGACGACTTAAAGCACAATGTGGTTAAGTTTTTAAAAATAATCGACTTTATTTAGGATATCCTATATAACATCATGAAATTATAAATCACGAAAATCTGTCCAGGCGTTTAACCTGTAGGTGGTAACAAACATATTTATATTTAGAGACTAATTAAAGGCATTACCATATTTTGCATACACGGGAAAACTGTACCAACTAATCCATGTCTCTCCTACGTGAATTTTTTTTCTAGACTTAGTTTATAGCAATAAACTCGTGATTTGCGTTTTCTAATTATAACAGTTTTAGCGTTTCGTTAATAATATTGGTCTTCAAAAACAATACATTTTCTACTTTGACCGTTATCAGGCATTTTAGTTATATAATTATATAAGACTGTAGCAGCGTTAAAATATTAAACCTATAAGTTTCGTTTTGTATGTTTAAAGAGTTGTCTGTCTTCCGTTAAAACATAATATGTACTCATTTTAATAGGACAGTATGTACTTTTAGACACAGTCCTTAAGTCCTTTAATAAGTCTGTCAGTACAAACAATTGGACTTGTTTTTAAAAACAAACTCAAAACCTTTAGGTTTTAATATTTTTCACTGTTCATTCAAAAGTTTTAATATATTTTGGTGATTTTCTCGAAACTTTCTCGAGAAAAAAAGATATGTCTAGGCAGCCTAGGTAACAACAGACAACCTCAGATTCCAGAAAATATAGTACTTCGATTACTGTTTATATACGGTAACCGAACCAATACCGGCATTGACGACGATAGTTCTAATTGAATTAAAAAGCTTTGGAGCTTTGTTCCATATTGGATTCGAACCCAATATTTTATTAATTCTTTCCTATGCTACACTTGATTTTTGGACATAATTTAAAATAAAATAAATAAATAGTTTTTCCACTCATTTTTTAAAAAATTCATTACATCGCAATTTTGGTACTTATGGTACCAACCAACTGTGTTGCCGAATTTCAATATTATTTACTAAGCCTAAATTATTTAGGGTAGGCATTTTTCAAATTGACATCTTGTATATTAAAATATTGAAGGACAACATAACTATGAGATATTTATTAAAAATAATTATGATAAAACTCAAGCACGAAGAGAATACAGGACCCTATACGGTGACCAAAGGACCATATAGATACATACATACATAGAGATATATAACTACTATCAATTAATAATAACACTGAAAAACAAAGAAAAGTTCGTAAAAATATAATTAAAGTTAATAAACAATTATTGCAACGAGTTCTCTACTTGACCGCCACTTTGCTCTATGCACTTTCTATAAATACTTTTTTGTAGTTCAATTGCTGCTAAAACTATACCTGAATTTTCTTCACTTAAATTTTGTATTTCTCAGGTTAATCTCTGTCTTATTAATTTTATGGTTAGATATTTTTCGTTAATTTATAAAACCGACAAAAAGTTATCCATAAGCGTAAGATCTGGACTATTATCTGACCATCTGATTTCGAATCTTCCAATCCAGGACTCAAAATTTTCGTTAAGGAAACTGGTAACATCGTTAATGTTATAAGCCATCCTGCTGTCAAATTAATCCGTTTAAGTCCTCAAAATTTTCATGTGTAACATTTTTTATAATATTTAGATAATACAATGCGTTTGAATTTTCTTCAATAAATGCTGTTCCAAATACCTTATCATTATATAAACCGCACTAAACATGAACTGATCTTCGGCCGGAATGTCAAACTTGATGAATCGTCCTTGTTATGCGAATTTTTCCTATTTAATGAAATTACCGTTGAAAGTACACATTCATCAGTCCAGATAATTTTGTTAAATAGCTGGTTAGCTCCTTCTAAGCGATGCATCTTTTCTAAACAATTTTAGACTAAACTAACTCTTTTGTTTTCGTTTGTTGTAAGTTTCTGCACGGGTAAAATTTTATAAGGATGAACATCGTTTCTTTAAAGTGGACTGAATTTTATAATAAGTTTCGCCTAAATGCTCCATAGCATTTGGAATGGATGTTTCGGGATTTTCTAAAAATATTAATTACGATAATAAAAATATTGCAGAAGTAGTTATAGATATAAATTACCTACCTCGAAAATATAAAATTATATTTAGTTCATCATTTTCATTTTTAAGTGAATTTCTTTTCTTTCTTTCAAAGCCCGCCCTATTGGGGACACGATATATAGTATTTTAAATGTGTTCTTAGTAGATATGGTCCTTTGGTCACCATATATCCTCCTATATTCTCTTTGTGCTTCAGTTTTATTATAATTATTTTTAATGAATATTTTATAGAGATCTCGTTTTTCAATATTTGAATAGCACATCTTGGAAAATTTAATCAGATGCGAAAACGAACGCCAGAATGTAGGCATATTTTTATACTTAACAAAAATGTCAAATATACAAATTATATTAAAGAAATTATAAGTTTGATCTCGTACAGTTTTCTAAACACTTTTTCAGACGATTTCCTAGAGTTTGGTAAAAAAGCAGTTCTCCAACTTTAAAAATAACAAAGTTAAAGGGTGTGTCTACTTATAATCAATAACCATGTACATCAACGAAAATTTTCCTAATGGAATTTAAATAAATTAATTTCTTATTGTTTTTCAAGAAATATGAATTATATTTAATGTTTCAACTTTTTGTGATTTTCAATTACTCCTCAATAAAAATTATAAATTATTAACTCGTTAACAAAATATGGTCACCATACGTAATAAAATTTTACGTATACGTAAGAATACCGGAGTTTCGCAGAAACAGACATTCTTTTTTACAAGATTAGTTTCAATTTTAATTCAAGAATAAATGAAATTCGCTTGTATTGGGAGTAGCTGCCTATATACTATTTCAACAAATACTTATTATGCATTATGACATCAAAATATCCGTTAGACAATATCGAATTTATGATTAAAAATAAAACACATGCTGGGTGAGATAACCTCACTCGGTTTGAGAAATACGGTTATTGTACTTGCCTGAGCCTAGAGTATTTAAAGTATGAAAAGCAACAGTCAACCATTATTGATTTAATGTAAGTGCGTTCAAACCTGCTGAATCGGAAAGGGAAACAATCTCGATTATCTTTTTATTCGTAGATGACAATGTTGACATAGTAGCAAAAGTCGACTATGCTTATATATGCGACAGTTTTTTACTTCCTATATTTATGAATGATTTTTTTGTGTAATTTATTAAAAGATTTACACGTAACTGAAAACATTCTGACCTTTTTTGATATCATGTTTAATACCTACAAGCGTCTGACACTGAACTGATCATAAGCGCCTAACCTTAAATCATCCAGTTCCTGCTTTATCCTATCCAAGTCCAGCGAAAGAAACATAATATTTTGTAATCTATAGTGAAGGGAGGGCGGATCATTAGAGTCACATTTTTAGGCCCAATTGGATGCCCCGTGCATCCTCCCCTGGGAACATGCCTAGGGGTTCCTTACACTGGCTATAGTCGGCCAGCTCTTCCTTCTCCAGCGCTTCCTTAGAAGGAATTCTCTGCTTGATAAAACAGATATAATATAAACAGATAATAGGTACATAGGGGTGTACAAAAAGGGTGATTTAAACTCGCTTGTTTGAAGCTGCTAGGAGAAACTGTCTGTAAAGCAGGGCCCTGTTAAATTTTCTTGTGACTCCTTGAAGTGGGCTCCAGCAAAGTCTCAGATCTGTTACGTCTCCGAAAAAATCCGCATATCTGTCAACGACCCGCCCTTCTTTTTCGGACGTGACAATCTTTCAGTACTTTTTCTAGGGATGCTCGGCAACATTTGTCAGCTAAGCACGTGGTGACTGCAGCATGGTCCATCTCCTCCCTCACTTAAAAGTATTCTTTTCCTGGCCTCACTTAAAGGTATTCTTTTGCCCTTGTTAAGGAGTTTTTCCAATTCGTCTAATAGAAAATCACATTGGTCAGTTAAACTGCCGCTCGCTGCCTCGTTCTAATCGACTCTGGACGTTTTCCCTTCATCTGACGAGCTATGCTCCCCACCCGTCATTTATGTGGACTAGCAAAAAATTGGACCCAGTGCCGATTCTTGAGGATTACGTAATTAAATGAAGGAATATATATCTAAGAGCCTTAATCTACTATTTTTTTTTTAATTAGAAAAGGTAGGTACATAGACTGACATTAGTACAATATATAGTATATCAAAACACTAATGTCAGACATAATTTTATAGTACAAGCCCTAGCTTAGATAACGTGTCGTATGCGAGAGGGCGAGTGAGATTAAATGTCTTTTGAAACGAGTATTTTTTTTCTATTTATACTTCTCTCGTAAAAGAGAAGTATTGTAATGGTGCAAAAATTACCCTCCCAGGTTTTTACAGATCTTCACGTTTTAGGGTCACTAGATGCCAAAAAACATGTTTTTTCAATTCCGTCGGTGTAGCTGATTTTTTTTTGCAAAAACCAAGTATTACGTAGGAATCATCTGGTAAAATGTTGTATGAACCCAAGATGGCGGCTAAAAAAACATGTTTTCTCAATTCCGTCATTCTGTATGTCTGCGTGTCTGTCTGTCAAGTTGGGGCATAGCTAAAAAACTACTTACCCGATTTATTTCAAATTTTGTTTAAAAATAAAAGGATTACGGGGATGACCTGGCGACATTTTGGTAAATGTTCAATATGGCAGAACCAAATGCCGACCTGGTGAAGTGTTAAAAAATTATCAGTGATAAACTAATTATCCAGATTACTTCAAATTTGGCACAAAAATCAAGTGTTACCTACAAATGAACTGGTAACATTTTGATATGAATCCAAAATTAGATTAATTTCAAATTTTGTGCAAGTATTAAATGTGATATAGGAATAAACTAGTAAAATTGTTATACGAATATAAAATGGAGACCAAATAAAATGTTTAAAAAACCAACATAATTTTTTTTCCTTATTCAAATTTCACAAAAATAAATGTGATATAAAAATAAACTACGAATTCAACATGACGGAACAAAATGGCGGTCTAAAAACAATTAGGGTAAAAACTACTTATTCAGTTTATTTTAAATTATGTTCAAAAATCAAGTGTGTACGAGATAGAAAATGGTAAAATATTGGTACGGATCCAATATGGCGCTCAATAAAAATATTTGGAAAGACAATATATGTATATGTGTTATTAAATGACTATGTGCGGAAATGAATTGGGTCACACCTCACTATTCCTAAGAACAAAAAAGATTCCTAACGACGGAAGTTCCGGGTAAAGGAAATTTACCGATTTTTTTCTATTTTGTGCATTATATTTGAAAAAAAGCGTTCTCCCTTAAAACAATTATTTACTATTGGAGATTTTCTAACTGGTAATGCACGCCAAAAGTTACAATTACATGGGAGCTATTGTTGTTTTTCAATTTTGTGACGTGTCCGGTTTCAAATTCCAGGCGTCATTGACCAATTTCGTAAGGAAAAAAAGGAGTGCCGAAAAGAGGGCCATTACGATACTACAATGGGTAGAGAATACACGTCTTTATGATTGCAAAATAGAAAAATAAATCTGTAAATCACCAGCCAGGAGGGGGTGTGGGCAAATGGGCCACCCATAGGCGCATTTCAAATTTGTATGAGAACTCGATGGCAAAAAAACGTACACACACGATGACAGAAAATTAAAATTTAAAATGACTTACGACTTACTTTTTTTTTTAGTTGGCTATTTTTACTATTTATTTTTATATCTTGCGAAATATATTAGAACGGGCCCTGAATATCTGGGCTACAATTTATACTCAATGATCAAAACAATTTTGATCTCTGTCCGCACAAACAATTTCTCTGGCTACGCCAGTATTGCATATGGTCCCAGAGTTATGAGAACTGGAAAAATCCCGAAAAGATAAAGAAAGAATGCAAGTGTCAATACTGGCGTGTGATGTAGACCACTTGAATTAGACAAGAGCATTCATTTCAAACACAATTAATTCTAATTAAGCCATAGGTAGCATTCCCCAGCATATAAATGATATAAAAATTACGTCACATTATTGAGATTTTTGTGGATAAACCCAGTTTTATTTTGGAGAAAATTGTAAAAAAAGAATTATTTCGCTTGGTATTCTTTCATCCGAAGGTTGAAGCTTAGAACGTGGAAATATTTTTTACACAGTAATGTTTCAAAATAACATTAAAAACACCCTCTTACAAACTCCTCCACTGTTAAACGTACGTCGCTTGACCTATATTTTAGACTAAATAGATGTAATAAGATCTAGGGTTTTTCTATAGTTGGTAGGGTAATTGAAATGGACTGAAATGGTGTAGCCAAAAAAAACGCTGCGGTCTTTGGTTCTTCAAAAGAAAAACGAAATTTTATTAAAGGATTTTTTTAAAATACCGATAAATTTTCAGCAAAAACAAAATTTTCCAGTCGACTAGCACTTTGTTTGTTTCATTTTTTTTTTCACTTTTTTTTAAAGAAATTATTCCTTAATTTTCCTAAATATTAACGGTTGCTCACTACCCTGTACTATATATGGTTAACTAATCATTTCTTATGAATTTTATTTCAACTTCATTAATAGTCTACCCGTTGCATACATAGTTATAAAATATTGCTTCATTAAAGCACAAAGCATTAAGTTATACAAACACAATTAATATCCTTCTTTTTATGAATTAAGTACGTCTACCCCGCCTGTGCATACATTATAATACTTACAAATACATAATCTTCACCCAACCTTTTGAATATAACATTAAGTCTAAGACCTAAGACGGATATGTAAATTGCTACTGAATTTAAAAGATTAAATTAAATTGTAAGTACTATGTAAATAAACTGACAAATATTTGTTCTAAAGAATGATTTCTAAAATAAAAAAATCTGATATCAAAACGGCTTTAATTATTTATGAGTAATATTGACGGCTATTAAAAAGAGAAATTTAAAAAAATTCAATAAATACTTACCCGTGTCACGATAACCATCTTGAGACAGGCTTAACATATAGAAGTCCTGAAAAAAAAATATAGTCAATGAAACTATAGAATCAATGAAAAGTTATATCTCATCTTTGCAAAAGCGATCAGGGAGTTCAAAATATCTTGATCAAGTCTTAAATATGTTCTTATTTTACTAATCTTTAAATTATCTTTCGAATTATGTAGAACAAGCAGGAACTAGTAATGGTAGCGATTTGGCGAACGCCACCCGGACCTCCAATCTAAAAAGACCCCAAAGCCTCAAAGCATTTTTTTTAAATTCATCGATTGGCTATTTTACATAATTTTTTCCATTTTGTAAGGCAACTTAGGCGCGTGAGGCAAGTAGTATAGGACCAAATTTATATCATAACATACAAGTATTAAAATAGGTAATAAAAAAAAATTAATTTGAAAATGCAAAGTATAGTATATATAAATATAATTTAAATTTGTACTCATTTCTCGTCGCCATATACTTCTTGTAAGGCTATGCAAATAAACGTCTTTATTATCAACCACTGGTTATTATTTAAAGCGTCGTATTTTGGATTGTTATACCTACCCAAGCGTATAACTATTTTACGCAATCAAGCGTGTACACTGTACAGAGTACAGAGCGTTAATTTTCTAAACAATATTATTTACATAAGAAAAATAATTAAATATTTATGTAGTAAATACGAGAATTGAAACCTCAGCATATAATAATCTGGACCATGAAGCAATAAAGTATTTCGAAAAAAGATAATCCGAGTATCTAAAATGCATTATTTTGCCATTTATCTTTTTAAACATAGAATCATACAGAACACAATTTTGTTCTGCTATTTTCAGGATTATCTCATTTTGACGTCTCTGAAGATAAATCGTGACCCAATTACAAACTATCAGGTTCAAGAACACATTATTTAAGATCTAAGACTCAATAGAAAGTAGGCTGCGGTGTGACGAAGTGTGTCTGTACGCGCACCGGTAATTTTTTTTGTTTAGTAAATAAATTATTACTATTATAAGACAATTCTTTAATTTCATTGGACATGTTTACCGATAAAGTACAATTCATTTAATTTTATGTTCAACAAACGTTGTCGCTGGGCCATTGATGAATTGCTATATTTGTTACAACTATTGTAATATTTCACTTTGCTCCCCTTCCTAAATTCACGCCTTCCTATTATGCCTAAATCGAAAAAACATAAAGAGAGAAATAAAAACCAAGCCTCAAACATTAAATGTATAAAGACGTAAAATATATGAATATACACATATAATCATCAAAAACTATTGGTCATAATATGGTAACATACACTATGTCTTTTTAATGCCCTCCAAATTGGCACACTTTCGTAGCAAAGTAAATACTGGAGTGGGCGGCATTTTGAAGAAAAAAATTCAATGGAACGGGGATCACAATAGCTCTGTAATACAACAGCACCGTAACAGAACAGCGCAGTACGAAATAGCGCCAAAACATATAAATAACACAGGCATCAGCGCCTTGGTTGACATCTCGAAAAACAAACTGATTGATACATTTAATTATGGATATTTTCTTAGAAAAGTGTCTGTCTTTATCTCACAGGGTACCCTGTGAGATAATCGAAAGTAATTTTTTGCTTTAAGCTGTTTTGCACTTGCAAAATTTATATATTTCTGATCTTTGCTTATATATACTGGGACTATGGACCATGGAGGAAAGTATCGGATAAAGGAAGTTTATCGATTTTTTAAAATTGGTATCCCGTACCCTGTATAATGCAGTTAAAATTTCGAAAAAACTTACAGAACTCGAAGTATCTTATATCTCACATGACCTTTAACTCGACCGCAATGATGAGGATATATAACGATTCGAATTCCGTTCAAATATTTCAGTTGCATTTTGCAGAAGGTAATGGTGGTTCACTTCAGCACCTATGAGCATTGCGTATTTTATATATCCTCTCTGAGATCATCTAGAACTTAAGCCATTAACCAGCTTACTTTAAAAGAAAAAAACATTTGATAGCGTTCATCGAAAATGGATTCTCTGATTGATAAAATAGTCAAAAGGTATATATTAATCTCGATATATGAGCAACGGTCTCACATTCATCTTCACATGCTCCCAACACGCTTATTACTTAATTTTACAATGTTATGAAGGATGCAGGATCTTTTGGAGATATGAGGGAGCATTCCGAAGTGCTCTTAGCTTTGTTCTTTGTTAATTGCCATAAGCCTTATTTTAGCAGATAAACAAAATCTGTAATTTCATTTAGCCGAAAATTGTCTCGTTGTGACTCTTTCATTTTATTAGGAATAGTAAAGCGTGATCCAATTTAGTTTCGCACCTGGTCATTTAGTAACACATTTACTGTCTTTGCAAACATTTTCATTGGGAGCCAATTTGTTTCACCATATCGAATTCGTACCAATATTTTACTAGTTTCTACCAGTGTCACACGTAATCTTTGGGTATAATTTAAAATAAATTGAATAAGTATGTAGGTTTTACACTGTTTTTTTTTTCCTACCATAATTTTACCATTTTTTTCTCTATATCACACTTAATGCTTGCACAAAATTTGAAATTTATCTAATAAGTAGTTTTTTACGGCTGATTTTTAAATAATTCATTAGGCCGCCATTTTGTATTGCTATCTTGAATTCGTACCAAAATGTTACAGGTTCATTCTTATGTAACACGTCCTGTATCCAAACTTCTTAATACTATTCATAACGGTATAACTATTAATCATAAATTAGGTGATAAAGATTTGTTTTGTGTACAGGTTGTTAAATTCGCAATTAATTAAAATTAAAAAATCCATCTTTAAACTTTGATAAAAAAAAACCCTGAAGTACTATTTGTGGCCAACAGTTTAGTTTGAAACTCTCTTTTATCACTGAGAAGTAATGACAAACAGGGCTTTTAGTTACAAACGCACACACAATGTAAAACAAGTTAAATACAACAGTTTCTTCAAATTGTTTTATTGCAGATGCACAGGATGTTTCGTTTTCTCGAATCAAAATTAACTTTGGTTTATTAAATGTATGTATGTATACCTGCATATTATATGTCTATCAAGTAGGTCACGTTTTTTTTAAACACAAGTTTGAGAAAATCCCTGGCATAAATGGCAATGCGATAGAGAGAGAGACGGAGAATGTTGGACAACATAGTGGAGTCAATGGGAATACATTGCTTCTTATGGTAGAGCTTTTCACAAAATTCTATCTTTAAAGATAAAAGTATCAAACTTGATATATTTATAATCAGCAAGACACTATTTATTTGATAGATATATAATATACAGAATGATATATATAAACAACTTAAGCTAATGTTAAAATAAAAAAAAAGTAAACACCTTGTATCTGCAAACTGCACTAAAAAATTATTTGTGGAATTTGATGAACTGTTTGTATTCACCGTTTTTCCTGTATATAAAAATACGAAACTTAATGGAGGGGGGTGCATTTATCTATAAACAAAAACCCTGTACAGTTACTGCATTATAATGTATGATATTTTAAACATTCACAAAAACAGCTATTATACATATACTTAACTATAACTTCAATGAATGATCTTATTAAAAACTCCGTATTCGTCGTATATGAAATCTTTAAATAATATATGATAACTATGACATACTTAAAACACGAAGATATATCAGAAAACAAGAAATAGAAAACATTGAATTTCATAAATAATATATGAATTACTAATACCCATATATTTCATCTCAATTAGCTTATTACATATTTTACTTTCTCCTCTTTTAATGATGCAGTCGTCTTCGTTGACAATCTAATTTGTTTTTTTGTTGATTTATAACATGCTGCAATATTCTTTCAGTTTAAGTCGAGAAGATAATTAGAACCTCAGAAGGTTCTCTTAACATAATTCCGAATGCAATAATCCTACTTTTATTTAGCCTGGTTATAAAATTATATTATGCGGTTTCACATTTTAATTTTTTTAATTAAATTGATAAATGCGTAGTGACAGTGGCGTATTTAGGATTGTTCCGGTGAAGGAGGGATGATTCAAAGATCATAAGGTCGCACGATATTATAAAAAAAATATACCTTTTTCCACCATATTACTCTTAGAATACTTCATGTGACATTTTTTTAAATTAATTGAAATAGTTATATAATATTACAAAACCAAAACATATTTTAAGATTTACGCACATTAATAAATCTCATTTTAAGTTAGCCATCTCATTTATCACTTCATATCTTATCTCTTTGAACCGAAAACATAGCTACCCTATTAAGTCTCCTCTACAATATGGAAAAATACTGTTTTAAGTTTGAAGCTATGACAATTTTTAAAGAAGTATGTCTTGATCCTATTTAAGCTAGAAAAATTCCTTTTTACTGTCGTCGTAAACACGGGAAGTAAAACAGAATATTTGTAACTATGGAAATATATTCAGAAAACTTTGTTGCAAATTGGTAATTCATCGATATCATTTTTCAGCTTTTCTTCTAGGCTGTATAGTTTTTGTCGCCACAGCCTGTATTCTGATGTGACTTCATCGTTTCATGACATCAAATCTTCCTCGTAATTATCGAAAAAAATTTCTATTCCTTCAATTTCAGCCATGGGATGTGATCAAAATAATGACCGAATTCCAATAAGTAATTCTTTTTTAAACTTTCCATTATTTGCTGACTATCTATGTTCAAAAAGGAGAATCATGCTGGAACTCTAAAATAATCTTCGGTAGAGGTTGATAAACGCTGAAAGTTGGCCATATTAGTCTCTCTTCTTGTTAGACGTTGCACATTTAGACATCACACCAATTTTGTCTGCTAGACAGCTTAGAAAACTGACAAATGAAACGTTAGCTTTATTGCAAAAAGCAAAAAAACGAGATGAGTGAACGGATATTTCACCCGGAATGAAAACAAAAAAAATATAAATATACAAAGTTTTTTTTCTCTATATATATATATATATATATATATATATATATATATATATATATATATATATATATATATATATATATATATTAGTGATGAAATGATTACGATTACGGTTACAATTAACCGCCGATTATTTACACGATTATTAAGTAAAGTAATAATAACTTTTTTTTACTTCGATTTTAAATGTTTTAGTTGTGATTTATTATTTTGTTTATAGTTTGTACTTATTTTCTTTAAAATTTCTTTTAAAAAATAAAAAATATATTAAGTATATATTTTAACATTTTTTTATTTGATAATCGTAATCGCAATCGTAACTGTATAACAACAATCGTTGCATCACTAATATAGATATATATATATATATATATATATATATATATATATATATATATATATATATATATATACCCTAATTCTGGGATATCCTAGGATTACCTCTTTTCCTCCTTTGCGGTGGCTTCCGTTGGAAGGCCCTGCCAACGATCCTCCAGCATGCTCATTAGGTGGCCGAATCATTTCAGGCCCTTCCCGTCGATTCTGTTTATTATACTTTCTCACTTCTCCTCAAATAGTCCATTTACACCTCTAATAGTCCGCATTTCATTTCCGATTCTACCAACGTTTGACCCAGGCGTTCGTTTGTTTGACATACAATAACTGATTTTTGCATCTAATCTGTACCCAATTATCTTTAAAAAGTGAGACAAAACAAATAAACTAAACATAACGTTTGGCAATAATTTATTATTCTTCTTTCATGAACTAGTCAAGCTGTGGGTTTGGAATTATTGACTTGTTGGAAAAGGGCATGGCTCTCCAACCCTAATTTATTAACACTGGACATTAAATTAACCCTTAAAATGCCCAAATACACATGCTGATCCATAATTCCGTTAATAAATGATACATTTCTTATTCCACAAGCCAATATGAACCCCAAAGAAAGCCACTGCCTCCCCCATGTTCCACTACCTTTCTTTCTCTACTTCTTGGCCTGACCATCGATTGCAAAAAGATTAAATTTTGTCTAGTCCTAAAAATTACGGCTTCCCAAAACTCTACAAGCCTATAAACATACTCTTCTTCAAATTCTAGACAATTTTTACGGTTCTTTTCAGAAATCAGAGGTGTTTGCGTGCATACTTGATAAAATAATAAGGAAGATACCTTGTAGTAGTTTTAGGGGGGTGTTTTAAATGTATGGATACTTTTTTAACCGACTGTATGTTGTTCCCACTAAAGACAGTTCAAACATACAATAATACCGTATTATTAAACTCTTTTCTTCATCACTACTTTTCAGTTTCTTAAAAAAAAATCTTAGTCGGGTGAGGTTTTTTCTTTACTTTTGGAAAAATCTAAATGCTCACAGCTTCGTAAACCCAATGCTTTAACTTTTAAACTTGTTAGTTTTCACGGAACGTGACAGGTTATTGTTACAAGTGCACAAAATACAAGATTACCATTCAGCGCATATTGCGGTATCTATTGCCAAGAAATAAAAAAATAGCAACACAAGACAATTATTTTTGTTATAAAATTATTTTTGATTTCAAACATTTTGCTATGAACTGTTAGTTGGGGAGGTGAGCTTGGTCCCCCCCCCCTAAATACTAGCAGGCTCTTTCATCTGTATTTTTCTTTAAGCTTGTTATGTCACCATGGAATTTATTTTTGAAAGTAAATAATGTTTCATTTGGCCATGGTATTTTTCTTTACTATGACGTCCAATAATTCAGTAATTTTGAGTAAAACTTTTTATCCCGTATATATTTGTAATTCTTACACAATTTAATGATTCTGTTTTTGTTAAAGTTAATTTTGGTTTTATTGGCGGTTCTTTAATTATATGAATTTTATGGCCGTGTTTTTTGTTCGATTTAATTTATCTAGTTGGCCCTGAATATGCGATGTGATATATTAGATTGGACTAAGTATCTGCAAAATCATAGGTTAAATTTGCAATTTTAGTATTTTATTATATATGGAAGTGTCGATATTTGCAAATACTGGATTATCCACCAGAATCAACAGTAGACATATTATATGAATACAAGAGAGATTTACAAAGTGAGATTTAAGATATATATATTTTGCTAGGAAACAAACGACTTTGATTTTTGAAACTGTTAAATTAAAAAATGATCACAACAAAAAGTTGATATGTTTGTTTTACCTCCAATTTATTTCCTTGTGAGACAATTTAGGAAAATTCGATTCATGCAGAAGTTCTTTAAAAAATCTGACAATAAAAGGAGTGATTCCTTACCCCATAGTAAAAAACAAAAAATTCCTGTCAATATATATTCTAAATTTCAAAATCCAGTTTTTCCTACATATTTCTAAAATGCTTTTTCTCAATTTATTGAAACTCGACATGATTCCTACACAGATAAAAGGACATTTATATTCACAATATTAGGTTCCATATATTTTTTGCTAGAAGAGTCTCATGTCCGGGGCCATTGGGGAAAATAATTGTGCCCTTTTAATTGCATGGAAACCAGTTTTATTAAATAGAAAGAAGTGTTTTAAAAATACATAATCAAATTTAATTTTTAAAACTATTTCAATCACCATGTATCTTTATAACTACCCAATATGGATATCAGGGCTTTTTAGCTTGTTATGGGCAATATGTTGAAATTATTTAACTGTTTGGGACGCCATATCATTGGGTAACTTTCAATTGTTAGGTTTTTTGAGACACTATATGCTCCGTACCTATAGATAATATATTTTGCCAAATTTAGCTCTATCACATTAGTATAAATAGTATTTTCCCTCAAATCTTCCTTAAGGTAATTCTTTTTTTTGCATAACCCTTTCTCGTACACCTTTAAAGAGAACTCATTTAAACATGTTGATAATTATTTTCGCTTATAAAAACCACGAATCTCGTAAACTAAGGATACTCAGCACTCATTTTTTAAGTATATTAGCTAAACAAAATCCTCATGGCCAAATTTACCAATAACTACTTAGTTATAGGGTTGTGCATAGCTTGGCCAAACACCCCTTTTTTTATTAACTGTTAGTAACTTTAGCACAAAATTTGAGCAAATGTCATAAAATTCACTCTTTATTAACAACAAAACTAAAGGGTCAGGTTTTTACACGTTCTCATATTTTACACTACTTGCAATTCCGTGAGTGTAGTAGGCGAGTAGGAACAAAATTTTTGATGGAGGCAAAAAGGAGGTAATTTTATCATTATATCACATACACACACACATATATATATATATATATATATATATATATATATATATATATATATATATATATATATATATATATATATATATATATATATATATATATATATATATATATATATATGTTGATTTTATAAACCAAAAATTATTTGTTAAATACCAAATAACACAGAAATCTGGAAAATAACAGCAAAACAAAGCTATAAGTAAGCAACAAGTAGAAAACTGCCGACTAGATGCTTTTTCAAACGAATCACAGCAAATTAGTAAGACTAAGTTATAAACGTTTCGGTGTAAATCAGGCTACAGCTAAACTGAAGATTCCTATGCAACAGACTAGATCAATATTTCTATTTAAAAGAATAGTTGTTAATGATTTCCTCTCAATTTTCGGATCAAATCATGGATGGGGGGCAAAACAATACGTTTGCCCCCTATCACGGAGAAAACTGTTCCCTGTCTTCCCCTCGCTTCTTACGCGCCTGGTTTGTAGAAAATCATTATTGATAATATGAGTTGCCCGTGGGACTGTTATGGACACACAAAGTTATTTACTTTAAAATTACGCAGGAGTTCAATTTGTATACAAGTTTTTTTTCGTAAAATCGCTAAAATATTTAAATAAAATACTATTAAAAATTAATAAAATGTCACAATTTATCCATTTGTAACGTGGAATTGTCTCTTTTTTGTACTGGTTACCAATGACAATGACAATCGAAATTTTAACTTTTTATTAAAAACTGTCTTGGCAATTGTTATTTATATTTAACAAAAGTAATTTAACATGCAAATGTGAAAATAATTTTATAACTAAAAGATAATAAACGAAAAAACCAACCAAATTAACTAAAAACCAAGCAAAACCGTAGTAGTGCCTATCCACTCCGCAAACTTTCACCATAAACTGATCTAAAAATACTCTTCTGGGTTAAGCAATTAAATGTATAATGTATAAACAGGTGTTTTAAGAATTTTTAAACAAAACGGTCCATGGATGAATAGAAATGAACGTAGTAAAAGTCTAGCATTAACACAATTCTGTATTCTCTCATTACGAATAGATCTTTATGTTTGCCATCTATAATATTATTATTGTAGTGACGTTTTATATTCTATATAGTACATAATATACCTAAAAAATTAGACAGTTTCTTTATTTCTTTGGTCTCTAAATTTAATAAACTCTGGCTGGTGAGGGTGATTAGCATATTTATTTATGGTCATACATAAAATCATAGCATGTCTTGGAACTGTTTAATTCAATTACTTTTTTTAGCATCAATCCTCATCACAAAATCATCTTCCATAATATGTCTCCAAAACGAAAAAGTGTTTTTTTGAAAATGTTAGAATGTTAAGGATTTTCTTCCGTTTAAAGCGCCAGCCATTTTTATTATTAATTAATGACTGTTCTTCAAACCAAACTTTTTTTTACCTACACTTTACAGGCAACTCTTGTCAACAGAACCACCACAAACACAATAACATCAAATCTACACATTACAAATGAAACCTAACCTTGAGTAGGTCAGCACCTTCTCCTTCAACCTTAAATGAACGTTTTAAGCGAATCTGATTCCTAATTTACAGGATCGGTAACGAGAACGGGTCACTCGATTTAAGACCATCTGGTTTTGTAGAAGTAGAATAAAAATTCATAAAACCAGTTTATGTTTTTTTTTCCGGACCATCGGAATGAAAACTGATTTTTCACGTGTATTGTAAATGTTAGATAAAGTATGTATTGATTTATTTTTACATATGTATATGTAGAACAATGTTGTAGAAAAAAGTTATCTAACATCAAATATTTTTGCCGCTCTTATATTTGATTAATGATTAGATCAAAAAAATTTACAGTTGCTTTTACTTTAAAACTTATCCCTATATTTAACATTAAGCTAAAAATAAAATACTAAATTTACGTATAGTTTCTAATCATGCAGCTTCTTCTGGACATATATTAGAAGTATTGTATATTGTATATTTCAACATTAAATTCCAATTTATTCTTACATTATACGATTTTATAGAATTGAAGCTTTCACGGCTTTGGTCATTTAAGAAATCATGGTTCTTAGGATTAGACAGTGTCAAATTGAAATTAGTACCCGACGTTTCGCCTTCGATTGCACGAGGCATCTTCAGAGATCTTCACTCTACGAGATCTGAAGAATGTTATTCAGTCAAACGTCGGATACTAATTCCAATATGACATGGTCTAATCCCAAGAACCATGATTTCTTCTATACGCCTTTTCGGACACCAGGTAACTCGGTATAATAGATAGATTTTATTATGGATCCGTTGTTACATAGGTGGATTGGTACCAGCCGAAGCTCAGAAGCTTCATCGTTAAAACCATAACCCAATGCCATGGTAATTTTAAACTACTACTAAATCAATGTAAATAAATGTCAGTAAGAAAGTACATTTCTGTCTTGATATAAACGTAAATAAACAATTAGTTTAAGAATAAAGCGTACACTAACTCGGTTGTATGCTATGGAAAAAGCCAGGCAGTTTCTGAATTGTGGCGCTGGCAATGCAAGTCCAGACACTTCTTTTAATGTCTTTTATCGATCTGCGACGTGATAAGTATAACCAAGGACCGATCATACTTCGAAAAGATGATCCATCAGATACAAACAATTAATCACATCAACTATTCGTATTGCAGTTTATTTAGAATGCGCGCAATAATATGTGGTATTGCCAGAAGCGTCTACAAGTCTAAATAAATTACAATGTTTTAATACAATACAGAAATTATGTTTCTAAATGAATGAACGAATTTAACAGCAACTTTAATAATATTTTATGTCGATCGGGTACAATACAGGGTGTTTCTAAATGACATAAGAATATTAAAGTGGGTGATTCCATGGATCATCTGTATTTTGACATACAGAGCGTAAAAGTTAAAAAAATATATTTTTTGGTAATTGCGAAACGGTAAGAGCTATTCGATTAAGATTTGGCCTAGGTATTTAAAGGCCATATTTTGACAGTTTTTCTTTAAATGGTACGCCACTAACCTTTTAAAAATTACTCGCTTTGTCGTTTAGTGCAAATAAATTTTCTAGGCAAAGAAATTCTATTCTAATGCTTGCCTCTCGGTCCAGTTTTAGTTGGAGTCAGAATTGTTTAAAACTCTGGATCTTGGATTATTTTAAGAAAAAAAGTTTTAATAAATTTATGTCCGCAGATGCCCTATCTTTGAGATACACAGCCGGTTGCATAAAACTTAATTGCTGTTTAGAATATTTAACCGAGCTTTCAGATTTGACAAGCTGCTTATAGAAATCTAGGAACTCGCTGTCAAATTTGACATTCAGTTAAACATTCCAAACTTTAATTGAGCTTTCTGCAACTGGCCGACAGAGTGTTAAAGTTAAAAAAATATCAAAATAGAATTTGTTTTCTTTTCTCAAAAACGACTTCTCCGATCACAAAATACTAAAAGACCTTTTTTTGTGTATTTTTACTCGCCGTAAACGATGAAGATAGTAATTTGTTTAAAAATCACTGGCGTACCATTTTTTTATTAAGAAAGTCAGACAGGGTTGATTTCTATTCTCATGGTTGGAATACCAAATCTTAATCAAATAGCTAGTGTTTCGGAATTACTAAAGAAAATCAAAACTAAAACTTTAACACCCTGAATGTGGAAAATAAAGCATTTTATATTTTTTTCTTCACACGATTCATTCAAGGAATCACCCTCTTTAATATTTTCACGACATTTAGGAACACCATATACATACTTCCGGTTATCCGGAATTGACCAAGATTTTGAATTATAAATGGAACATCCTGTTCCTAAACTTTTACACCTGTATTCACTAAAGAGGTTTAAATTTAGACCAGGTCTAACTTGACAGTTATAGATTTAAGATAACATTTTTAACAATTCAGCAAATACTTTTTCTAAATGTCACAATTACAAAATGAGTGACATAAGCGAAACATAGCTGGCGAACTAAGAGTTTTAAGTACCATGGCAACTAAACCTGGTTTAACTCTAAAACCTTTTTGGTCAATATGGGAGTTAATGACAATTTAAGGGATTAAGATTTATACATGGCACTCTAGATTTGGTCTGATCGCTTCTTTCTTGTACCGCTTTTAAAGCATTTTTCTTTTGTCCGTGTAAAAATATATCGAGAGTATAAATACTTATAAACAGTTTTCGAAATAAATTTGGTTTTCAAAAAAATATCTTCTCAGGACAATATTAAAATGTGCAAATTCGAAAACCAGAAACATATCCAAATTACGATGACGGTCAAAATCCAAATGAGTCTACAGGGTATTCAAATTAATCTAGGCGACATGTGGAGCTTGGAGTTTAATGTTTTTAGTACTATTAAAAATAATAACATTTTGTGTTTTTGTTTTTAGCACGAAAATTTGACCGGCGAAAAGTACAGGTATAGCGAAAAATGAATTTTTGCGGGAAAATTACCGCCTACATACTGGCACCAATAAGATGGTCCCCCGCCGCACACGTTCACTCGATTTGAACACATTGGACTGCTTTCTTTAGGGACATATCAAGAACATTGTTTATGCAGATCCAGTCACCACGAAAGAGGATTTGAAAGTTCGTGTCATGCAAGCCTTTCGTTCACTACAACCAGGAACCTTCTCATGACAATCTTGTAAAAAGAGTTCACAAATATGCAGAGATGAACGGTAATCGAACATATATTAAAATACGACGAATATGAATAATTAAGTTTTGAATCATGTTTAATAATAGTTTTTATTTTGTATAAAATTTGGATATGTTGTTTGAGTTTTCGAATTTACGCATTTTAAGATTGGCGTAACGAGCTATTTGTTTGAAAAAAACTATTTTTATTCCGAAAACTGTTCATTTTAGGTATAGGGTGTGCTACATACAAATTGTTTAGAGTTTTATGCAGAATTCAAAAATTTAATAAGAAATAGGGGGTTTCTATTTGAATTAACACACTTAACAGAGTCTTCCAGTATAACCGAAAGTTACTGGAAGTTGCCATTATTTTAGAAAAAAGAGCATACCGAGAAACCCCTCGACACCCATTTTCCATCATCGTGACACACCCGATATTTGAGATTAGTTTCATGTTCATGTTTTATATATATAATTTTGCAAAATAAAATAAGCTATTTTGTATTTAATATATCACCAGTATGTTTTGGACTATATTGTTGTTTGTGTGTGTAAATTCTCTTCCTTAGAGAACGTCGACGAAATTTTCAATTGACCTGTGATATATAAGAGGAGTTATTAAGGCAACCATGATATAATATAATATATCTATATGTTACAATAATTAGGACTCTGATTTACGTGGTCGATCCAAACTAAAAAAAAACATACAATTTTGTACGTTCTCTAGTAATGAATTTGCAGATTTAATGTATGTCTAGAACGCACAAACCGTAAATTTACTCATAGGCTCCCTTTCATAGAATTGGATAGATTTATTAGAGGATATGGGTTATGGGTAACAACTGCGATATTCTGCCTGAGTAGTTTTAATGACTAAGTGTATATAGCTGCCCTTTTATTTGCGTTTTTCTTACAGATAAAAAAAAACTCATCGAACACACTATAGGGTCTCTCTAAAGAAACATTAGTATGTATGGCAGTGGCGTGCCTAAAGGGCCCACAGGGCCCACCGCACGTGGGGACCCCAGCTACTAGAGGGCCCCCAAATTAAACAGGGTATTCAAATAAAATATTTTTTCCATAGTTCATTAATCACGGATTTCGCAATTTTTGCAACTATCGGATACATTGGAAGTGATAAGAATAAGATAACGTAATATATAAGCCCTAAGTCAGCTAGATAAAAGTTTTACTGCGTTTAAAACTGTTTATTCAACATTTTCAATTCTAAATCCTCAGATATTGGTTAAATTAAATGACTCAGAAATTTTCGAAAATGCTCAGTTATTAGTGAAAAAATATTCAAATAATTTAACTCAGCTAATTCCGATAAAATCATTATTGTATAACAACATTAAAAACCTTAATACAAGTCGTAAATTCGCATCTTATGTTTTCGAAAAAAATGAATTTTTGTTAAGTAGTATACTAGAACTGTGTTCTGCATTCCAATTATTTCTTGTCCTTTCTGTAACTTGAGCTCAATTGGAAAGATCATTTTCACAGTTGAAATTAATTAAAAATGTCCTTAGATCGACCATGACTCAAAGTCGTCTTAGTTCTCTAGCTGTTATATGAATAGAGCACGAAAGTGCTAGAGAAGTAAATAATGAAGAACTAGTTGATAAGTATTTATCTAGTCGATACAAAAATAAAAAAGTCTAGTCTACCGCCAAAGAAGACGATTCTTTCTTGTACTCTTTGCTTTTTGTTAATTTTAAATTTTGCTTGAACCAGAGTATAGTTATTATATTTTATTGTTTAGTTAATTTTTGTTTTGTGTTTATTAATTTATCTCTACCTATTAATCTCAAAATGTATATCGTTCGTTGCTTTTTTTATTTTATGTTATGGTTTTTGTTAACAAATTTACGATATTTTTAGTTTACTTATTTTTTTGAAGAAATTGTGCAGGGGCCCCCAAGAAAGTCTTGCGAGGGGGGGGCTAAAAACTCGGCACGCCACTGATGTATAGAAAATACATAACACATATAATATTTTTTAAAAAAAATGGCATTTAAAAGAGGATCAAGAGGATATTTTAATTAAGTAGTTGTACGTCAGTCAAATTTAATTGCTAAAAAACGTCATCTGCTAAATACGATTATTATTATCGTAAAACAAGTTTTGTCAAAGGTCTAGAGTTCAACAATTGACTAAACAGTACATGAGAAAATATTTCTTGGTAAATTCCTCGTTTCACTTTATGAATAGCAGTTGTTCACACCTAAGAAGCTCTTCCAAACCACATATATTTGCACAAAATATTTTGTCCTCATTACATTTATTCGGGTGTTTTAATACTATGGACGAGGTATCCATCGGTTGTCTGATAGATCGTCCTTACGCAGACAGTGGTTCTCAGTTAGAACGTTAAAATAGGCTGCGGGAGTGTTTTTCCAAGGTTCACACATTGCGACCCCCTGAGGTTTCGAAAAAAATTCATGACCTTCATCACCCACTTAACACATTAATTAAATGTACATGCTTCCCAAAGAAACGTAACCAAAAAGCGCACTTCGCGTTTTGGCACAATCATTGAATGAAGAAGCCTTCTAAGATCTGTTGAACAACCTTGATCCAGATTTTGAGCTGAAACATGACAATGCAATTGACATTTTTTCCAAACCAAGAACCCAAGGGCAAAGGAAATGTGAGTCAAATATAGTCATTATCAAACGAAAATTTATTTTTGATCATGTAAAATTACTTTCATGGTTGGATAGATATATGTTTAAATATTTAATTAACCTATGGTTAGGTTCACAATTCATACTTTTTTTTGCATAAATCGAGTTTACAAAAGAAACTTCTATGTATCGAATTGAATTTTGCAATTCACTTTAGGGAGATAAAAAATACAATTTTCGTTGATCATTATGGTTTTTAATTCCAGTATATATCAAGGTATCTAAATTACCCAGAAACACAACTGACACATGAACTAGATATTTAATTTTGCGAAAAATGTTTTGTTTTATTGCAAATTAGTTATAGCGCAGTATTGAAAACTAGCTTACGTCTAAGTAAAGACCTCACTGTGGTCCCGAATTTTTATTCGTTCCGTTTTTGTGCATCCAATCAATTTATTCTTTTGAAGCACATTATTGCGAGCCCTAAATAATAATGAAAATGACCGTAGGTACATAAAGGAATGCAGAAATCTTAAAAATTAAGAATTCATAAATCCTGCTATTTATGCAATTAGTGCTGGGTCACCGGCACTCAATCAAGTATTGGACATAAAGCCGCTTAAAACTCCTTTCGTAATCGGGTTAATTTAAAAAAGTTTATCGTTGGAACCCGTAAAATACGGAGTTCTTCAGTATCCCGTTGCATCTAGGTTTTCCATGCATTCAGGGCCGAATTAACACTTTTAAATGTCCTAAAGCATAAAACATGTATGATGCCCTCGTGCCTTTTAAGTATAGAGAAAAAATGAAAAAAAGCGTTGCAGATCATTCTGTTTTACAAAAAATAATGTATTTTTTACCCACTTCCACATATTCGACTAACTTCAAATTTGACATGAGAGAGTGTGACATAGGAAGGGGGACAGTTAAATCCCCCCTCCTCCGAGCCAATTTTATTTAAGCTAAAATGATGAAAATAGTATAAAGTAAGGATCTTTCTTTCAGGGCATTTTTTTACAATTCCACTTATGTAGAAAAAAGGAACTGAAGTTGAAGTTGGTGGTTTTCATCTCTCAAAATCCCTCCCAGAAGCAATGTCTTTATACGCCACTGGCATGAGCAGACAATTTGCCTCACAATACAATTTTACACTTCCGTGAATAAAAAGTTCAAAATGGCGTGTATTATTTGTGGGCAGAATCGACTGAAAATAGGTATCTGTGGCTAAGTAACAGTGCAAATTATGACTTTTTGCTCACTATTTAAAAATTCAGAATGGCGGCGCCAATATGACGACAAAATTTGACGTTTGGGCAAATTCTGAATTTTTGCCAATATTTCAAAATTCAAAATGACATGAACATGAAGAACGAATTTTTTCATTTGCGCAGATTCGACTAAAAATCGATATCTGGGGGTATTTACAGTGCAAGTTATAAATCTTTGGTCAACATTTAAAAATTCAGAATGGCGGCGGCAACATGACCAACACATTTTGACACTTGCACATATTTGACTGAAAAATTTGTATTTGGGGGTATTTAAAAGTGCATATTGTAAATTTTTAGTGTTCCGGAAACTAAAGAGTATAAAATAGATCATTTATTTAGAATATTAGAAACTACGTTTATATAAAGTAAAATAAAAATAAAAAATCGGTAAATTTTCTTTACCCGGAACTTCCCTCGTTATGAATCTTTCCTCTTATTAGGAATAGTGATGAGTGACCCAATTTAGTTCACTGCATAGTCATTTAAACATATATATAGTGTCTTTCAAACATTTTTATTATGCGCCATTTTGTTCCATCATATTGGGTTTCTATAAACATTTTACCCGTTACTACATATGCCACACTTGATGTTTGGGCATAATTTAAAATAAATTCAATAAGTAGTGTTTACATTGACACACACTGCTATTTTGTTACGTCATGTTGAACTCGTACGAGTTTATCCCTATATGACATTCATTTTTTCTGCAAAACTTAAAGTTAATTAAATAAGATTTTTTTACGTTGATTAAAAAAAATATTTAGCCGCCATTTTGTTTGCCATCTTGAAGTTGTACCACAACTTTACCAGTTTATCTCTATATCACACTTAATGCTTGCATAAAATTTAAAGTTAATCTAACAAGTAGATTTTTCAAGCTGTTTTTTTAAATGTTTAATTAGGCCACGATTTTGTTTTGATATATGTATTCGATTCACAAACAAATGTTACCAGTTCACTCTTATGTAACACGTGATTTTTATGCAAAATTTTAAGTAAATTGAGTAACTCGTTTTTTTAGTAATAATTTTTTAACATCTCACTAGGTCGCCATCTTGTCCCGGCATTTTGGATTCTTACCAAAATATTACCAGGTCATCCCCATATGACCCTTAATTTTTTACTAAAATTTGAAATCAATCTGATACATAGTTTTGAAGCTATGCCGCGAAACGACAGATCTTAAGAAACATTGGATAAGGAGTTTTTTAATAACAAGTTTTTACCATTTCCTAGGCCGCCATTTTGTTTCGCGATTTTGGATGTTTACGAAAATGTTATTAGGTTATGAATTGAGAAAACATGTTTTTCAGCATCTAGGGACACTGAAACGTAAAGATCTGAAAAAATCTCGGAGTGACTTTTTCACGATTACTATACTTTTCTTTTACGAGGGAAGTAAAAATACAGTTGCAACACATACATACATTTAATTCTATAGATATACAAAAATACTACACGAAAAAGAGCGTGAATGCTAATGAAACAACGAATACAGGAGGTACGGCATAACAAACATTTGTGACCAGCACTGGCACCATGCACGCTTTTTTCGTGTACCAAATTATAAACGTAGGAATTTAATATTTTTTTTTTTAATTTTTTGTGTAGGCATTTTGTGGTGCCTTTTTATTCAGATGACCTAAGCATGCTCTTAGTTAGCTTATTGGGTAATCCTGTCAGTATGGACTGATAATATAAAAAGTGAAAAGGGTAAATTACAATACATGAAACAATTTCTTGCAAAAGTTAATTATTTTGTTTCTGTTTCTGCATGTTCGTTGAATTTACTTTTTTTTGCTACATTAATTAGAAGTTTCAAATAGATAATTGTCTTGGGAGTTTTTGTCAGGTATTGAGCCATACGTGTTTAGACCAAAATAATTAATTTCTCTAGTACTAAAAGAATAATTTTTATATTTATGTATTTGAAATTTTTTTAAGTTATAACGGGCTGCCACATACTCACACGATAAAACTGACTACACTTGATACAAATATTACAAATGTTTTACGGCTTTTGTTAGATGTTTTCGCTCGTTTGGCCCTATCTTGTATGTGAATGTTAAAATTTACTATTTCAAATTTCTATTTCCATCTCCTAAAGTGAGATTTCTGGACATAAAATACACTCTTCTTAACAGTAAGTACCTTAACTTCAAGCTAGGGCTATATTTCGGGTCTCCATATGTTAAAATTCAGGCATTTTCGTACGATAAAAAAAAACATTGGAAAATTATGTACTTCAAGAATTTCTATCTATTATATCCGCTATCATTAATTTAACTTTTGACTTGAGAGCCTCAAAACCTCTGAAATCTAAAGAAGTCTAATTAGACTTTTTAACATTTTCTAAATCTATCTTTTACGCGCTCTTTACTTTTCAGAATTACTCGTCCGTAGGTACGCCTGTTATATTTTACCTAATTCAAAAATTTTGATAGCCAATTCTAAAAGTTTTATTTTAAGATATGTAGTTAGAAAGCTTTCTTCATGAAAGGAAAAAATTAGGTAAATTAAAAAAAACTTTTATATATATATATATATATATATATATATATATATATATATATATATATATTACATTATATGGAAGGAATAAGGTCGAGTTTAAGAATTTTTATTTACTATATTAATATGTTATTATTTTATTTAATTCCAGATATGTTCTATCACGGGCATATACGGGGTGTTACTTAATAGTATATCGTAACTTAAAGGGATCATTTCTGTACGAATTTTAGCTAGAAAAGTTCATATAAATATGTGTCTTAAAATGCCTGGTTTTTAAAATACTGGGTGTCGAAGGTTTTTTAAAATCGCTTTTTTATTAATATCTCAAAGATCCTTTTGCCGATTTTGTTGCAATTTGGCAGTGTTGTTTATAGAGATAAGAGGCTAATTTAGCGCTAACTAGATAATAATTATTAAATCCAGTGGCGTCCCGGGATGCACCCTCACGAATAATATTGACAAAAAATGTCAAAAGTCAAGTTGCTTAATGCGAAAAATGTCAAGCCACTGACATTTTTCGCATTAAGCAACTAAAATTTAAACTTTTTTGTTTCTTGAGTTTTTTTTCGCATCTTGCTTAGTTTTCGAGAAAAAACACTTTATTGCTTCTCCTTTGCATCACCAGAGAAAATATAGCAAAAACTGGGGTGTACTTCTTTTGCATATTAATAGGTTATTCCGAAACGAATTTTAAGGCGAACAGTTCATATACGTGACGATTTAAGATAATGATCTGAATTTTGGTAAAGGTTATTACAGTATAGAATTTAGGAAAAACTTTATAATTTTGTTTTATTTACTAATCAATTATAAACAAAAAAGGCATTTTTTACTATTATTCTATAACGTACTGTTTGAAAGAAATTGTAAAAAAAGTTTTATTTACATAACAAGTATTTCGAAAAATTGTAAAATATTTATTTAGAAGTCATTTTTATAATCTAAAAAGTAATAACAATTAAACAGAATATTTGCAAAAAATTTTGAAAACGACCACCTCTCACTCCTATGCAGGTTTCTGCTCTTTTTCTCCTGGGTTCACGAACTCATCCATAAATAATTGTATTTCTTAATTGTTCTCATGTCTCAATTGGTGTACTATAAACTAACGTTTTTAGGTGCCCCCACAAATAAAAATTTAGGCTGTTTAAGTCAAGCAATCTAGGTGGTCAGGACTCTGGTCCTCCGTGACCTATTCAACGATTTTGGTACACTCTACGTACAAACTCACGAGCCAATATGCTAAAGTAGGCTGGAGTACCATCATGCATAAACCAATGTTGTTGCCGTAACTGAAGAGGAATATCTTCAAGAAGTAAAGGTAAATCATTTTGTAGAAAATTACTGTGGAAGTGTCCGTCAAGGCGTCTTGGTAAAAAAATGGTTCAATTAAATGTGCGCCTATGATACCGATCATTGGGCCCATTTATGATAATTGTGGAAATTGTTTATGACATTTTTGGAAAAATTCGCTTCGTCCGTAAACATAATATTATAATCGAAGTGAGCACTTTCTGCAACTTTTTAGAGAGATACCATCGCACGCGGTTCAAAATATCATTTGGAAGAAGTGCCTGAACCCTTTGTACGTAATAAGGATGCAATGACGAATCTCTTAAAATTTCCCATACCTTTTTGTAGCAGATATTTAATTCCCTTCCAATCGCGTACTAGTTGCTGGATTCTTTTCGATGGCATGTAGGATAGCCTCCTCAACTGCAGGGGTTCTAATTGTACCTTAGAGGTTTTAGGTTTAAAACTGCCAGATTCACTCAGACGACGATGAATGTTTATATATATTCTTCTATCTGGAAGAGCACGATTAGGATATCTTTCTTGATAAAGTCGTCCGGCCTCCATAGAATTATCATTAGCAAGACCATAAGGGAAATGTTTTGTTGTGGTTATATCATTTCCAAATTGGAATAATTTACTTTTTTTTGTTAGCACAATGTACCAAAGAAAAAGTAAAAGTAAACTGCCAGGCAATGTGGAAAACATTATGTTTATAACAACAAAATAACGCTAGCAACTTGCAAAGATTTTATTTTAGCAATTTATGTTTTTTTTTTCTCGAAAACTAAGAAAAGTCATTGGCATACAATTTTTTGTAAATAAAATTCGTGAGGGTGCTCCCCGGGACGCCTTTGGATTTAACAATTATCATCTAGTTTACTAACACTACAAACAACAATGCCAAATTTCAACAAGATCTGCAAAAGTACGTTTGAGGCATTAATAAAAAACCGATTTTTAAAAAAACTTTGACACCCACTATCTTAAAACCAGACATTTTAAGACACATATTTATATGAACTTTTCTACCTAAAAGTGGTCCAGGAATGAGCCTTTAAAGTTATGAAACACCATTAGGTAACACCCTGTATAGGGTTGGCAACTGAATTCTCCCGGAGTTAAAAGTATCTACACATTCCATCTTCCCCCTTAACAAAATTTCTTCTCGAAAACAACAAAGGAATGAATGACTAAGAACCAGCCAGGAAGTTTTGGACTGTAGTGTTCGCCGTTATTTGTACTTTGCGTGACGGCGCGGAATCTTTTGAGCAAATTCTGATTTAAAAATCCTTGTTTTAGAAAATGAGATGTTATTAATTTCGAGCCTAAATTAAATACGTAAGCATTCTTTGTATTTAACTTATTTCACATGAAAAGTAAATGTTCTACAACCGCCTTAAGACCATGTCAGACAACGATGACAAACAATATGCTGCCTTGTATAATGCTTGTGATTGATTGCGCCTTATGCTATGTCGTTTTATAGAGTTTTTTGTGATGTCCAAAACATGATTTTATTCCGAGCAAAGCTGACGTTTTCCGAGAAGTATTTCAGAACTGTTCATCTGCCCCTGCTCGTCTAACCACACATCAGGTCTTATATAACATTTTTCTATAATCAAGTGCTTACTTTCCGCACGCATTTTAGGGCGGAGAGTTTTAATTTTGCGCACTAGGGCGAAAAGTTTTACTTTTGCGCTCTGTGCAAGCGGAAAGTGCCTAGTGCACAAAACTAAAAAGGGTGAAATAAAAGCATTGTGTGATTCTAGTGTCGTGCCGTGTTGCAAGAGCTACCGTAATTACGGTAGTTCTACCGTATTTGACATCTATCTACCGTCCTACCGTATTTGTCCCAAAATCTACCGTAATTTTGCGAACTCGACAAAATACACTGTTGATAACATTAAGTTAATGAGTATTTACATTAATTACAAAATTAAAACCATGGTGTAAAAGAATCAATCTCTTGCTCAAAATATCTGGTTATCTATTCAACATGACCGTTAACAACCGGCCGACCCGATCCTGTGTTTTGTCACAATTACGTCTCTTTTTCTATCTCATGGTCCGACGGCGACAGCTGAAAAGTAAACCTGTGTGCTTTTCATAAATAAGCTTCGCTGTTAGGTGCAAAACTTTATTGAGGGACTGTTGTACTCTTCTAGAAATTAGATTTCGGGGATTCCCGATGGGGAACCACAGCGAAAATAAAATACCAGTATCGATGTTTTGTATATTATCTTGCCAAAATAACCGCTGATTAGTTTAGTACAGTTTCGTGCTTAAGTTTTATTCCGTGTATTTATATATATATATATATATATATATATATATATATATATATATATATATATATATATATATATATATATATATATATATATATATGAAAACGTTTGGCAGTAGCAGTGATAGCAACAGTAAAGAACTAAATAGAACCGTAAAAAATAAAAAATACGACCAAGTTTATAAAAATTCGTGGGCGGCAGAACAGAGGCTGGCTGGAAGAAAGTAAAAAGGTAGGATATTTTCTATTTTTGGTGATATTTTTCACCCTTCAAAGCGTATACCGGCGACGAGGAATTTATTCGAAAGAGTTTTCACATTTTTAAAATAATTAATTACCTAAACTTTTCAGGGATCAAATTTTACATATTGCTCTGCATGCCATATCGAAATCAATATTAAGTCAGACAAAAAGCAAATTCAAAGGCACGCTGTTGGAAAAAAGCATATCGAAAATGCTTCTGAGAGAAAAACTCAAAGAAGTTTGAGTTTTTTAGGCGAGACGTCCATGACAAATCAGATTAAAGACTCGGAAATGAAGTTATGTGCTTTTGTTGTAGAACATAAGTTACCCATGCGAGTGATGGATCATATGCCTAGTTTATTGCGCTCGGTTTGTCCAGATTCACAAATTGCCAAAGGAATTAAATGCGCACGCACTAAAACCACAAACATTATTAAACACGTATTAGGACGTTTTTGTAAAGAAAAATTGATTTCACTTTTAAAAAGTAATAAATTCAGTTTGATTATCGATGAGTCGACTGACCGAACATGTATTAAGGAATTGCATTTAGTAGTAGGAGTTTTCCACGAAAAAAAAAATTATGGACTGCTTTTTATCTTTGATTGAAATTAAAGATGCAACGGCTGAAATCCTTTTAAAAAAAATTGAGTATTTTTTTTAAGAAAAATGACATTCCTTATGAAAAAAATATTACAGGCTTTGCCGCTGATGGGGCCAATGTTATGATAGGTAGGCACAATTCTGTTGCCTCGCGTTTTTTTGAAATTATATCTAGAGATTTCCTATTAAAATGCATCTGTCATAGTTTTCATTTGTGCGCCTCATACGCTTGTACCAAAATTTCAAATTGTGTCAAAAACTAACAACAGACATATAATTATTTTAGTAATAGTCCCAAAAGAGTCTCTGAATTAAAACAATTTCAACAGTTTACGCAAGTTAAACCTCACAAAATTTTGCATCCGTCTCAAACAAGATGGATGTCACTACATACTGTGATAGCTAGAATTTTGGAACAATATAATGCCCTAACATTATTTTTTACAAAAGCCTCCTTTAATAATGCAGCAGATATACAAGCAAATAATTCCTTCCTTCTTCGTTAAATGACCCAAAAAATAATTTTTTTTGCAGTTTTTAAATTATGTTCTTCCTTATTTCAACAACTTGAATTTAAAAATGCAGTCTGAATTTCCTCAAATTATTTATTCTTATTCAAACGTTGGAATCGTAATAAAAACAATCCTAGATTGTTTCATAAAGAGGGAAATTATAGACAAAACACCCATCGCTGACTATAAAAATCCCGGAAATATGATACCCTTAGAAAATATGTACTTTGGTGCCGACATTGCAGTTTCTAATTTAAACACCCAGGATCTAAAATTTATCAGGCTCAAATGTATAGAGTTTTACATAAAAAGTTTCGACCGAATACTGAAAAGATTTTCAATGAAAAATAATATACTCCAAGATTTTGAATTTTCCAATCCAGAAAATATTGCGACTAAAAAAAATAAATTCCATTGCACATATTCCTGGAAAATTAGGGAATTTAAATCAACTCGACGTTCAAATCTTGGACAATGAATGGAGGCTCCTAAGAAACACCGATTTACCTGAAACTAACGATTTATTAGAATTTTGGACATCTATTAGTGAATTTAAATATGGAAATGGATCGTTAATGTTTCCCATCTTTACAAATTTTGCTTTTAATATATCCACACTGCCGCACTCTGGCGCGAATGTCGAAAAAGCATTTTCAGTAGTTAATATATTAAAAACCAAACAGAAATAGGCTTAACACCAAAACCATCGAAGGACTGTTGCATAGTAAAAGACTGGTAGATTCATGCGGAGATTTAATTTTAATTTAAAAGTTGAGGGCACAATGAGGAGACTATTAAATAGTGAGATGTATGAAAAAGAATCAGATTTTGAAGCTGACTATTGATTTTTCAATGTTTGTGTTTTAGAATTTTAATGTTTTAATTGTTTTAGAGAGTATTTTATTTTGTGTTCGTCTTGTTCTTTAAAAATAAATTATGGTTATATTAATATTGTTTCAATCTGTCGTACAACTTTTAACATTTTGAAAAAATTATAAATAATATTACAAAAATTATCAACATATTTAGTAGACTACGCACAGAATAGTCTATAGATACATTTAGCCTCTTCACTCGAGGTTAACACTAAATTTACCGTATTCTACCGCAATTTTTCGTCATTTTCTACCGCAAAAATCTAAAACCATCTGGCAACACTGGTGTCGTGTTATTTCGAATTACAATATAGTGCAAAAACGCCACCTCTCATCACTCATCCATCCATGTTGAGCAGCTAAATTTCCGTTAAACCATTATTAACAGAAACTCGTTCTAACTGTACATTTCATGTAAATATTGTCAATAATAATTCAATTCAATTTCCTTTAAAGGTGAATTATTTTATTTAGATATTTTCAAATCTTTACTCTGTAAAAACTAAACAAAGGCAGAAAGTTAATTTCAAAATATTCAATTATTTTGAAAAAACGTGTATTTTTGGACTACGATGAACCTGCATTTAAATAGTTAAAACATGCCAACCAAGATACAAACTTTGAACCTCATTGATGTTTAAGTGATCAAAACAAATAACAAGTTATAAAAGAGTGGCATTTTTAATACTAATTTAGTATGAGTTTCCTGCCCGTTTAAAGTCTAATTAACAGTAATACAATTGACCCATCAGACGAAGACCTGCCAGAAGAAATTTTGGAAGCTGCAAGTAAGGCAAATTTAGAGCTACTACCGGCAAAACAAAAAACCAGTACGAACATTTGAATAATTAGTGCAATGCAAAAAAGTGAAACAAGTACTTTTAGCGTATTATATCGGAAATGTATACTTAAGATTAAAAAAGATTTAGCCATCATTAAATATTACAAGATCACTGCCTACATCAAGAAACAAAATGCAGGTTTTCGCCCAGAAAAAGCGCATCCGACGAGGTTTATCTCCTGTTTAAGTTAGTAACCATTTTTGGTCTAGCTGCTGCTTTCGACGTGAAGAATTAACCAAGCTTCAGACGATCATCTGTCACTGTACTGGCCAAAACTGGTGAAGGGATTACCAATATCAAGCGCTTAGGAGGATGGAAATCCACAACTACTGCAGAAGGATATTTAGAATTAGAAGAATCCATCAATGTGAAAAAAGATGTCTAACAAATTTCTCAATCTCAATTGTCAAACGCTATTTCATCCACTTCTAGCTACAGTTTAGTAACATCCACATGGTCAAATATTTCACCGTTTCCCACTAGCAGGACGAAACACCTTTTTCTTTGACTTCAACTTCGCCAACATCCGCAATCAATTTTCATAATGCAACAAATTGTTCTTTAAATATAAATAAAAAATATCTATGTATTATTATATTGTAATTGTTGGAAAATTCCTCTGTTCAATAATTATTTTTTCTTTTTAATTATGCATGTTTATTTTTAAAAAGCTTGTAAGAAAAATTTTGATCCTAACACGTGCCAAAAGAAACTTTCCCGCATTCGACTGCTTGAACGGCAATCGCGAGCGGGAAAATGGCTCTTTCATCAAATGTTAGAATAATGACTATTACACACAGCTCAATCTTACCTTTGCATTCTTTTTTGTGTGTTTACACCCAGGATTCGTTCGGTGTGTATTTTTTCAACTTTTCATAGCAGTTGTAGAAAAAGTATTTTTCAACACAGGTATTGAACATTTTTCAACACGCGTATGATATAAAGGCACTTTCTAGCGAAGTTAACAGTGCCTTTTGTCAATGCAATAAAAAACACCTATTTATTAGAAATCTTTTAAAAACTTAAATGATAATAACTTTTAATACTGATATATGGTCATATTTAAAGTAACGCGTCAGCCGATCCCGCGTAATTTGCTATTTTGTTTTCCTTGATCAGCCTACTTCGGAATATTTTAACGTTCGACGCATCGCACGTTGCAGCCGATTCCATGGAAATAAAATTATTAATAATATTCTTAATTACAATAAGAGTAACATTATTTCTGCGAGCATTAATACGAACAATTTTTTTTCACTACATAATATCACAAGAAAACAAAGCAGACTTTATTATACAATGCTGTTTGTTATTTTCTTAGCACACACGTGTGTGTTATCATTTGTTTTCGGGCCTACCTTGTCCGGTTGTTAAATGCGCTTTTTTAGGGGGTTATGAAAAAAAAAATACACACATCGTTGATTGACTGACTCATCAACGCAGAGCTGAAATTACTGAAGCCCGAAATCATGAATATTGGACAGCAGATTTCTTTTGTGACCTAAACAAGCAATAAGAAAGGGTTTTAGGAAATTCAACCGCTAAGGGTGTAAAATAGGAAATGAAAGTTGGTAAGGGAAAAAATAATTATTTGTCTATTGACTCGAAATTTAGCACTTCGGGTCGTAGAAGCAAACCTCTCAAGTCGTGTTAAAAGTGACATTTTCAAAACTTGTTATACATTACTCTGTTCCAGCACAGCAGTATTTGAAAGATAGCAAGTCAAAAAAAAGTTGAAAAAGCAAAACCCATCTTTAATTTGTTCTAAAAAAATATTATTGTTTTAAAATTATTCAAAGCAATTGCTCAGTTTTCCAATACTAGTGTTGAAAAGTATAAACTGAAGTAATACTGAAGATGCTTTGTGGTAGTTTCATAAGACGTGGTTTTATAGCACGAGCTCTAGGTGAGAAAACAGCATGCGGTTTTCTAAAGGGAGAGGACAAATGTTATATGCTAAAAGCGACAATTATATGCGCGCCATTTTTGTTTTTGAATTTTGAGACATGACCGGTTTCAAATTCGATGTGGCCATAAATCATCATTGCCAACTTTGTAGAGAAAAAGTAGTGTAGAAAAGTTGGCCAGTACGACACTACTTTACGTTTCGAAAAGACGACTTTATGACTGCAAAATCGAAAAATATATTACATTACTGGTGTGAAAGTGATCGTTTCCAAATTCGAAGGATTTCTGCACTACCTCCTTGTTTGCACTTGTCATGTAATATAATAATAAATCAATATCATATAAGCAGGAATATAGAAAAAACGGTGTGTGTAATTCGAGCACAAAGTAACATTGGCGTTCTCGCGACATTGACGCGCCACGCGAAACGCTCTAAAAGACAGGCATTGTATCACTTTGTACACAAATAATAATTTTATACTTTTTGAAAATCTTAAAGCCTCGCAATATGGAGATATGAGTCTGATTCATATTAAAAATCTATATCTTCTCTAATCTTGGAGAAATTGCTTTCCAACTTTGCATTAACATAGTAGTTGGTATAAGGGTAAAAACTAGATTCAACAAATATTGTTTCTCACACGGATTTATTTTTTAATATAATATATGGTTACTGCAAAAAAGCTTGCGAATTTTGCGTTGTTGTTTGCTTGTATTTTTTTAACCTGGTTTTCAACCTATAACAATCTGAACATTATATTAAAATTAATTGCCTGCATATATAGTGTGTTTATTTAAGCATCTTCGCCTCCACTAAGCATTTTTTTAAAATAATTTTTCAAAAAAATATAATGAAACTAATGGAATATATAGGCTGCACATTAATTTAGATTTACCAAAGGAACACAGTATTCTTACTTGAGAAAAACAAAAAAGAGCGAACTTTTATAATGTCGTGTAGCCAATTCGCGTTACATAAGATATGTACAGTGTGTACAGGATAGTTCCTCATATTTTGACAACCTCTGGCGGTTTTATTATAATATATAGGAAATAAGTTGAAATACAAAAATTAACAACTTTGGTTTTTTAAAATAGAACACCCTGCATATTATGCCATATTTGGATTCGAAGGAGAATTCTAAACACATTTAATATAACACACCCTAGGTCTATCTATCTCCGTTTCTGAAATACTGAAAAATGAGAGTTTTCCTCTTTTACATGCTGCAGAATCTAAGGGATGCAACCTTCAGCTAAACAATTTGTTTGTCCCTAGTGTCATTCGATGGCTTATAAAAAACTACGATCAGAACATGCAAACGGTTTTGCTCTATGTTGTATCCTCGGTTGTATCGTTTGAGTTCTGTAGCATGTTAAAGAGGAAAAACTGTCATTTTTCAAATGTCAGTATTTCAGAAACAGAGATAGACAGACCTGAGGTATGTATATCAAATCTGACTAGAATTCCCCGTAGAATCCAAATATAACATAATATAAAGAGTGTTCCATTCAAAAAACCCGAATAACTTCGGAACCCGCAAAAAAAACTGCAGCTGATTTTTTTTGATGTGACTAATGTACTTCTGAGCTACAAACTAACGTAAGATTCGAGGCGTGGAGAAACATGGGTAAATGCTAAAAGTTTTATCAAACTTAAAGTTTGATAAAGTTTTTCCTCCTCACTTCCTTCCCTAAAAATGCATACGGATATTTTTCTATAGAATCAAAAAATTTAAGTTGTAAAATCTACACGAGATAAGCTTTCCAGAAATGTATAATAGTGCGTATATCTGTTTATAAAATTTATTTTATAAACAGATTTTAGAGATATTTAGAATATATTAGAAGATATTAGAAGTTTATAGATATTTACTTCTAAAATAACATATAAAAAGACTCGAATTGGCCACATGTGACAACAATCTTCATTTAACACTAAAGAATTAAGAAACAAACCGTTAAACATAGAGGTGAGCATAGAGGCTATAAGGTTTATTACCTAGGTTATATAGGGATATTTATATATATATATATATATATATATATATATATATATATATATATATATATATATATAGAATGTCTCAGAAAGGTGTGGCAGACACAATATACATTTTTAAATGGAAAATCCCCATATTAAACAAATAGGTCTCATATTGTTGATTATAAATATAATCTGTTTGATACCTTTATCTTGAAAGACAGTCAAGAACTTTGTGAAGGACCCTGCCACAAGAGAAAATGTGTTAAGAAAGGTAGATATAGTTGTATTACATAATGGAGGCCAATTGAAAAGTATTGCTTCTTATAGCATTTTATGCCATAAATGGAGTTTTTTCTCAAATTTAATGGTGTCTTTAAAGATAAGGGTATCAAACCTAGTATAAGTATTAGGTAACCCATAGCAAGAGACCTTTTTAGGGGACTTATAATATACGGGGTGCTTTATTTAAAAAAATCTATGTTCAGTCTGCTACAAATTTCGGAGAATTCCTGTATACATAACTGATAATCTTCTTATTTAACATTTTCGAAGTCTAAAAATTAAATCAATATTGAGGGTGGCGAATTATGAGGGAAGGCCCTGTACAATAAGTAAGCCGCGAATATTTTTAAAGTTGGATTAGTTAATAAATCTTTGGACAGGGCTTATTTTGCCCACTTTCTGGGATCAGCCCTGATAACAGTGGCCCAGCTGCACCCCTGCCTGCTCCCGAAAGGCGAGGGGGGGGGGCACGGATGCAAGGAGGGCCCGTGATAATGTGTAATGGACCCCAAGAAAATTATTGTTTTTATTTTTTTGGTGGTTTTTCACGTTGAATATGTTTATAACGGAATTATTCACAACTATTAATGACCTTTTTTTTAGTAATCACAAATTTCCTGCCGTGCATAGCATATAGTGTGCCGTTTGTACTGCAGGGAAGTCCAAAATTGGTAGTTACACCACTGCCTCATAACCAGCAAATTAGTGATCAAATTTAGAAATTATTTTTTACATAAATACAAAGTCTTAAACGTCTAATTGTATTTATTTATAGCCCCAGGTATACACACACTTACAAATACATCTTTACTTCACCGCATAACACCATACACTACGCATTATTAAGATAAAACATATAATATGAACTATATATTATTGTGATGGTGAAAATTTTCGGAAAATATAAATTCGCTTTAATACCTAGAACACCAAAAATGTGTTTATGTAAACTTTGTAAATAAAATATACCCACACGATAACTTGAGAACAGTCAAAACGATTCGTTTTAAATTTGCATAAACATTAATCTAGGTCAATGTCTCGTAGAGATTAGATTTTGAATGTCATGGGCATAGATGTTTGATATTTTTAAGGAGTGTAAAATTTAAAAAGTTATTCCTTGAGAACGCGCAAACTGATTGCAGACAAACTGAAAACAGCAATAGGTACTTTTAACAGTAATTGTTTTAACAGCAAAAAAGTGTCCAATGTTTTGCGAAACACGCCATATTTCTTGTTTTTTTTTTTGTTCAGAGTTTCTGTTCATATTTTGAACGGGGTCTGAAAGGTTTATTTTGAAAGAGGAAAAAAACCTTGAATACAAAAGTTTTAAGGTTTTATCTTCATTTTTAGGTTTTATCTGCACCGCCACTGCTAAAAAACAAGCAAATCACAGTTTGAAGTAAAATAATGAGTAGCGACTTTGTTATTTTAAATGGAACATCCTGTATAGTATTAGTTCATTAAATGAGATTCTGCTTGTTGATTATGAATTTACCAGGTTTGATACTTTTATCTTTAAAAACAACCGATAAAACTGATAAATACATATAAATGCAAAAATAAAACTGTAGGTTTTTGGAGCTTATTACGTGGAGGAGCACGCCAAATTTGTTTTATTTTTTGTATATTTTTTTCGAATATACAGCGTTGAGGAGTTGAAACCATCCTTTAAAAACGAAAATTACCTACCTAGATGGAAAGTGCTTTATTCCTGTCGAGAGAAAAAGATGGTAGCGAGTTGCGCCGAGGTGAACCATTTCTCGTGACAGTAATGAAACCTTTTCGCCGAGGTTTGTATACTATCTTCTATCTATACATATATTTAAAACACTAAGCCAAATTTTTCGGCAAGTTCGTAACATTATTATTTGTAATGTAAATGTATACAGGTGGTTTCAAAACATCGGGACACTGATCACGATTTTGCTCAAACCGCTTGACGTAAAAAGCTGAATTTTGGCATACAGACTGACCGTAGGATGTAAAGGTTCGATAAGAAGGTATTTTTCAAAACTCAAATTTCAAACGGGTGAAACCGACCCTTAAATATTACAATATTTTTTATTTAAAAAACGGTTGATTTCTGGAAAAACGTATAAACTCGTGTATTTCATTTGATTATGTTACATATTTTAAAATTTCTTAAGCATTTATACAGATGTTTCAAAATTCGGGCCACTGATTATCACGATTCTGCTCAAACCTCTTGACATACAAAGCTAAATTTTGGCATACAGGTTGATTGTAGGATGTCGAAGTTCGATAATTAAATAAGAAGGGATTTTTCAAAAATCAAATTTCAAGGAAATGAAACCGCGTCTTATAAATTACAATATTTTTTACTTAAAAAATGTTTTAAAAAAACGCTTGAATAGGGATATTTTATTTTATTATTTTACTTTTTTTTAACTTATACAGGGTGTTCCAAAAAATCGGAAGTAATTTGTAGACAAAAATCTCCCAAGCCCCCCGTGGTTTATAAAAAGGTATGTAAATAAGGTGATTTAAGTACCTTTTTATATCCCTTTTGTTATCGCCTTCCACGAACGAAGTCGCGGATACTCGCTTGTTTTATTTACAACCATACCTTATAAATGCAAATGACGTTTTTTTTGTGACAAATATAACTATGTGAGAAATTAACAAAGTAAGATTCCTGTATAACCACAAGCTTCGCCACCGTCAACAAATAAAAAATCAAATTGACATGTTGACAATGGTTACTATGGTACTAAACAAGCCAAGCATACAAACAAATTAGTTGCATTATTATTTTTTTCGAAGTAATGAGCGATTCAGAAAAAAATCATTTGTACTTCTCCTCAATTGAGAGAAGCCGCAGAAATTTTGGAAAAAATGAAATAACCGAATAAAATTGAAACAATTTCCATTTTTCAGGAAAATGTCACTTTTCATCCGGATAACTGTCAAAGTCAGAAATATGTTTTTTTCAAACTTCTAAAATGTCAACATTACATACGTGGTTATACAAAATACGTTTTTCCTATAACCATGTACGAAACTGGCAAATAGACATGTTAACTGAGCTAGAAAGTGCCATATATTACAAGAGTGTTGAAAAAAATTTGTCAACATGTTGAAAAATGTTTTTCAACACGTCAATCTTGGTCAGTGTCATAGCTGACGTAAGGGGTGAAATATAAAAAATATAAATTATAATAATTCTACCGAAAAATTTTGAGTGGTCGTAGGAAAGATAGTGTACATTACTCGTGTCAAAAATATCGTTTTCAAACTCGAACAATTCCTAAATAGGGGGTATTTAGGAATTGTTTATTTGAAAACTACCACTTTCAACACTTGTTATGTAATATGCTACTTTATTTCAGAAAACGGAAAAACCATATCACATTTATTTTATTATTTTGCATATCTATCATTGACGTACGTATACGGGGAAGTACTATGATTACCAAACACCTTTTTATACTTCCCCCATTTACCCATTTATTTCTTTATTATCAAATAATTAAGCAACTAATTTGTTTTATAAATGAAATTACCCAAGTTATCTGCAATTTTTTATTAATATAAAAATATTATTCATGCAAAAATCCCCGAAATTTCGCACTTTGACGTATATGTAATATAAACTGATTCTTCCCTAGCTGACCTTTCTCATCAGAACGTGAAAGTCGAAGAGATCAACAGTAGGTATGACAACAAACTCTGCAAATTTCTTTTTTTTTTTATTATTTAAAAAAACTATTTTTCTGTCACATAATCTGGAAACTATCATTTTTTACGGTAAGAAAGTAGCACAAAATAATATACAAATAAAATAGCAGACATCGGAAATCACAATATAATAAACCGGTTATTGTTTATCTTTATTTTGCTGTGTTAGAAATAATAACTGTAACATTAAGAAATAATAAAAACCTAAACAATTATATATGGTCAGACGACATGTACCTAGTTAATGATTCAATTAAGGAGTTTTTGTTGGGGCCCGAATTAAACTTTATCTCATAAATTTGTTTGAGTTTCATTGCGGAATTAAGATAAGCGTTTTTAGTGTAAATAAAGCGGGTAATTATTTAATTTCTGGGTTTATTTACATATTGCCTGAATTTAAAAACAAGTGAAATTTTAAACTGTAGGTCTTATTAGGACAAGGTAAAATGATAAGGATTCTGCAACAGGTGCTTAAATATTTCAATAATAGGGGTACCCTTGCGATGCAGGTTGTTTACTACCTGAAACTGATCTTTCTACCTTTAGATAAGGTATAATTTACAATGTATGCCTTTTGCACTTGACCACGGCTGACCAGTGAATGAATACCGGTATCGGCTCTAAAGAATTTCTCTACAAGGACATAAACTAGCCAACTTGACCTGCTTGACGTTTTCCTGTAGTAGTTGATTTTCAACATATTTTTAGGAACATTCTAATTTGCTATTCCATTTTGGAAATCATTTTATGAATACTTTCGAATTTTGGAACGAAACGAAAAGTAAAAGGTGTTAAATCAGTCATCTACGTGTACTTTAACTATTTTTTATTTTTTTATTTTGACTAACATGAATAAAAAAAGCTATCAAAATTACATACCTGAAAAATTCCTAATATTGTTTTTTCCGTCACTAAACCTTGTACATAATCAACTACAAACTTTTGGCACTATAGTTCCAGTATCTTGTGACACTTAGCACTTTTTCACTGGAGGTCAGTCACGTCTCTTTACCGCACAGTCACAGAAATCAAGTGCTGTTACCTTTAATTAGGTGCGTGTATGCGGCATTAGTGGCGACGACGGTGGACAGGTAAAGCAACAGTAAATAGCTTGCTTTCAGTCGGTGAGTGAATTGATGGTTGCATATAAAAAATATTATTAGACGTGGATATACTCTCCAAACAAAATTTATTTAGATTACTCTGATAGTAAATAAGAATAGCATTTTTTACGACCATGTGGAAAAGTCTTTAGATTAAGTTCTTTACGCTCTAGTGCGGAAAAGCAATCATTTCCTAAAAAGAAAAAAATTGCTTTTTATAATAGGTATACTACATCTACAGGGGGGCAGGTTCGTCTATTGCCCGACCTCAAATTTATTTTGCCCTCGTCAATAATTAAAGTCTAATATTTTATTTCATAATATTGAAAATATACATGATAGAACAGATTTTACAGAATTAATAAAAATAAAATATTGACACACTAGTGAATTGAAAATCAAGGAATTGTTAGATGGCCACCGAGGAGTCGAAATCGGTTTCTACTATAATTCCATTGCATACTGAGGCAGAACAATTACAATTTGTGTTTATTGTAAGTATTAACAGTCAATTGTTATTTGTTTGAACATGATATTTACTTTACACATAAATATGTTTAATAAACCATTTAATCAAACCACACAAAATTTATTTTTGTTATATTATATTTATATTTATTATTTTCGTAGTATTAACATTGTAATAATAACATAATTCCTTTAATTGCGATGGGGTTTAAAAACCTATATGGAAATTTAAAAGAAGCTGACCTCCTGATAGTTTTAAGAAACAGAGCACGCCACTAAATTTCTCATGAAAAACTGCCTTTAGATTTGCATTTAGTTTTTCAAAATCTCCACAAATATCAAAATATTAAATATCCCGATTTTTTTCGGATATATGTGCCAATTAAATCCTAATGGTGAGTCTGGAATTTTGTATACCATATACAGCCAAAGAGAAGCTTTTGACAATATCTTTTTGAAACAATTGCTGTAAGTATTTGGTTGGAGTATCTAGTGCACGTGAATCTAGTTTTTCCTAACATCTATTAGTCGCCCGAAACGATACTCAATGAACTATACAAAAATTTGTAGATCCGAATCTTTTGAGCCTTTGAAAATGACTAGATCACTAACAAAGATCTATAGAAAAGTTTATGCAATATTTTATGTTATGAGGACAAATTATCCTAACGAGAGTTTTGCTACTGTTATTTACATCAATCCGTGCTGTTTTAAAGTCAACAGGTCACCCACTGCATTCACAAGCAAGGTTCGCCGAAAACCATCGCCAGTATATTTCTCTGGATTTTCTAATTTTAGGAAGCTTGCAATTTTAAATGCCAATTTTGCAATTGAATTCTTTCCAATTACTTGCATTGTACATTTTTCAGATATATATTGAGCAAAAAACGTTTAACTTTTTGTATTCCTGACAAAACTTAACACTGATATTCCTTCTACAGTCTTATAAGTAATAATACAACTAGATCGCCTATATCCTTAATGTCATCTACCCTCAACTCACGCAATATCTCCAAATACACCAAAAAGTATCGCCACCTGAAAAAATACGTTGCATATTACATTTAGAGCTCTTGAAAATTGTAGTAATTTTCAATTTGTTTTTTTGACGGAAAAATAACCCCACTTCTAAAATGTATATATTTTTAGTAGTTTTTTTCTTTCCTTCATGTGTACATAATATATTCATCAGTAACCTCCCTAATGAAATTCAGCTCTTCTTGAGAAATATACCAGAAAGGTGTCATCAGCGATTTTCTTGATGTGAGTTTCTTGAATCTTTGACGACATTTAATTGGCAAAAGATTTAAGGATACCAACAGATACAGCAGATTCTAACATGTAAATCTCGCGGAATACTGGTACTATATACTCAGTTCCGGAGTCCATCTTTTCTTGATAATTTCTATTGAAATAATATAAAAAAGTTTATATGCATCAAATAATATAAAAAAGTTTATATTATTTTTGTGTTTATGTTGCAACCAACAACGATGCGTTGGTAACAGATCGGACTATTAATTTGACAAAGCAAAGTAATTTCTTGAACATGTTCATAAAATGTAGTAGACAAAATTATATACATTCCTCTAGAGTAAAATGCATTTGCTCCCTAGATTTTAATCCACGGGAGGAAAAAAGACACTTTCCTCCCTTGATATGTACATAGCTACTTCCGCCCTATTAGATTTCTGTGTGTCTACGGCCCTGTTACATCTAGTAAAATAATTTTCTTAGTTATAATATTCCTACGACCACTTTTGAAACTGACAAAAAAGCAATATAGCCTAGAAAGTGCTTATTATATGTATATATATATATATATATATATATATATATATATATATATATATATATATATATATATATATATATATATATATATATATATATATATATATATATATATATATATATATATATATATATATATATATATATATATATATATATATATATATATATATATATATATATATATATATATATATATATATATATATATATATATATATATATATATATATATATATATATATATATATATATATATATATATATATAATATATTTTTATTTTTTTTTCCAGGACGTTTCGTTGACTTTCGTACAACTTTTTCAACTGGTTTATAACGTGTCTAAAAGTAAAATTGACCTTAAATAAATATATACGTTTTACAAAAAATAAACTTACCATCAGAAACAAAGATCCAAAATGCATTAAATGCGATAACAAATTGTGTAACACATATGAGACATATAACACGAAGCTGACATTTTGTATATTACAATAAAAACACACACAACGTGAAAATATAATACATCAGTCATATACGTATATGACTGATGTATTATATTTTCACGTTGTGTGTGTTTTTATTGTAATATACAAAATGTCAGCTTCGTGTTATATGTCTCATATGTGTTACACAATTTGTTATCGCATTTAATGCATTTTGGATCTTTGTTTCTGATGGTAAGTTTATTTTTTGTAAAACGTATATATTTATTTAAGGTCAATTTTACTTTTAGACACGTTATAAACCAGTTGAAAAAGTTGTACGAAAGTCAACGAAACGTCCTGGAAAAAAAAATAAAATTATCAAACTGCCCACTACCTCGCAGTTTACTCTACTGAACCAAAATTCCCAAGAAAACTTTGCTGAAACTTATATAATTACAATGGTTCAAGAAACATTCAATGATCATATATATATATATATATATATATATATATATATATATATATATATATATATATAAATGCACTAAAAAGTCGATGTTAAAGTTATTCTTAATTACTTAATTACAAGAATATATATAATAATACCACGAGTATAATTATAATATGTTACTGTCTTTATTAGTTTAGTGCCCGCTTCACAGACTAAAATTTTCATGATGGAATAAGCATTTTATTTCATCCTTTTTAGTTCTATTTATACGAGTTTTATTGTAAAAGTAAGAGTTAATAAATGGCTATGCACATACAATATGTATGTTATTTCCTGGTAAAATGGTGAACGCTGCTTGGCAGTATATTACTGCCTATATAGCAACCAGTAAACTATTTAATTTGGCACCATTGCGCCGTTTTTAACTTTTTTCCAATATGCTTGCTATGGGACCACTCCGGGAATATCCTGAATATTCCCTGAAAATTTTATCTTAATTGTTTTAACCATCGCGGAGTAAACGATGTAAATACATAGGGTCGAATTGATAATCTCCTCCTATCCTATCACTATCAAAATTAGTTTGAAAGATGGTCAGTCAAAAGAAACTTTAATAAGAAAAGTCTACTTTAATATTTATTTTACTTACAATCAATTTTCAACACTAGTGTTGAAACAATTTATTTAATACTGGTGCCAAAAAGTAAATAAAAATAGAAGTCCTACTGAAGATTAACTATTTTTGAACCTAGGAAAAATATTTTTGCGAAAGTGATCGCTTTCAAACTCGAAAAATGTCTGCGCTCGTGTAACACCGTCCGCTTTCAACACCTGTTATATGATATATATTATTGGCTAGGTACTTAGTTAATATTAAATAAATTATAAATTATCATTTTTATATTTGTTTGAGTAACAACAACTTGAAGCTTTCATAATGTTGTCCAGAAAAGCATTGCAACTTTTCAATAGTAATACTGCCAAAGTTTAAAGATAAATATTTGAATATATTGAAAGTTAGTTTTCTCAGTAGATTCTGGTCTAAACAAACCATTTGCATTTGATTCATCGGATGAAGAGATCCCACAAGCCAAACTGTCACACAAAATTAAGGCAGTCTAAATAGCTTGTCCGACATATATCTTTTTCTGTGAAGTAGCTATGCTATCAACACGAATATCGACAAGGTTCAACAAAATGTTAAGCATACATGAGGCTACATTTTTATTTAGATCGTAAGTTACTATTGTTATCAGGAAATTCCACAACTTTGCCCAAGCTTCAAAATAAAGTTCTAATTTGTATGAGTGTGTCAGTGTATCGGAGTTTTTTCTTATTTTTTACAACACTCATGGAATTTTGCAATGACAAAAGAAATTAAGGATATTTTTACTTAGAAAATCAAATAGTTTGTTCAAAAGATACACAATACTTTAAATTTTGAATGTTCAGAGATTCACGTGTCCAATTTTAGATAGTTAACTTTCGATATGGACAATTTTACAGTAAAGCCAACTTAGCCCAGTAAGCAGAGCTATTTTTTAGATCAAACCTCAGGAAAATTAGGAAACAGACCATTTTTTACTTCCCTCACTACTCACCCTAGATGTCGGAAAATATGTTCTCATTTCCGTCAGTCTGTCGGCCTGTCTATGCGCAGTAGAGCTCAAAAAATCCTTGCATTTTTGCAAAAGTTTGTTAACGACTAAAATTCTCAAAACATCTCATTTATGTTTCTTGCCTCTGACCACAATGATCTTTGATATAATACAAAAAAAATGCAATATATTGTTTTTACGAAAATTTTGACATCTACATACAAGTGGAGCGTTAACTTAACCTGTATACAAAACAAAACTTTATAATCACCTAATTCATGATCAATAGTTACATATACCGTTAACATTACCATTAAAAAGCATAGATACAAGGTATGACAAGAGCTAGCTAGAATTTAGCAAGCACCAATTTAATTTATTCTATAAATGTCTCTATAATTCATGGAATTATGTCAAACTCAAATTCAGATGTACTATCTTCTCGTTTCATTCACTCCGGCAAAGTCCTTAGACAATACCACAGAATATATATGTTATATCAATCGACTTAAAATTCACATTTTAAAAAATATTTTTATTTACAAAATCAAAAATTAAACTAACAGTATAGAAGCTTAAAAACGAATCATGATTTTATTTACAGTTTACACTATTTATATGAAAGACGAACGCTGCGTCAGTGGGAACTTGCTTGCTGGGCAGATTCTGCTGACGAGGCGTCTCGGTACTCGCCGTCTGCTTGAGATAACCGACATCCGATACGGTGGGAACCAAGGGCATCGTACTTGAAGGTGACATTGCTCGTGAGAAAGGATATAACAACTCCCCCATTAAGATGAAAGTTGACGCGTGGTGACAACTTTCAGGTCCTTTCTTTCTTTCTTCTGTTTTACGGCCTTGAGCTGCTAGGACTATATGGCCGCTGTGGTGGCGGTAGGATCTCCGGATGGCGAGCTCTAAACTCCCGGATTTCCTGAATCTTTCCAATACTTTTTAATTTTTCCTCTTTTTAATTTCTGAAATGCATCTTGGCTTCCACTAGGTGCCCCTTGAGAGTACTACTGTATCACGAGATGACCCTTTCTTTCAAGCTATCCCCTTACCCCTCCCACTCTCGCCACGTAGCGGCCGTTACGCTAATATTCTATATAGAACTGCGGCAGACGAACGGGATAGAATGCAGGAACAACTAGGCCTCACACGTTCACAGCGTATGCTCCCTTTCTAGCGGGGTCGTTAGTTTCCACACTGAGCGGTTGAGTCTCCCGTTTCCCCCCAAAATAAAGCAGCAAAACCGAACACGTGGCACCACTTATGTTAACAACACAGAGGTCTGCATTCGACGAGACGAACCGGAAGACTCCCTTTCAGGTCCTCTGCTTATTGAGGTTGAGTTCAATCTCTTCACTTTCTTCAATCGGGTCGCCAAGGCGGATGCTCGGTCTCCTTCTGGGAATTATTCTTCTCCATTGTATAACGTTAGATCCTCTTTTAGGTGGAGAGGGTGGATTGTCATCGTTGCTAGTGGCTACTCCAATTTTCATGTTACGTGTTTGTCTTCGACATTTGCAAAAGATGTATAAGGCAATCAGTGCGATAATGAGTGTTATTGTAAGGATCGTGAACCAACTTATGTGTTTTTTCACGAACGGCTGATTTACCAATTGATCCAGCTGATCGGCATACTGATTTAGCTTGTGCTGGGCTATGTTAAGGTCCTCTACATCTATTTTGTTTAGCTTCAGAGGCTTCAAATCTGGTAAGTGAATATTCTCTGGCATATGGTTACAGCAGTCAAAAGGGATGTTGACTGGGTGGTAATTGTAGGTTACGTTGTCGTAAACATCAACTGATTTCTGGGCACGAACTCTTGTACTCCCGACGAAGGCACTACACTCGGGTTGAAGTTTCATCAAAGTATTTGTGTTGATGATCTGAGTCTCTATATCTCTGGATCCACATTTTATTGTGACGGGCAGAGGGTCTGCAACAGCTATCAACCATAAATTCTGGCTGATTTCTTGAATGTTATAGTCTTTGGCAAGAATGACTAAAACTTGGCATGTTCTGGGTAGATAATCAAGTCTCTTCAGAAGCTGAGCCTCGCAGACTGCATCAGTATCAATTGGGTATGGCAGGATGTTGGAACAGATGAACATACGGTTGCCTAGTGGTTTGCAGGACTTCATATTGCGGATGGTTGTATAAAGTAAAGAATCATCATTTCGCGCAATTAGTTTATTAGTTATTGACAAAATGTGATGAAGGCCTGTTCGATTATCCAGAATCGGTATAGGATATAAGTGATAAAGAGTGTATTTTTCAGGTTCGACTGAAGGTATTTCTAGTACAAAAATTATTCTAGTATCTAATTGATATGCCTTTAATTCTATTATGTCGAGATATTGAGCTACGCTTGAATAATATATCGGCAAGGGAAGATTATTCTTCTGTAATGACTGCGATATGTGTTTTAATGAGTCTACTAAATCATATGGAGTGATGATTGAACTGTGCAAAATTTTTAAACGTGCAAATGTAACAGCTTTTATAGCATCGTTCAACGTATTTTCGATAAATGAATAGCTTTCTGTTAGTGATTCGCACAAGTCTAGGATATCGAGTTGTGATTGATAAAATTTGAGATGATCGGAAATATCCATAATTGATTCGCGAATTTCTTTAATATCATTATTAAAGGTTTCCTCGTCAATTTGAAGTTTTTGAATGGTTTCGTTAAAGCTTTTGATAACAGAGGTAGTTACAGATATTTGGTTTTTCAAACGATTTTCTATTTGGTATTCATCGTGGGTTAACTTTTCGATGCACTCGTTGAAATATTCACCATCGGAGGCGTCAAGATTACCAGTTATTGATTTCCAAATTGTTCCAATACCATTAAGAATACCACGTTTTTCTCTAAAAATGTACTTTTTAGTGTCGGCCATTATTTCAGTGTACTTTTGGTTAACGGCGTTTGATATTTGTTTAAGGAGACTAACATGAGTTTGAACTTGCGGCTTAAAGGCTTTCATTTGCGGTACGTCTTCGTCTATAGTGTTTACTAAGTTTTCTAATATTTTGTCATTATTACTAATTGTTTCTTTGATTGGTCCGAGGACTCTGTAAACAAGGAGGGTCCATTTATCATTTGAGATTTTTACGGTCGCTTCTTCATGAAAGAAAATTCCTAAGGTGTTGTTTATTGGTGTTAGAGCGTATAGGGACTGAGTGGCTGTTGAAAGTGCCAAGAACCTAGAAAAGAAAAATTACTCATATTATGGTTTTAGTCTGTCAAAATTTATTTTAGATTTTTGTTTAGATTCGGGGTTTATCAGAATTGCTGAATTTTGTAAAATTTCGATTATTTTGAATGGACCGTTAAATTTATTTTGGCTCTTGTCCTTGATTTGTGATTCTTTAATGTATACCTTATCTCCTACATTATATTCATAGGGGTGAGCAGAAACATTTTGGTCGAAGCGCTCTTTGGCTTTTTCTTTTTGTTGACATGTTCTGGCTCGGGCTGTTTTATAAAGGTATTGCATGCGATTGTTTAGATCTTGCATATATTTGGAAATAAGACGTTTTTCATTATATAGGATTTCGGGTGGTCTAGATGAGGTGTGTCCAAAAATAAGTTCGTAAGGCGTAACACCGTGCGTTTTGTTTTTGATATTGTTATAACATATAGTTGCATAAGGAAGAACATTAAACGGGTGTTCGTCAGGATTTTCAGTTTGATTAGCTCGTATCATTTCACTAAGTGTCGCGTGAAATCTCTCAACAGAGCCATTTGATTGAGGGTGTCCTACGCTAGAGAAAGTTAGTTTGATATCGTAAAGCTCACAGAGGTCATTCATTAAGGTGTTTTTGAATTCTCGGCCATAATCACAATGTATACGTAACGGAATTCCGTAATGTTGAAAAAATACAAGAAGTGTATTAACAACAGATTTTGCTGTCTTATTCTCTACAGCGTAAGCTTGTGTAAATTTTGTTAGTTCGTCACGTACTGTTAGGGCATAATTTCGAGTTGGGTATTCAAATATGTCTATGTTTATTCTTTCAAAAGGTGTTTTGGGCGTTTCTGTTACGACTAGGGGACTGCTTAGATTTTTACGACAAATTTTTACTTTTTGGCAAGTTTCGCAACTTTTATTAAAGTTTTCTACGGCTTTTATTATGCCTGGCCAATTGTATTTTTCTTTTATGCGTCTTAACGTCTCGTTAATTCCGCGATGTAAGTTGGTTTTTCCGCGATGGTAATGATCTAAGATCTAGAGGTATTTCGTCTTCATTAGGGGTTGTTGTGATGTTTTGGCAGATACTTATTTTTATATTTTTGTCTGCAAAAATATACGAAAATATTTCAAGGATAGGAAGTTCGAGTGTGTTTTCAACGAAATAGGTACAAGAGATGTCAAGTTCGTCTTGACCGGTATAGAGAGAATGTAAAAGAGAAGTTGTGTGACAGTTTCTGGGTTAAACGGGAGAGGAATAATGAAATATTTACGATTTTTTGTTGATTTACTGGAGTAAATATTTATTTGTTTTGGATTAAATTCCATGTTTTCCTCGAAAATATCGTCAAGAATCTTATGATGTAGTTCTTCTAATTTATTTTGTCGAAAGAATGTTATAATATTTTTGAGTGATTTATCCAACAGCTGGTCGTTGGTTGTTTCGATTTTAGAATAATCGATCAGGGATCTGGTTTCGTAAAGACTTACGAATTTATTGTATACTTCGGCTATTACATCGTCGTCATAGGTTTTAGGTTCTTCGATAGGTTCTTCGGAATTTGTCTCATTTGATGCAAAAACAGATATTTTTGTTTGAAGCTTTGCGCATTCTTGGAAATGATTTACTTTTATTCGAGATAAGGCATCAGCGTTTTTATTAAATTTTCCCGGTTTATAAACAATTTCGTACTGATATTCTCCTAGTTTTAGCCGCCATCGTGCTAACCTACTACCTGGGTCTTTAATAGAAAGTAACCAAGTAAGGACACGATGATCTGTGACTAGAATGAACTTTCTCCCAAATAAATATGGACGGAAATATTTCACGGCCCATACAATTCCAAGTAGTTCTCTCTCTATTGTCGAGTAATTGGTTTCGGCTTTACATAATGTTCTTGAGGCATAACCAATGGCTAAGTCTTTGCCAATGGAACCTTGGGAAAGTACAGCGCCTATCGCAAATGCGCTTGCATCCGTTGCTAGTAGGAAAGGCTCATCGAAATTTGGATAGATGAGAAATGGGTCAGAAGTCAGTAATTGTTTTAGTTCGTCGAAAGCTTGACAACAATCTGAGTCGAAATCAAATTTGATATCTTTTTTCAACAGTCTGGTAAGGGGCTTTGATATTTTCGCAAAGTTTGGAATAAACCTACGATAATAACTAGCTAAACCCAGAAAGGATTTTATGTCTTTTGAATTTTTTGGTTCTGGAAATTTCTGTATACAATCGATTTTAGTGGGATTAGGTTTAACTCCGTCCTGAGTGATTAGGTGACCAAGGTATGCTACCTCTTTTCTCAGGAACTCACATTTGTCAGGCTGTATTTTCAGGTTTGCTTTTCGAAGACGTTTAAAAACTTTGCGTAAGCGTGTGATGTGGTCATGGATTGTGGGTGAATACACAATGATGTCGTCCATATAGACGAGACAGCGTTCATTGAGAATGCCTAGAAGGATGTTGTCCATTACTCTCTGGAAAGTGGACGGGGCGTTTTTAAGACCAAAGGGCATTCTTATAAATTCATAGTGTCCGTTCTCGACAGAGAAAGCAGTTTTTGGAATATCTTTAAAGTCTATCTCGATCTGGTGAAATCCTGAAGCCAGATCCAGGGTTGTAAAATACTGGCACTTGCCTAGCTGATCCAAAAGATCGGAAATATTGGGAAGCGGGTACTTATCATCTACCGCGGATTCATTCAATTTACGATAATCTATGACTACTCTCCATTTTTGTTTGCCCGAGGAATCAAGTTTCTTGGGGACGACTCAAACTGGAGATGACCAAGGTGAAATAGAGGGTTTTATGATTCCTTGTTCTAACATTTTATTAACCTGAGTTTTTACCTCTTCTTTGTGAATATGGGGATACCTGTATGATTTGGTGAAAACAGGCTTTGCACCACTGGTGTCAATTCGGTGTTTAATTTCGTTGGTAAAGGTAAGATTGTCACCTTCGAGGTAAAATATGTCCTCAAAATCTACGCAAAGATTGGTAATTATTTCTTTTTCTTCTTCGTTAAGATGCTCTAAACGAAGTTGGGACTTAATGTTGGGAACGCGGTTAGGAGATAGTTGTTTATCAGATAAATTGTAATTGAGTAGCGAATGAGAAGAAAAAGAATCGATTTCGATATCTGAAAATTTAATGGTTTTTGGGATGGCGTTTGCATTAACCACAGAAGTTAGAAATTCGCCTTTCTCATTGACATGGACAATTGCGTTTGGGATATGAACTTTTTCGATTTCTTGCCTAGATAGGATAGCATCGGTGTTGACTAAATCACAACGTAATTTAAAAATTTGTTCGGTCCTACCTTCAATCTTAATTGCGTTAGAATTGTTTAAGTTAGTTATTTTATTTTTTTGTTCGAGGTTTTCTTCTGCCTTAAACAGTGGTAAAGTTTTAAAATTTGTAACAAGTTGTTTATTTTTTAAGTCGATGGTGCATTCATAGTGTTCCAAAAAGTCGAGTCCTAGAATACCATTGAAATCAATATCTAAATCGTATATGTAAACTTTATGTGGGTTTCCGGCTTGAAAAAGAACTAGGGTTGATTCGGTGATAAGAAGTTTTTGGTCTGTGATGCCTTGAATCGTAACGTTTTCGGGAAAACGTTGGGGAAATTGTTTTACTGTGTTTTCTTTAAATATCGTAATTCCTGCTCCGGAATCTATAAGTAGTTTAAAAGTGTTAGATGTGTCTTTTAGGTAATATAGATTTTTCGGGTTAACAGCAAGAAGGGGATTTAAAGAAAATGTTGTTCTGGGAAATTCAATGACGGGTTCATGTCGTCCAAATTCAGGGTTTGTATTTGATTTTGGATTTCCGTCACGGCATTGGTATTTGAAATTGTTCGAATAGGAGGATGGTTTTGATTCGAAGTGGGAAGAAAATCCTGATATTCATCGTAATTCGTTTTATCTTGTTGGTCAATATTTTCAACATTTTGATACTCTTAATCGGCGTTATCTTCATACATTCCTGCGTATTGGTTACAATACTCGTCATATTGGGGTTCGGAATAGTTATTGTTGGAATATTGGTAATTGTCGAAATTGACAACATGAGCACGATTATAACATTTTCAAATTTATGTATAATTATTTAGTTTATAGTAACAGTGAGGCAATTACTAAATTTGGCTAGTTATATAGTTACTGATTTTTACACAGTGTTCTAACACCATCCTGTCAAATAACTCTACGAGTTGGATTTTTCCAAATTTACATATCATACACTTTATAAAAGAAAGTTAATAGAATCTTTATTAATAGGGTGTTACTATTGAAAGTGACATATTTTGAATATATAATCAGTTTTAGTTCATAAGATACTGACCTTCTTTATTAATGAAAATAACAATTTTTTCATTTACAATAAAATATTCTGTTTTTTTGGTTTCTTCTTTCAGTCCATTTCACTCACATGAATTATGATAAACATATTTACTCTCTTCTTTCTTGTAAATATCAATTTAAGACTTTGAGAACACTTGAACTATTAGAAAGTTTCAGTTGACATAACTTTTTGTTTTCATCTCTCCAAGCTGCGTTTCTTTATGTTTGCTTGGTATGGAATGTTAAACAGACATTTTGCTGATGGTTTTTCATTATTTTAAGCCCATTAGTAATCTGAAACAAAATGGAACATTATAACTTTGCAGTTAAATATAACCTTTAAAATATCAAGACTTTTATGTAAATTACATTTTACATACCTCAATATGTTTTATTCATAATTCATTGGATTACATTTTGTAAAGTATTTTCAACTTCTCTAAATTAAGACAAAAGAAATTTGTTTTTGCTTTATTTATAAATATTCGGAATTTGCCTGCCTTTCTCTTCTGTCACTATGGTTTCATTGGTCTCTTATTTTTCGGCATCCAGCCAGCTTTGACAGTGTCTGATTTTTCATTTAAGTCATAATTTTGGTTCTGCTCAGGAGCAATTCGCCAGCTGTATTCGGGGACACCGAATGTTATCGGGTTCTTACTTCCTTCTACTAGTGGCGCCAGCAGTGAACTCCACTGTAATTATTATTTTATTTTATGGCATTAGGTTGGCATAAGCATAAGAAGTGAGGAAGAATGATGGAGGGGAATGTCAAACTTCTTTGAATTTTCTGGAACTGATTTTCTCGTCCCTTTCTATTGGCTCTCCTTAGAGGTGCAACACGTGTCCGGCTTTATAAAAGTGCCTTAATGGACCAATTTTTTAAAGTACTGAGAGTATGCCATAAGTAAATTATTTTACAGTGCAGTGCTGTTGAAAGCCTAAGGCCTATTTATGGACATCATCTGGCCATAAATTTTGGTCCCGTTTTGTTTGGTTCCACATTTGATCAACCACGTGAATGGCGTCCTGAATTTTGTTTTTGGCTGTCGGTCCTCGAGAAGCCTTTCTAGATGTCTGGAAATTCCCTTTATTGGTGACCGTTGACGTCGAAGGAGCCCTCTAGATGACTAGAGGGTTTCAGGTTAATAATTCAAGTTTATGGTGTAATTTTTGGGGTACATAAACCAAGAGTTCTACAATGGTTTTGGTGTTCCTTCCTGTAAGAGTACAAGGAATTAATTCTTAATTTTTATATTTATAAATTTTATATAAGATAGCAGAAAGGAAGTAAGTAACCTATTTTTTGTAAAACAGCCTTGGCGAAACACTTTATATTTTTATAACTTTTTTCCTTGTGGCAGTGTGACAGAAAATTCATGAATTTTTGATTCCCTGTGCGCTATTTAATTTAATTTTCGTATTTACATATTTGCGACATAACATTTCGCCAGATGTTCATAGGTTGATGCTATAATGGTAATAACGTTCTATCACATTTCATATATTTGATATATTTTATATATTTTACATTTTCTTGATTTATTTTTTTATATCTTCATGTTAATTGAATTTTTGAATGTAAGCTAAATTTCACATGTCAAAAATTATTTTATAAAACAACTTTAAAAAAAAAACAAAAGATCAAGGTGATCATTAAAATTTGACAGTCTGCACTTTATATAGTGTTTTATTGAAAAACCCTCCAAATCTTTATTTTGTCTGCATTTAAATATCAACATAGATTTCTTCCTAATTGAGTCACAGTCAATTAGGTGGCGCCCATTTTAATTTCGAAAGGTCTACCCGAGAACCTGCAACTTACAGCTCTCCGAAAAGATGACTGGCTGCCGTTTGCATGTATTGGTAAGTTCATAGGGACTTTACGCCATACGATGCTGGGTATTATTTTGTATTACTGAAGGACGTTGGAAATTGTTAAATGGCGTGTGACGTTGGAAATTGTTTTGGTTTGATTGGTTATGGGGTGTGTACTGCGGTCTTGGCTGACCGTTGTTTGGTCTATTCGACTGAAAGGAGGTGCTTGATTGAAAAGAATTTGATTGTTGATTGGTATTAGGCCTTTGGAAATTGCCAAAATTCTGGGAAGTATAACCATTAGGACGTTGTTGCGATCTACATTTATTTGCTAAGTGACCATTGCGATCACAGCTATGACATTTAAGGGATTGTACATTAGGTCTTTTATTAGTTTGAATAATAGGTCTAGCAGGCGGATTGGGTCTAGAAGATTTTTGGGATTCGAAATATGATAGTTGGAACTCGCGTCTTATGCGAATTTGTGCTTCCAAAAGATTAGGTGGATTTCCTGCACGTATTATATGGCTAATTCGGGGTTCCAGGCCAGTAAGTAGGCTATTTAGAGACATGGATTCCATTAATGTTATTTGGGCTGCCTTTTGACTGGGTGCGAGTATGGATTTTTGTATGTTGGCATGCATTTTGGCATTTAGGACTTGAAGTCTGTTAAGGAAAGTCAAAGGAGATTCGTTTGGTAGTTGTCTCATTCTTTGTAAATCCTGAACAAGAGAAGATAGATCTCGCGTATCTCCGAAGTGAGAATTAAGTAATTGCTTTATCTCTAGAAAAGAAAGTGGATTTCGGGAGCTTATCAGCTGCGCTGCTCTCCCTCGCAACCTATTTTTTATGTGAATCACTAAAAGATCTTTTTGGTTACCCGTAGACAGACATATCATATGCACATTCGCAGGCATTTAGGAAGGTTTGTAAAAATATTTGATCACCTTCGAATTCGGGGATAATAGAAAAAATCTAGGAAAGTTTATAAGGTTCGATTACTGCTACCGCTGCTCCTGCAGTTATTCTTTCATTTTCCGTTATATTTGCTCAAAATATCAACACAATAAATACTAGCACAATATGGTATAAAAAGGATATAAAACACAAAATATTTTACGAAATTTTATGTTGATAGGCAGTACGTAAAGTAGTATGCCAACCAACGTAAAATAAACAGTTCTTATTAACTAGTTAGTGTAATTAAATTAAAACTGTGTAATATTTCTTGTTATAATAAAAATACAAATGTAATCGGGAGATCAGTTAGCAGAATAACTGGTCAAAAAAATTCCAAAAAATATTTTAAAATTAATCAGTTAACAGAATAACTGACTATACACAAATTATACGTTGTTACACTTAGAAATACAGAAATCAATTAGCAGAATAATTGATTAGTTTATCGGAAAATCAATTAACAGAATAATTGATTATTTTACTAATTAATAAAATGTAAGATCGATTTTGAAAAGTCGAACAGGTATTTAATTAAATACTATTTTTAAAATAAATGTGATGATTCGTTAGTTACAAACAGAGTAGAAACATAGCTCGTCGTGTTCTTAGCAGTTAGTTCTACCAGGGGCTTCACTATGTGTTCCTTCCGTAGATGCGTGTTCTGCCAAGTTGATGACGTCACAATGCACAAAATGTGGCTTCTTTGTTCTTCTGGATAAAGGATTGGGATCCACCGTTGCCAGTTACAGTTCTCTTGTTCTGCCAACGTTGCCAGATCCTACCACGACTGGGCCAATTTGTTATATCACTCGACTTAAAATTCACTTCTTAAAAAATATTTTTATTTACAAAATCAAAAATTAATCTAACAGTATAGAAGCTTAAAAACGAATCATGATTTTATTTACAGTTTACACTATTTATATGAAAGACGAATGCTGCGTCAGTGGGAACTTCCTTGCTGGGCAGATTCTGCTGACGAGGCGTCTCGGTACTCGCCGTCTCCTTGAGATAACCGACATCCGATACGGTGGGAACCAAGGGCATCGTACTTGAAGGTGACATTGCTCGTGAGAAAGGATATAACATATATTAACTATCCTGTAACAATACAACTACGTTGCAGACGTGAGCATGTTTCTCAGTTGTACAGAAACTTTTCGTTCTATCTCTGATTTGAATAAATGAGTGATTGACTAATTTGCTGCAAAGAAAAATAAACGCACTTATTTGGTTTTTAAAAGAAATTAAAAAATTATTCGTTTATCACAAATTTTATTATGTGAAGCGCAGACAATCACGAACAGTGTTTTTTTAAATTTTATATTCATTTTGTTTATTGCGAGGCATATTGTATTGTATATTGAATGACCATGAATAACGCTGACGGGCGTGTTATTTAAATTATATCTTATCTCTCTCATCTTAGGACATAAACCAGAGAACTATTGATCTGTAGTTCTCTGACATACACATAAACTGCAGCCTGCTGCACTAGGCTGCACTCTTACTTTCTAAAGTCACTAGTAGGAAGGGGCGATATTAGATTTTACCTATCGATAGGCGACAGCACATCACCTACCGATATACTTCAAGGATGCCGATGGTATTTCTATCTGTCGTTAGTTCATTGCTATTTATCGAGCATAGAACTAATAGGATAATGGACTTGGCTTTACGACGCTTTATTGACTCTAACGCAGTGCGATACAGATGGAGCTAATAAACTAATCTATCCTAACCTCACCATTGCTAGTCACGAGCTACCCCTAAAAATAAGAATTATTATAAGAAATAAAAAATAAAACACATTTTTAAATGTGTTATAACCCCCTTCCACCCTTTTGAACTGCGAATTCGAAATAGGACCATCTTCCAGAATCGGTTCTAAATATTTATAAACAAGTTACTCAGTGAGGTACACGAATTTGAAACGAATGTATTTGACTGCGGTTGGTAATTAATAAAAATGAGGATTAGGGTTGGTTAGGTTGCGTTGCTACCGCGCGTTTCCGTTACAGCAGTTATTAATTTATTAGTCAAATCAAAATTACATTTTAAGGTCAAAATCACTTTTTCCCCGATCCAATCAAAAGTAACATACATGTATTTAGTATTTTTTTAAACGAATCCAAAACATTAAATTAGAAATCACATAACATTAACGAGAGAAGTAAAGTAATTTGATTGACCAGAGACTGACAGGACGCCGTTTAAACATTTGGTGTCTTTGATTGGTTCGCCATATTGAGTCGATAGTACTACCTGTAGTATCGACAGTTTTCTGCGAAACCATCGGTAGTGTACAAACCCATTTTGATGAATGTGCAGCATGGGTTTTCTAGCTCGGGGTAGAAACTTCGCTTTGGATGCGGCGGGTATGTCTTCTTTGAATCCCCGTTCACACGGCTTTGAGGTTTTTTTGTAATTAATAAAAATGCGGATTTGGATAGGTTAGGTTTGTTTTAAAGAAAGCGTGAGATAGCGCGAACAAAAGTCCGTGTCTATATTAAAACAAGAATTTTCATAACAAAACCTATACTGTTAGGTGTATCTGTACCGTTAGGCGTTAGGTTAACCCAGGATCCCCGATAAAAGCCATCATTAAAACTATAATAAATAATAATAAATTGTATTTGTAATAAAATAATTTAACACTGCACTAGTTACTACGAGTCCTCGGTAGTGGCGCTAATGTAAGATAATCTTTTCTCCTGCGACTGGGGATGCTATTACTGACTATGACTATTAAAAAGTATCGGTAACTCTTACTCAATTGATACATTTTCGTAAAGTATCGATATCGATCGATACTGTCAAGAAAGTATCGACATTTTTGAATATCGGTATAGATTTCTATCGTTCAAAGAGCCAACCAGTGTTGCCAACAGCCGGATAATTGTCCGATTGCCGGATTATTTGATGGGCTGGTGGACTTTTTTCGGACATTGAAATATATTTTTATAAACAGAAAACTGCGATCACAAAATACCAATAACGTAAGAGAGCAATGCAAAACGAAATACTAATCAGTAGACTGCGATTGTCAATACTGTACAGTAATGTCATGTCATACGTCATTGCAATAGCTGATAGCGCACCGGTTAGCAAATGCGGTTTATATGGTGTTCTTTGTCTATATTATGTGCTGGAAGAAATATTTTTGTAATTCTAATATAATAATAATAATAATTAAATACATACAAAATGGCATTTTTCTTAAGAGTATGGTTATAAAAATATATTTTTTTACATTTTTATAAAAAAGGTACACCTGATACAATAAAACGGCGGCCCACGCACAACGCATGTTTCAGCGAGGTCTAACCAAATCGGACTTTTTCGTGTGAAGCGGTGGATAATTTCGGAATAATCCTAATATCCTATTGGCAACACTGAACCAAAAAAAAATGCCAATCCCCTTCAAATAATATGCTCTACTTTCCAGTCAAAAAGTAATTAGGCAGGAAAGATTTAGGTATATTTACCATGAGTAAAATCCAAGTATCTAAAACAAAATGTTTACTAGAGTTCGGTGAAGTTAAAACAATAAATAAGCATGCCACTATTGAGTTAGCAAAATAAAACAACTCTTGCCTTTTACCTTACCATCTCGTACAGAACGCTACAGTTGCCGTTAACTTCTGGCCGGAGGCATTATTAACTTTAGATTACTAGTTACAAGTGTGTTTGTTAAAAACAAAATATATCTTAATCGGATTGTTAACACAATAACACAAGCAAAAGATGGCCTGCTTTCAGGTTCGTACCGTTCGTAAGAAGCGTATCCCCCGAAAGTTTTATTGAAGATCCGCATATGACTATTCTGATATTGTACTAACTTAAAACTTACTTTTTAGTACTTTTAGTACACAATAGTGTACTAAAAAGAGGTCTAATTGTACTAAAAACACTGACAGCGACCATTTAAATTTCAAATACCCTTCGGAGGAGAAAAAGAGGAATCCCGCATCCCGCTTTTACTACTATTTGTTAATAAGTCATACACATTAAGGATGTTACCTTTTATCGATAGGTAATTAGTAGGAATGAGATATGCGATGTTTTATTTTTAATTTTATACTTGCTTTTAAATTTTCAAAGAATGTTATCAAGATTCTCGAGATAAATAATATGATTGCGCGAACGAAATGCAGTCCGACTGTACTGAATCTAGTAAAATTGTACTAAAAAGGGCAACACTCCAATATTGACAGATTTTTATGTTATATTGGAAATTTGGTCAATTTTTACGGAAGTTTTATCTCTATTGACGTTTGACGTCAGCAGAAAATTGTCTACCATACAATAGAGAGACGATATTGCCACACGAAGACAATGTCGTTGACGACAAATGCGCTGTTCGGTATTTTAAACAAAAAAAAATCCAAATGTAGAACTGTAATCACAACATAACCACAATACAAAAGCATATCCAATTTGAGGAAGATTGATGCCAGTCTTCCGGTTCGTCTCGTCGAATGCAGACCTCTGTGTTGTTAACATAAGTGGTGCCACGTGTTCGGTTTTGCTTCTTTATTTCGGGGGGAAACGGGAGACTCAACAGCTCAGGTGGAAACTTACGACCCCTCTAGAATGGGAGCATACGCTGTGAACGTGTGAGGCCTAGTTGTTCCTGCATTCTATCCCGTTCGTCTGCCGCAGTTCTACATAGAATATTAGCGTAACGGCCGCTACGTGGCGGGAGTGGGAGGGGTAAGGGGATAGCTTGAAAGAAAGGGTCATCTCGTGATATCAGTAGTACTCTCAAGGGGCACCTAGTGGAAGCCTAGATGCATTTCAAAAATTTAAAGAGGAATTATTAAAGTATTTGAAAGATTCGGGGTATTCGGGAGCCTAGAGCTCGCCATCCGGATATCCTACCGATAACGCCTCCAAACTGGACCAAGGTGCAGGGTCGACTTCGAGGGTCGCCGATTTAACGACTCTGAGCCCCGGACGGAGGGCAATCTGGCGACTGCCTCGTAGCAAAGCCAATAAGTCCTGTTATGTAACAGGCTAAACAGGAATGAAGAAGAAGATTGATGCCCTCTTTCCTATTTTTATTAAAGTAGGTTTCTATCAGGTGGGTTTAAAGTCCGCATTTATTTTCGATACTACCAATAGAATATCGGTAGCCGATACTCAGTTTAGAAGAAATTACTCCTGTTTTTGCCAGGGAACTGCAGTGTAACACCTTGAATTCCCTAGTGAGTCTGCCAATCGCAACACAACACAGATTGTTCAATATGCTTCCTATTGATACATCGTTTATTTTGTCTTGGTATAAACAAGTTTTGTTGAACTTAAGTCTGAGCTTCCTGGCTCGATGGTAGGATTCTTAGCGTTGGATGCAACGCATATGTGTTCGAAACCCCGTTCAGGCAAATAACTATTTTTTAGTTTTTTTTTTCTAATAAAATTTATAATTATAAATAATACAAATGTGTATTAGCTTCAGACTGGTTAGGTTTGCTGTGAAGAAAGCGCGGAGTAGCGCCAATTTTATATAGATTAAACAAAATTTGGGTCAATATTAAAACAAGGATTTTTTTAAACAAAACCTATCCTGATATGTTGATATGTGGATCTGTCCCGTTACCCTTAGGTTAGCCCAAGCCCATCGATCAAAGCATCATTAAAGCCGTAAACCATCATTAAAGCCATAAAATCACATGCTGAGGTAACCTCAAAATATTTAATTAATAAAAATTCGGATTAGGTTAGATTAGAATTGGTTAGGTTTGCTGTAAAGAAAGCATACGGTAGCGCGCCTAAAAGGTTCCGGGTCTAAAAACAAGGATTTTTTTAATAAAAATTCTGACAAAATAACTAATCATTTAATCGCCTGCCTTAAGAGCCACCCACATGGGGAAACTGCGTCGGATGGAAGAGGAAAGGGTTGGGTGTTATCTTATAAGTGTAGGTATCGTATTGTTGACAATAATAAAAATAATGGTAATAATAATAATGGTAATAATAATAATGATAATAATAATAACATTTATGTTCCTACGTATTAGATTAATTTCAAATGTTGTGCAAGAAGTAATTGTGATATAAAGTTAAAATGGTAAAATTGTGGTACGAATTAAAGTTGGCGAAAGAAAATGACGGCCGAATCCGAATCAGAAGTTTTCAAAGAATCAACGTAAAAATTCTTATTCAATTGACCAATTCAATTCAATTCCAAACAACAAAGCATCGGGCGAGCAGCGTAACGGTCAAGGACGCTGCGGGAAAGGACAGCTGGACCGAAACGATCACGACCAGGCAAAGGAAAATAGACCCACCGAAAGTGTTTTGCCGGCTAAGCTGGCACCCACCAAGGCGGGAAAGGCAGGGCAACGCATGAGCCGCATTACAGAATCGAGCGAACCGATCATGCGCTGCCCAAATAGATACACAAATAAATCTGACACAGATGCTAACCAAACACAACAACTTGAGCCCATTACAACAGCGGATATATCGCAACGACTACCTGCAACTACCCAGGCAGGTAAACCAAGGAAGAGGTTAAAATGGACAGATGAAATGAATCGAACGGTGATCCATTCCTACTACACCGCTACCAAACTTGAGACAATTTCATCAGGATACAGACATAAACTGCATACACTTTTCATAGCACAATATCCAGAATACAAATCACTTATCACAGAACAGAGAGTAATTGATCAAAAAAGAGTCATCACTAAGACCAGTAAGCTCACCGCACTCGCATTGAAAAACATCAAAGCTATGGTAGCTGCTCAACTAAACATTCATCAACCAAATATTGAGGACAGCGGGGCAGATGCCGAACGGATCCCACATACAAATCAGCCCAACTCTATGCAAGAGGATCTGCAACCTCACTCAATGCTCAGTAGAGGCGAATCACCCAGCAACAACCCACGACAGATGACAAGCACCGTACAGCACACAGGACAAGTGACCATCTCTCACACAAGCAATCAAAGTAGAAATGAAGTCACATCTAAACAAATGGTCAGGCTCCGAGCCTACAACAAGAGATCCTATTCCTCATGTAATCTTCAAACGGGACACACATAAAATCCTAAAGACCATCAACGAACACATAACTCCCGAGTACATAACGAATGCGAGCACAATTGAGGACATTCATACAGTGATCTACGCAGCAGCTATAACCACGATAACACAGAACAATCAGAAACTCCCGCCGCGACACAGAAACACCAACAACATAAAACCAAAATTCAAATGGCAGATAAGGATCGAAAACAAAATTAACAAAATTAGAAAAGAATTGGGACATCTTACCCAATCCATGAACGGCAACAAGTCAAAACGTATCACACAAAGTGTATATCAATCACAATGTGTATATATATATATCAAATCTGCATCTCCTGATTACACGCTTACAGAAATCCTTGACACTCCGAAGCAAAAATTATCTGTGTTCTCCGTACAAGACTCGAAGATACAAAGAATCAAATGAAAGAAAGCACGCTAACAACCTGTTTCGAAGAAGCGGAAAACAGTTCTACCAAAAAATCATGAGCAATGAGGAGGCACAAGTAGAACCACCGACCAAACAAGAGATCACAGAATACTGGAAAAGTATTTGGTCAGAACCGAAACTACACAATAATAACGCTTCATGGATTAAAGCGAAAGAAGACAGACACAAGTGCTTAGAGGAACAAGAGGACTTTGCAATGACAACACAAGAAGTTGCAGAAACAATCAAATACACGCATAACTGGAGATGTCCTGGAATAGATAACATTCATAACTTCTGGTTCAAACAGTTTACCTCCGCACATGAAGCTCTCATTCGCCAAATTAATGAAATTATTTTAAAACCTAGCACACTCCCCAGTTTTCTTACCCAAGGAATAACATATCTTAAATCCAAAAATTCAGACAATAAGGACCCGTCAAATTATCGACCTATTACGTGCCTTCCAACCCTATATAAAATCATCACAGCAACAATTACCAGGAGAATAGAACAACATCTAGCACAAACAAACCAGGAAAAATTATAGAAACCTTCATACTGATTACATAGATTATAAAAAGGCCTTTGATTCGATACCCCACAGTTAGCTAACCAGAGTACTAGAATTATATAAAGTCAATACAAACATCAGGCAATTGCTTACGCAAATCATGAGTACGTGGAAAACTAAAATCAACTTGAGAACACAAAAAGAGCACATCGAAACAAAAGAGATCTACATCAGACGAGGTATGTTCCAGGGAGATTCACTCAGCGCTTTGTGGTTCTGCCTCTGTCTCAATCCACTCTCAAACACACTGAATAACACAAACTTCGGATTCCAAATTAAACACCAAAAAAATAACCTACACAAAATAAACCATCTCTTGTACATGGATGACATAAAACTATATGCAAGCACAAAGGCACAGCTAAAGGAACTTCTTAAAATCACAGAAACGTTTACCCTGGACATCAACATGGAATTTGGTATAAGTAAATGCAAGCTACTTCATATCAACAAAGGACAGTGGAAAGACTACCCTACGGGGGAAGCAATCAACAATGAAACTATAGATAACATGCTTAAAGGAGAAATGTACATATACCTATGTTTCCATCAAAGCACCAAAATATATCAAATCAGAGCTCAAGACGGAATTTAAAACCAGACTCACAAAGCTACTAAAAACAAAACTGAATTCCAGAAATCTAACGAAAGCTTTTAACACCTTCGCCATACCTATTCTTACGTTTTCGTTTGGAATCATTAAATGGTCACACACAGACATAGAGAACATTCACATTTTCATACGCACTGAATTCACTAAACACAGGAAGTTACATCCCAACGCATGCAAGGAAAGACTCACCATCGAGAGAAAAGAAGGAGGAAGGGGAATTATAGATATACAATTGCTAAATAAAAAACAAATTTACGAACTCAGAAAATTCTTCCACAACAAACAAACTAACCTCTACAAGGCAATAGTGAAGGCAGACAAGAATTATACACCGCTCGACCTGTCCGAAACGAGCCACGCAGCAGACGCACACAGTCACATCCAATCACGACTAGAAAAGATGAACACCTGGTCTGAAAAAACACTTCACGGAAGACACAGATACCACATAAAGCAAGACCATATACATAAAAAGCTTTCATATACGTGGTTAGAAGAAGGGCAGCTGTTCCCTGAAACAGAAGGCTTCCTGCTTGCCATCCAGGACAAAGTCATAGTAACCAGAAACTACCAAAAGCACATCATCAAGGACACAAGCATTGAAGACGAGAGGTGTAAGAGATGTCATTAGAAGAGAGAAACGATCGATCACATAACGAGTGTATGTAGAATAATGGCCGGAACTGAATACACTGCGAGACACAACTCAGCAGCGAAGGTCGTTCAGCAAGCATTAGTCACAACATACAAATTAACGTAGAACACATTATTACTACCATTATACACCAACATCTATACTTGAAAACGAAGACTACAAGCTCTACTGGGACATTGACATCCACACAGATAAAACAATCCCGCAAACAGACCCGATATCACCTTCAAAGAGTCGTCTTGTTCCTCTCGTCATATCAGTAACAGGTCTCACCCCAACAACGTTTACACCGCATTTGGCTCAATTAGGACTTAATACAGACATTCACAGGAACATCCAGAAATACATCATTTTGAAAACATGTAGCATAGTTAGATCATTTCTTAATACAGAATAGTTGTTTTTTTTCATTTCCTTTTTTTATTTTTATTTTTTGTACTGACTTGGTATAACCCCGTCAGTATAAAATACAACCACAGGAATACTGTGAGACAACAAGTCATAATAATAATAATGATAATAATAATAACATTCATGTTTCTACGTATTAGATTAATTTCAAATGTTCTGCAAGAAGTAATTGTGATATAAAGTTAAAATGGTAAAATTGTGGTACGAATTAAAGTTGGCGAAAGAAAATGACGGTCGAATCCGAATCAGAAGTTTTCAAAGAATCAACGTAAAAATTGTTATTCAATTGACTTCAAATTCTGCAGAAAATTTAAACTAGTATGAATTCAACATGACGGAACAAAATGGCAGTCGTAAAAAAATAAGTTTAAAGACTGTGAAATTTGTTTTAAATTATGATAAAAAATCATATGTGGCATAGATAGAAATGTGTAATATATTGGGATGTGGACCAAATTGTCGCCGAATAAAAATTTTTGAAAAGACAGTATATATGTGTTACTTACCGGCTATAAGTCACACTTCGCTATTCTTAACCCAAAAAACATAATAAAATCAATTTAGATTTATTATTTATTTATTATTGCTTAAAAGTAGTTTTATGATGGCATTAATAAAATCCCATTGTTTTATCAATATCTTAGAAATGAAAAATTTTACTTCAAATTAATATTTAGAAAATAGTCTTCAAGACATACTACTTAACCCATAAGTGCTTTTATTCTTAATCTAAATTTGTGGGATTCTGTATAAACGCCACTTTAAACCTTTCTTTCCTTGAGAATTCTATTAAATCTAATAGGTTTTCAGAATTGTTATTCCATTACAATTAGGTTTTATCTTGTATTTATGCGGGAGAATTCATTAATATTCTCATAAGTATATCACGTCTTAGGATATAAATGCTTTTAAATGAACTTCATGTGCTTATTATCAATTATTGGTTTTAAGATTTCTTGATAAAAATATATCCTAAGAAATTATGACCTTATAAACACACTTCATAAATTTACTATTGCTATGGGTTTTAAGACGTCTAATAAACATAAGTTATACGGTTAAAAAGAATTTTCTTAAATCATATTTAAAAGTAAACAATTTCAAAAAAAAAATTGTACGTACATAAACAGTTTTGAGTTCAGTTAGATAACTCTGAAATACAATAAAACTTATAGTCGATTTACGAAATATTTTATCTAGAAACTTTAAGTGTAAAATGGTTTTATAAATGCCTTAAGACTAGAGTTCTTAAGAGAATTTAGCTTTTAAGACGTACTTAACAACCTCCTGAAGAATGTATACACTTATAAAGATTTTATCAGAAAGTTATAGGTTTATCAGTATCCTGAAAACCTTTATAGATAATAAATTGTTTCTTGGAAATACAAGGAAAAATTGAAAACTAGGAATGTTCTAGGTAAAGGAAATTTACTGATTTTTTGTATTGTAATAACAATCAATGGATGACTAAAAAAATATGCCTATATATTTAAATAATATTTTTAATCATTTTTGGTTTTAAGTAGAAAACGGAGGCGTTAATGGGGCATATTTTTAAATAGAGATACATTCCGAAAATAAGGACTGTCCCTCTCAATACGGAAAGAATGGCCACTTTACAATGGTACCATTGATTTGTTATGACAAGCTTCTCTAAACTTACTGTCTTTTTTGTTTTACAAGCCAAACAAGCATTTAAAAAATCTTTACTTTTTAAAGTTTCCATTTGTTTATGAATGTCATAAACCATGCAATGCGAATATGACTCAATTTTATTCTTTTACAGATATAAAACACACATAAATATAGGTTTAGGGTATGTTATGTGTAAAAGTTCCTAATAATTCAGATATTCCTCCAAAAATAACGCACATACGGTTTTCCGTGATTCCGCACGTAGGGACGTACCTTAATTCTTAAGCACTGGTGTCATTTAATTGACAAGACAACTCAGTTAACCCAATTTTTTTGTTTAGACTTTAGTTATTGATATTTTCGAACTTCAGTAGACTTGCGATTTTAAGATATATTTATTAATAAATAATGTCGACAAATGATGTTTCTTTCTCTGATATCGAACAGCAATGTCAGCAAGAGTTGCAAAAACTAAAATTAGAAGAAGTAATATAGACTTTAATTTGGTTCTTAATATTAGAATAAGGTATTTAAATGTTATTTTCAGGAAAACTTAATTACTGAATTAAATGGCATGTTAACTCAACGGACGTATATTGAGGACAAAATTAAAGGATTGTCCCGTTTAATTCCAACACTCAAAATCATGAAGCATGAGGCTGAAGAACTGGTGACTACTATAAATGATATTTCAGATAGTTCTGAGAAAATCAGTAGCAAAATTAGGCAGCTGGATTCTGCTAGGGTAAGCATTTACGTTAGTAATACAATCTAAAAAAACAGTTAACTCTCTTATTTCCCTGGTACTTGACATATCTTGAATTCATACCACAACAGGTTTGATTAAATACATAGGTTATTATTTTTTATCCATCATTGATTTTGTATCTTGTAATAGGACATCTCTCTTATTTATCGAGTGGAATATAAGATCAAACATGGTAACAGTGATAGAGTTACCTAATGTTAAAGTGAAGTCAAAATTAAAATAGGTTTCATTCTCAGTTTCATTATGAAAGAAAACATAGTTTTGGTGAGAAAGCAGTTAAATAAATAACATCCCTAAATATAATATGATAATATAAATACAAATAGTAATCAGATCAAATAAGGGGTATTAAAACAAAAATAAAATATAAAACCACAATTTATGAGATTTTTTTTTTCAATATTAACATTTAAATATAGTTTTTGTGAATATTATATTACATTAACAGTACACTAACATTACATCAACATTCATTACGTTAACATTGGTTTTTACAATGCATTTCTCAATAATAGAAACCCTAAACATTGGCTAAGAAAGAACAAAAAAAAACACAAAAATCAACCCAAACATATCACATTAAAACTGTGCCACATATTTGCTATCATAGAGTATATATAATGAGATATATACTCTTTACAATTTTTATCGAACATTTTGTTTTATATATTTTGAACATTTAATGTAATTTAATTATATAACTTAGGTCCCATGAATATAACTGATTTTAAACAGACTGTTTTACTACTATTAGGAACAACTACATTCTCATTAACATTACATCTAGGTTCATATTTGTAACATACATAATTTTTAGCCTCGAGCTTTCGCATAGATTTGCTTATATTTATTATATAGAAACATCTTATTTTCAGTATTATATCAGAATACAGTAGAAATGTATGAAGCAGTCTTGGTCTTGTATAAATAATTTTTAAGATATAATTTTGTGGTTTTAAAGCTACTGTATACAGCCCACCATAAACAAGTATGCCATGCCATGGATCCCATTAAAGTTTTGTATATTTGTATGAGTAATTTCTCATTAAGAAACTCTCGAAGGAGATAACATTTATGAATTCGACTTTTTACAATTTTTACAACTTTATTTGTTTTTCTCATTTTAAATTTTGATCCACTATGATACTTATATATTATGTTTCCTTAACTTCATGAATCGTGTCACTGTCACTTCATTTTAGACTTTAAGAATATTTTTTATTATGGGTTTAAAAGCAATATAATTGGTTTTCTTTATATTGAGAGAAAGTCTAGCCAGTTTTTAATTAATTTTAAGTCATTTTCAGCTATCTTGTATACTGCATTCAAAGTTTTTTTTTTTGGAAAAAAACCCAAACTGTCATCACTATATGACAAAATTGTTCCATCTTTATTTACCTCATTAAGTAAGGAATTTATATAAATTATAAACTAAATGGGACCTAGAACATTACCCTGTGATATGCCTGTTTTATTCATTAGGAGCACTATATGTATTGATTTTCACTAATTGTTCCCTATCAGTTAAGTATGATTTGAAAAGGTCCAACACAGGACCACACATGCCATAGCTGGATAGATCACATGTGCGGTACCGTGTCAAACATGTTTGCTAAATCTAAGAAAATTGCTAATGTTTTCAAATCAGTATCTATGTTCCCTGTTACTTCTATTGCCAATTTATATATTGCATTATTAGTAGCGGCAGCATCGAGGGCACCATGCATAAAAGCAAATTGATTTTCAGATAATACTTAATGAAAATTAAGGAAATGTTTAAGTCGATCATTGATTGATTTTTTCAATATTTTACTGAAGTTACAGATAAGGGTAATTGGCCTATAGTTAGGTATTTAAGTCCTATTTCCAGCCTTAAAAATTGCAGTTACTACCAAAATTTTAAAGTATTTGGGTATTTTACTTTTTTTGAAAGTAAGATTCATTATAAAAATTAGAGGTCTTAATAGGTAATGAAATTTGATTAATTTCACTGACATACCATCCTGTCCAGGCGCTGTTATTTTTGAAGGAGAAGATATGTTTATCTGTTATTTTTGAAGGAGAAGATATGTTTGATGATCTCTTGTTCATCAGTGGGCTTCAGAAACATAGAACATATATTACTGTATGACATTTTAAAAGGCATATTAGGGGAAGTTAATTTTTTTAGCCATTTCCTTTCCTATGGCAAAGAAAAAAATTATTACAAAAATATGATGAGTCCATATCATTTAAATATTTATCATTTTCATCTAAAATTTGCACTTTATCTTGTTTATTAGTACTGCTATTTTCATTGGTGGTTTCACTAACAATTTTATAAAGTGTTTTTCATGTCATTTTATAATATACATAATATTTTTTGTTGTGACATTAATAATTTTTTTAAGAGAGTCTGTAGGTTTTATATTGTTATTGGGATTTGTTACTGTAATTATTTGATAGTTGTTGTTTTAATTTATCTCTACATTTTATTGAGGTTATAATACCAAGGGTTATACACAGTTTGATTTTTTAACATGGCTGATGGTGTTTCTTTCTATTGTAGAATGGTCATTATAATGTTGTAAAGTATTAATAAAATTATTTGTAGCCAAATCTGGGTCATCGACAGAGAGTAAAAATACAACAAAATACTCAAAAATCATTAGACCATTTACACAGGCAAATATTATAAAATAAAAATAACAGATGCCACTGAAGATGGCCAAATTTCATCTTTAATTTTTATTTTATCTGATAATTGAACTGGGCAAGTAGTTATACACACGGCTAACACTGGCCTTTTGATTGGCAAAAAAAGCACACTTTTAAAAGAATATCTTACTGGTCAGAGTTATTTTTGTTTTGTTTGCCATATGGAAGATAAACCAGTTTTTTTATTTTATGTGATTTCTTATTTAATTTTTATTTTATTATTATTTTTATTGAAAACAAATACTTTAAGTTTATCTTGTTATTCTTCTTGATATTCTATCAAGTGTTTTAGTTATAGTGGTGATTTTGCTATTAAAAACACCCACCAAAGGCTATTTCTGCAAAAAAATGTTTTGGTCAGTTTTATTATTCTTAATTGGAGCAATCTCTATATATTTTTTTGAGAAGCAGAATGAACTTAGCTGAAAATAAAGGAACACATTTTTATTAGTTTTACTTACCCCTTCTAATTGTCCTCAGGAAACAAAAAATCATAAAAAATTTATTTTCATCTGTTACAAAGAGGCTTGAACCACCTAGCAGAAAAGTGTACAGTGATTTACTGAATAAAGGAATACTATTTTTGGTTATTATGAACATTTCAGAGAACATACAAGGTATTTCTAGTAATATTTCAGTATTACTAGTATTTCCTTTGTATTACTAGTATTTTTTCCAATATTGAAAAAATATATCTAATTATAGTATTACTATGTATTAGTCGATCAATATCTTTTACTACCTAGTGATCTAAAATATTTCGACATAGAAAACAAGCAAGTTAGCAATTAAATCTCAAATATTATATAGAAAATTTTTTGTTCCAGGGCATTAAAAAATTAGGATTTATCGCTATTTTGGGATACCATGTGCAAATAATATGCAGTGTACATTAAAACAATAGAATACGCCTAGGTATAACTGATTTCCTGTTTGCTTTATCATATCAACACACCCTCAGACTTGTTGATTTTATTTTATACATTTCAAAATTTTACACTGGATCCAAACAGTTGTACACATGTCAAGTTTCAAATTTTGATTAGAAAACTCTATTTTGATGAAGTGCAAATTTAATATTAATATCTGACAAACTCTTCTGAAATGTTTCAACTTGACTGGGTAAGGATTGTCAATTTTACAAAACAGTTTCCTGGCCTTTTTAAACTCTTTAATTATCAATTTAATTATTTGCTTTTTATTATGAATATTATTTCATTTTAAACTCCATATGGCAATTTCTCTGAACAAGATAATATCAAAGATAATATATAGGGGTAGCATTTTAAAATAAAACACTACTTAAGTATATTTAAATTTATAGAATATTAAATCACCAAGCATCACCTGTTTTTGAAATATTCATGTTTGATACTTGTCAATTTTAGAGTGTGAGACCCTTAGCTTGAATTTTATTATATTATCAACTCCCAGTCTAAAAAATTCCATGTCTAGAAACAAGTGGAAAAGTTTAATGCTGTTTTTAATTGAATAATGACATTAACATGGGTCTTGGCAATCTGTATTTGAATAATGAGTTACAGCTTCTGAAAATCTTAAAATACAAATTTTCAAGCGTCAAAACATATAAAACTAGGTATATGATATTCTATATAAAAATAACTAGAATCTGAAGAAAATGTAAAATCTGCAAAGGAACTGGATATTTTATTTCAGAAATAAAAAATTGTTACCACCACCACTTTTTTTTAAACATTTATTTAAAAATATTTCTAAAATGTAAAAAAAATAATAATAAAACTGAAGGATTCAAACGTTTTTCCTCTTTTTTTTTTAAATTGGGCGTTTTGTATATTCACAATTGTTGCGAGTCCAAAATTTCCCCCTGCATCTTTATACACTAGAAACAAAGGGGAAAACCTTAGCCTAGATCGATAATCCGTTCTTGTGTTTATTGTAAAAAAAATTATGGCAAACTCAGTTATAAAACACTAAAACAAAACTAAAAAAATAAAGTCATCCCTTCTCCAATGTATTTCTTGGTATTACTTAAGTCTTACTGATGTATTACTTGCAATTATCATATATTTCCAAATATTTTTATGTACTTCCTTATGTGTCCTAGTATTGCCCAGTAATACTTCATATTTCCGGGTCAAAATGTGTTAAACTGTATTATTATTTACGTGGTTCGCCCCTCAGTTACAAAGTACTTTCTGACTTTTGTAAATAACCAAAAATGTATATTAGGTATATGAAGTATCAATTCTTTTGTTGTCTTCATAAATTTCTTCTATATCTAGGGCCATGTTGATGAATGCCTTCTTCGAGTAAATGATTTAATAGACTTGGAAATTTGTTCTCAAGGAGTTCAACAAGCTATTTTGGATTTGGATTATGAAAAAGGGGCTGCACATGTACATAGATTTCTCTCTATGGATCAATCACTCCTGAAGAGAACTGCAAATGATATGAATAATATGTCAAATATGCTGAAATCAGTAAGAACTTTGCAAGAAGCTGCTGCCCAGTTAAGAGCAATAGTAGAACATAAGTTTAATGAAGCAGTTAACAATGAAGACTTGTTATCTGTTGAAAGGTTCTTTAAAATATTTCCTTTGTTAGGAATGCATGAAGAAGGTGAGTAAATATAACTATCGTGAACTTTTTTTCGTGACGTCAGTTATCATTATGGACTAAAATCTATCAAACTTGGTTAATGTGTGATTTTCATAAGACATACATTCAACCTAAGGTACAAAAGTGCCATTCATGCATGCTATTACAAAATTTTATAGTAGACTAGAAGAACTATTGTTCAATTCTTTCAAATTTAAATTCAAATTCAAAACATGCTTTATTGTCAGAAGTTATGAACTCATGTACAAAGCTGAAAAAAAAAATACAAAATAATATTAAAAGGAGAGTTTCAATAAATAATTCTGCCACAACTTAAACTAAAAAAATAAAAGTTACAAATATGTCAACAATTAAATTGAATTATAAATACAAAATCAAAGTATAAAATTATGCATCAATAAAAGGTGTTATAATTAAAATATTCTTGGAAAAAGTCCGACACACTATAAAAGAGCCTATCAATTAAAAGTAACTTAACTTTGTTTTTAAAAATGCGTTCGCTCTGTATCTACCTGGTGCTCAATGACAAATGATTAAAAATGGTTTTGCTTTTCATTTATTATTGACTTTTTTGCTTGGACAGAGAGCAGAATAGGCAGTGGAATAATGTGGAAACGACGAACAACTCTAACTGGGGAAGAATTAATTTCATTTTTAAATTTTTTGTGCTTAAGGCATGAGGTCTCGAGGATGAAAATACATGATAGCGTTAAAGTTTTTTGACACAGAAATAATGGTTTACAACAGTTGTGGACATTAGCTTTACACAAATATCTTATTGCCCTTTTCTGTAACACAAAAACACTATTAAGGAACTGCTTTATGCATGATCCCTAATTATATGGGCTGCAAACTTGAGTTCATTATCGAGCCAAATACTCAAGAATTGGATTTCCTTTAGTGTTTTAAGGGTTTGCTCTCAAGGATCAAATTACTTAACTGACACTTAAACGACATTGCACAAACTTTATCAACAATTAAGTGAAGTAATTTGCATCACACCATTGTTTAATTATTATTATATCATGTGTAATCAAATTACTGAGTTTATTGGACTCAAATAAGGTAAACTTACCTGCTATGTCCATTGTCCAAACTAACTAAGTCTTTTATATACAATAAAAACAATACTGACCCCAAAACTGACCTCTGAGCCACACGACATGTGACTGGTTTTTGGTTAGAAATGTAACCATCATGTGAAACATATTAAACCCTGTTTGTTAAGTCAAATTTAAACCATTTCAGGAAATTGCCTCTAAAACCGTAAATTTCCAATTTGTCCAAAAGTATGCTATGATTGACGCAATCAGAGGCTTTGGACAAGTTGCGGAAGATCGCAGCAGCTGGTTCTATAGGTAAATTAATAAAACTTCCATTGCATGTCATTAAATTAACAAAATGCATTGCCAATCTAATTTGAAAAATAGCTAAAGCTTGGAGTGTACCTGGAGCACAGTTTTTACTTTTTTTAAGAATGTAACTAGATAGACAAAACCATGATTCTCTGTCAAATGAGATTCGGCCAAATAGCTGTTAACGTATTGTTTGTGTTGGCATCATTTCGCAGTGTTGATTGCTGCTACTCAGCTTATAAACTGATTTTTTCAGAGATTTTTTAAGTGAAGTGTTCATTTTGTTTATATTTACTAAGCTTGTTAAGTCTTTTTATTCTGATCTTCTTTGTTTACTAGATTGATCTGTGTTTCAGTGTGGTAATAAATAATCTTTGATTTTGATCACAGAAATATCAAAACCTTTAAGGAGTCAGTATCAGCAACTTATCACTTTTCAATAACTTAGAAAGACAAAGGGATGATAAAGAACCGATTTCTTTTAGCGCAAAGTATATACTGATATTGCTTTTAGAGTATGGGAAAAATTGATCACATTACTATTTTAAACACTATATATTCAGGTTTATCTCAACTGGCTGTTTTGGAATTTGAACAAACTTTTTTGATTAGTTTTCATGGCATCTTTTTTAACTATTTTAGTTATTTTACTGGAATATGGGAATTATTAAATAAAACAAATTGACTGACATTTGAAAATTCTGACAATTCCATTTGTCAAAGAGAAATATCTGCATTTTTTTGATCCTGATGTGGCAAAATTGTGACGTGACTACCTCATAGCTTCAATCGATTTAAAGTTACATATTTTTATTCATTTGCGAAAAAGCCAAAAAAGATTTTTGTTTGTCAATCTAAACGCAACAAATAATCTGAACACATTTAAAAATACCTCATAGCTTTTGATGTTTTGCATCAGAACTTTTATTAATTTACCTATATAGTAGTTTTTTCTTATAATTTGCCATATCTTCTTTTAACAGAAAAAAATAAATAAATTTTCTTTTTAAGGACATTAGCCTTCAAAATGTGTACTATTTTATTTAGGAATAGTCCATATAAAATTTAGTGATAAATCTTTTTGTTATTTGTTTATTTGTTTGGCTTAGGTATAATATTTTGTGACAGTTTTTTTTTTAATATTTGAGATAGATTAACTCTTCACATTTTCTGTAACCTCATTATTTATACTTTCCAGGTATACGAGATTTTTGTACATTTTTACGAACTAAAGTTGCATCAGCAGCAGACAAAAATCTCAAATCTGCCATTAACACTCCCTTAGCAGATAAACGTCATACCGTTATATATGCTGATACCCTAGTACTACTGTTCGAAGGATTAGCAAGAGTTATAGACACCCACCAACCTTTACTTGAGACATACTATGGTCCTGGCAGACTTATTTCAGCTGTTACTATTTTGCAAAAAGAATGTGATAATCAGGTCCAGAGAATTGTGTTAGAGTGGGGTAAAACAAGACAAATTCAGAGAAAAATACAGGTAGTTATTTCCAAAAATAGTTATAGAGTGCCCTAAGGTTCTGTAATCTAAAAGAACACAAAGGTTTTAAAATTAAAACTTCACATTAAAAGCAGGATTGTAATTTTTTAAACATTTTGGTTAAAAATAAATATATATTATATATATATATATATATATATATATATATATATATTTATATTATACATATTATTCTTCAGTTATATTGATATACATTATTCACTCTAAACAATGATAAACATAGCCATAGTTACTTTTTTAATTTTATCAAGTAGGCAGTTTTGCTAAAATTATTTGCCACAAAACTCTAGCATAATACCTAGACTTCCAGAGAACTTAATATGGTAGACCTCTTGTATTGGTAGGATTATGTGTATGTTTTTAATGTAACTTGAGGGCATAGTTAGGAGCTACTTGAACAAACACATAAGATGAGGGCAGATAACTCAAAAAAATTGTATATATTGTGACTTCTGAATGAATTATAAGTCTTTTAAGAGACTTAGGAATGAATCATTAGTCTTTTAAGTGACTTATGAATTATAAGTATTTTAAGTGACTTATAAATGAATTAAAGATCTTTTAATAGATTTTAGGCGAATCTGAAGTCTTTAATGATATTTTAGGTGTTTTCTTTAATATGACTTGGTGTAACTTTGAAGCCTTTTCGTGGACTTTAAGTGAATTTTAAAGTCATCTAGAATATTTTAGATGACATTTAAGTATTTCCAAGAATATTTTCTAGAAATAACAATAAGCACATGTTTAATTTTGTAGCATCTTTTAGTTCTAGACGTTTCTTAACAACAATTATTAGTGTCGGTATTTAAACCTGTGATTGAAATTTTTATTGACTCAAATATTTTTTAGATTATGGTACTACTACTAATAATTTAAAATGATCATATAATTTAAATTATTTAGCTATGTTAGAAATTATATTCATTTTTTGCTTTGTTATTTAATAACCTTGTCTATCATATTTTGAATTACTAAATGGTATTTAATAGTTGTCCTAGCCTTCTACTTAGACACAGGATAATATAAACTTTTTTTAGATAACTAGTACTACTTTTTAACAAAAACACATTTACAGAGTAGTTTTTTTTCTATATTTTGACATGTGTTTTCGCTTTTTATTTTTTGAAATAAAAAAAGTGTAAAAAAATATACATCATAAAAATTTTGGCATTTGATATATAAGACAAATAACAAAAGAGAAAGAGAAAATTACACAACATGTGATTTTTAAATGGGATAGTCTATATTTTTTAAGACTTTTCTTCCTGATTTCAAAAATATATACTATAAAATTGCTTTAAATGTTTGTGAAATTCTAACCTTAACAACTGTTAAAAAGTAATATAATAAAAATCGGGCTAGCTATGAATAATGTTAAGAAAAGAAACACAATTGGTATAATTTCATGATTTTGAAAATTTATACAGTAGTAATACCAATCCATTCTGTTTCTATTAAAGTTATCCATGGCAACTTCAATTTGTATTGTATTATTTTTTACCAATTTAAGCACGAAATAAAATAACTCAAGAAAATATTAAAGTTATTTTTTTATAAAATTTACAACTTTTGAAAAATGGAAAACTATATATCTATACATACAGGATGTTAGAAATTCAATAGGAAAACATTGCCATCTTTTGGTTTAGTTTCACGGGAAATTTGAATATGGTAATAAAGTAAAAAATATAAACATCATTTTACGTTAAAGAATATTTAGGAGGATATCGGAGTAAATTTAAATTCTAAGAAATATCTAAAGAAGACGTTGAAAAGTCAACGCGTTTTAGAGTTCTTGCGATATATTATTAAGAGATTAATTATTAGAATTTAAAGTTAGTTGTAAATACACAAGAAACTGCGATGACAATTTGACCTCATTCAAAAAATGGCACTTGAAAATTTAAATGCATTATACATCACCTGGTTTATACTTCGCCTCTAGGGTTGTGAAAAGCGGTAGAATGTGATTCTACTATTTTTTCAATAGCTTTTCAACTAAACGAGTTTTTAAAAAAAGTCATTCGCCAGGGGCTATTAAAAATAATTATCTAAAAATCTTTTCTGGATATTTTGAAATTCGACCCTCAAAGTCGATGTTATTATTCAATTTTTACAATATTTCTTCTACTAAATGAGTTATTAAAATAATTCCTTTGTCAATGGCTTTCAAAAATATTTCTCTAAAAAAATGTTTTCTGGATTTTTTAAAATTCCACCCTTAAGTGGGTGAAATGGGGTGCGTTGTGTTTTTCCTTTTTCTACAATATCACTTCAACTAAATGAGTTTTTAAAACATTACTTTTGTCAACAGCTTTCAAAAATAATTATTCAAAAACCGATTTCTGAATTTTTTCACTTGAGGTAAAAAAAACTTTTTTTGCAATTTCTCTTCACCTAAATATTTTTTTAAACCATTCTTTCGTTTGAATTGTTTTTTTGAAATCCCACCCTTAAAGTGGTGAAAAATGGTAAATTGTGTTTTAATTTTTTTACAATATCTTTAACTAAATAAGTTTATAAAAATAATGCTTTTGGCAATGATTATAGTTTTGATAATAGTTATTTAATAAGGATTTGTAAATTGTTCAAAATTCCACCCTTAAGGGGAATGTTTCTTCTTTAATACAATATTTATTGGTATTTTGTCTAAAATATTAAACTTTTATAAGAAAATTAAAGGTGATTTTATAGCTGATCAATGTTTTATGTTTTATTCATTTTTTTAAATCTAACCTATCATATAATATAAGTAAAAAAATATAATAATTTAATAATATTTTCTTTATATGTTTTAGCAAATTTCTGAGTTATCTAGAATGAGTTCAAGTTCAAGTTTTAGTAAGTTGGAAAAAACTGATCCTAAGGATTTGGATATACTGATTGGAGAAATAACTTTAATGCATTTTAGGTGTGAATTATATATAAAATTTCTAGAGAGGAAAGTTTTGGTAAGGTATCCGTTTTTTTTACGTACCTTTTTTAAAAAACTACCTTGTATATCTAAATCTATTTCTGGATTTGAAGTAGGAAATTTTTATTTTTTTTCTATTTTAATTATAATATTTTTCCATTCAAATTAACAATTAATATTAGTTACAGTATGTAAATGTGGACTGATGCATTATTGTGCTTTCTGGTTGGTGTGTATAATAGTTGTAAAATACTTACAACTATTTATTTATTGCGCAAAATATATGCAACCCCCACTATAGTTATAATAATTATTATTTATATAGTCACAGCTCATTCTATAATAAGAATGATCACTCAACTTTCAATACATCAATAAAAATAGAAATGATAAAGTAATAGTATTAGGTACCTATACTTAAATAAATACCAATAGTGAAAAAATGGTTAAAATATTAATTACTGATTAAAACAAAATTACAATAAAAATGAATTGCATATATGAGGAGGAAAGATGATAATCAATATTAAAATTTAAATTACACAAAATTACACTGGGTTTGTAGTATTTTGGAACAGTAGATAATTTTTTAGTTTATTTTTAAAAAAGTTAATATATTTGTATAGTTTTTTAAAAAGTTGGTGGTTGATATCCAATATATGTAATATATATATATATATATATATATATATATATATATATATATATATATATAATGTGTTTTCATTCCGGGTGTACATCCGTTCACTACTGTCGTTCTGAAAAGAACAGTATTGCTGACGTTTCGCCAAAATCACATTTGGCATTTTCGAAGCTTTCTTTCTTTCTCGCGTTCGAATAGAGACTGACTCAGCTTCGAAAATGCCAAATGTGATTTTGGCGAAACGTCAGCAAAACTGTACTTTTCAGAACGACAGTAGTGAACGGATGTACACCCGGAATGAAAACACATTGTATTTTTCCATCCGTGAAGGAGTAAAAATCAACATATATATATATATATATATATATATATATATATATATAAAATAAAATAACCTATACCCAATTTAAAATTAATATCAAGTCATAAAATAGTATTGTTTGAGTTTTGAGACCAAAAACCCAAGAAAATTACCTCCAAATATATTTTAGATATATATATATATATATATATATATATATATATATATATATATATATATATATATATATATACATCGCATGTTTCTAAATAGAGTGCACGTGGATACATGGCAAATTGTATCCTTACAACCAAAGTTTTTTGTGTAGGAATAAGTACAATGAACTCCAGTTATTCTTATTGTGCTGTGAAAAATCCTTTGGCAGGTTTGTTTTTTATTTACATTGGCAAATTATGTGGTTTTATGGGAAGTTGGGATAACTTTTCAATCTTTATCAGCTCCTAGGTAAGCTTGTTTTCACCAATTTTGCCAGATTTCAGAGATCATTTTTTAGAAATCTGTGATGTTTGTGGTCTTACTAATCAGCTGAAGGTTGTTCTTTTATTTCCATATACATTTTCATTATGAAAAAAATAATGCAAATACAGTATTAAACTGTTATGAGTTTACTTTATGACAAAACCTTTTTTTTAACAACACTACTTTGTGATAAACATCTATTTATATACTTTGATGTACTGATTTATTACCAGTATTTTAGAATTGTCTTTAAGTGAGTTATGTATAAATGGTGAGAAATAAATGCTTTATTATTATTATAATATTTACTTTAATTGTCATTATTTATTCATTCCTCATTTCTACACTTCGGTTTGTATGTGCACAAGTTTCATCTAGTTAACAATAAAATCCTTATGGAAATTTGGTTTTTATGACCTCATGAACCAAAAACACCGTGGTCATCACAAAATCATAATAGAGTAATAGCCAATTTGAAAATATGGTTTGGGAATATAGCACACCAAAAGGCCTTTTTTAGGTAGTGTAGTAATGCAAGAAATACATAGTTATTAATTTTAAGCTCATATACTAGCCAGATTTGATTTTTATTATTTTAAATTTCCTGAAAAACTTATTCTTAAAAAAAAATTGTTTCTTGTTAAATACTTTGAAAACTGAAAATTGCAGTTTTTCAGCGAATGTAAAATCTAAACGGCTTGACTTAGAGGAAGACGAATTGTATATTTTATCTTAATTTTTCATAGTCTATCTTGTGCTACTACTTTTTATCTTATCAAAGAATATAACATTTGGCTTATATGTACGTTAACTTTTGCTAGACTGAAAAACATAGAAGTGTTATAAGTCCAGCCTGTTTAGATTTTACAGTTCCTCAAAATTAAACTTTTAATTTTTAAATGTCAATGACATAAATAATTGATATTTGAAATAGGTTTTTAAAAAAATGTTTCTAAATGATCGCAAAATATAAATATCATAATATAGAACATCCTCCCTTTAAAGTAATTAAGGCACATCCTACACCATTTTATAAGGACATTCTGTATTCTGTACAAAAATACTTTTTTGTGTAAGACAAAATTATTTAAAATATTATTTTATTAGTTATATATCAAAGAATTACACACTGATTGGACTGATATATCAAAGAATTACACACTAATTGGACACCCTATGTAATTATCATTATATTAGATCTGATTTTTTTAAATAAAGAGGTTACTTTTTGTTCTTTCGTCGATTTAGTTAATAGCATAATAAAGTAGGTTTCTTATGCTGTATACAAAAAATTTCTGGTTGTGAAAAGTATATTGTTACAAGAAACATGTTTAAGAGAAATAACTTTTCTTGAATATGCAATTTTTGGCTAACTTGTCCTGTGGCCGTGGACACCCTGTTTATTTTAGATTAAAATTTGTTATATCTATTTTAAAAGAGCTAAAACAAAGTAATTCCAATCAAATCTTGATGGTTTATGATGTTAAAACTAACATTGTTTGTTTGCTTCTGCAAATCCCAGAAGAAAAGGAATGATAAGCATACGTTCGCGAATCTATTGAAACTTGCCGGTTTCTTTAAGTTGGACACTTTCACGTCATGTACAGGATGATTCAGAATTAAAGTACCTATAAAGAGCATGTTTCCATGGGCATAGCCAGGAACTCAATCAGGGAGGTGTATGCAGACCAACAAAAATTTTGCTTAAAATTAATTGTTAATTAAATAGTTAAAAATAAAAAATCTATATCTTTATGATTTTAGTGAATTCAATACAAGTTTTTCCAACTTGGATGAAAATTTTTTCCGTTGGCAGAGCATACTACGATTTTTCAGTTTGAGGTATGCGCTATCTTTAAGGTAGTAGGAATTGGTGAGGCCAAGGAAGATCGAGAAATCAAGGTCTACAGGCAAGTTGCCTTAAATGAGACCTCGATCAATCTCCTCTCTTGTGAGTGGGATGACTCCCTAGAGCAGGTTTCTCACAGCAGTTGAATCTGGAGTGGATTCCTGGTCATCAAAAGGCGTGCGGCAATAAGAAGGCGGATGAACTTGCCAGGCTCAGAACTAGTGCCTTCTTGGGCGAACCTGATCCGCGTGTCACTACAAACTGAAAAGTCGAAAATAACAGTAGATTTAAAAACTGTTCTTAGAAATACTTTTTAAGTGTTAATCAGTTTTTAAAAAAATAGGGGGTTCCCTGTTCTAGCCTGATCAACAGTATGATTTTTATCTCTATAATATAAGTTTCCTATGATAATCCTGTCAAGTTAGTTGATTGATACTAGAAGTTCATTGATAATTTTATAGGATTTTTTTTCTTATTTTTTATGAGAAGGCCACCCTCTTCTAAGGTTTATGTTAAACTCTGAAAATTATAGACATTTTAGAAATATTAATATTGTGTGATATTTTTAGGCTGATATTGACGTAGGCATTTCTGATACAGAACAGAAAAATAAGTTAACCAAATCTCTTGATCAGCTCATTCTAAATAGTGAATTGAGCCAGTGCAAGCACGACCTTCTGTCAAATTACCTGAGACTTGAACAATATTTTATGGAAGAATCAATTGCAAAGGCTGTTAATATGGATGCTTTAGAATCATCTCAGCAGACATCAAGTATGGTTGATGACACTTTCTTTATTGTACGAAAATGCATAAGGTTAGGCTACATTGATATTAGAAAAAAGGTCTTGACTGAAAAATAATTCATAACTTTAAACAAATATCTAATTTACAGAAATTGTACGCATTTTTATCACAGTAAAACATGCTTTATTCTTCAACAAAGATTATGAAATATATAAAAACTGTATAATTGTATGTTCCTGGTAGATTACAAATGCTTATGGCCAAAAGTTTAGTTTCTGTGATTTTTTTAACTTCAAACATTAAAATATACTACTTACTCTTACAATGTATTATCTCATTTGTATTTTCAAGACTAAAGAAGATATTAGGTGAAAAAACAAGGTCTGTTGGTACAAAACAGAAAAATTTATTGAAAAAATACAATTTCTTTTTAAAAATAATTTTTTCTTGCGTTAGCGTTTTGGCCTCTTAATCTGAAAATCAAGTACAAGTCTTCATCACCTGAAATTATTTTAGTTTTCTCCATAAAACCAAAATTACATTGAAAGTATTTTATGTAAAACAACTTTGATAATTCAAACAGGATCACTAAGTTATCTATCTGATGTAGGAAAGCAAGGCAACCCATGGATACGATGAAATCCATATTTCATGAACAAAAATTGTGCTCTTGCCTTTCAAAGACCATTTTTTATATATTCAATCTATCATTCAAAACACATATTTCTCTATTATTTTGGAAGCAGGCCAGAATAACGTCTGTGTTTAAAAAAGGCAATGTAAATCTTTTTATTTCTAAGTATCGCCCAATCTCAATCCTGTCTTTCAGTGGTCTGAATACAAGTGCATCTTCATCCAAATCTAACAATTAATCGATATTTATAACAGTCGCCGTTCACTCACTAATCTAACATGCTTCACATAATTTGTCGGTTCTGCATAAATGCTGATAGAAGGATGTATTGCACACAGATTTCTCGAAGGCCTTCAATAGGGTGGATTTTAGAGCATTAAAAGAATTTGTTATTATAAGAATTTTTCAAGCCAAGATTACCTCACATTATAAACGCTTATAAACGATAAAAAAAGAACATTATTATATATTTCGTCTACAGAATGTGTGTTTTAAAAAGAAACGAGAATCGATTATTTCAAATATTAAAGAATTGTTAATAAAAATCCACAACCCAAAATTCCCACAGGCGATATATGGCAAAGCCATCCAATTAGTAGTATATAGAATAAAACATAAATAAATGTATAATGGATTTCAAAGTGTCAAATTTCAGGGGTCTTCCAGCGGAATGTTATTTTCAATGCATTTTAAGTGATTTTTATGTTCGTTATAATTAATACAGGCCTTATTTTTTGTGACTAATATGGTTTGTAAATGCCAGGTGTGTCAAAAACTTGATTACAATTTCCCAAACCTTAGCTTAGTTAATAGTTGTCATTTTATTCTACTGAAATTTAAATGCAGCAAACATAATAGCCATATTAAAGTTAATATTTTTCTCTCTTTGTTTATATGTTTTTTGCTTCCGTCCGAAAAGGGAAGTATTGTATCCAGTTAGCGAATAGTATTTAATTTTTTACATACACTAAACCAACAAAATGAAATATTTGCAGGCTGCTCTCAGCATTTTATATTTTGCCAACATTAGCATGTAATTATTTTCTTTACTGTATACTACAGGCAATTAATATCAGGTGTTAATAATATTCTTCTTTATTCAGGTTAGCTTTATCTGTAAACAGCAGATTAAAGAAATTATAGTCAATTTTTTTTAGACAACTCGCACCACGCTTTTGTCGAAAATTCTACTTTGTAATTGACTGTAACAAAAAAAATCATTGTCAAAGTACACTCAGAAACCACTTCCATTGTGCGTGAAACAATCGCAATGTAAACGTTACAAAAAATATTTAAATCATATTAAGCCGTATTACTTCCCTCTTAAGTAGGAAGTGTTGTATCCGTGAAAAAATCACCCTTTGATATTTTTGCAGATGTTTTTGGATCCCTAGATACCAAAAAACATATTTTCTCATTTCCTCCGTCGTTTTGTCTGCGAAGCATATCCCGAAAACTACTTATTCGATTGACTTTAAATTTTGCTGAAAAATCAATGCTCTTTTATGGGAATGGAATGGTAACCTAATAAATTTATTTATCTTATCCAATGGATCTTGCATAAAAATTAAGTATTATTGGACGATCTAATAAATGGTCATAAGAATCATGGAAGGAAAGCTACATATATAATTGATATGAAATTTGACACATACACAAAAATCAAGTGTAAAACAAAATAAACTGGTAAAATTTGAGTGCAAATCCTATATGGAAAAACAAAATGGCGCCTTAATGTTCAAAAATTCGGTAAAATATCATTCCCTGAAATAAAGTCTTCTTTTATAGAGAAAAACGATAAATGACATAATTTATTTTTTATAGACTGGGTAAATAATATTTTGAAAAATAAATGTTCATAATAATAATAATACTAACAATAAAAAAATAAATTAAATGCAAAAAAAAACGTTAATTTGTCTTTAACCGGAACTTACCTCTTCGGGAATCCTTTCTGTTCTGGAAAATAAAGCATGACGCAGTTCAGTTCAGTACAAAGTTATTTAATTAAATTTAAATTAAATGAATATTTAATTTATGCAGTGCATGTATAAATTGTGTTAGATTTCCTTCTTTTAATAAATGGAAGGATTTATTATGAGGGAAGAAGGCAAAAACGTTCAATTTTGAAATGTTCTTTTATGTCCTGTGGTGGTAAGAAAAATTACTTTTTTGCTTTGGCTCCGAGAAGTAAATTATTTGTATATTTAAATGTCTCTGTGATGTTTAGATATCATTTTTTTACTATTTCAAATGCTTACTAAACCTAGTTTATATTTTTTGATAAATTTTGAATATTACTTTTTAACTAATATTACGTACAAATAAGTTTTTGCTGTTTTTCATTATTTAATTGAAATCTGCTAAATTATAACCTTTTACACTCCGCCCGTGGGCTACATCGCGCAAATAGAACCTAGTTGGATTGGCTACTCCCTTTTTCATTCATAAATTCTCCTAAGGCGGAGTTAGACGGGTTTGAATTTTTGGCTTTATAAATTTTTTTTTTTTATTTCGTGAATGTGTAGCTTCATCTATCTTTTATTTAGTCTAAAGAATGGATCCCTCTTCTCCACAGAGTTCAGTAATGAACTTGTGTAATTCATATGTAAAAGACCTAGTACAATATTTTCCTCTTTTTATTCTTTGGTCTTGAGGGGGAGGTGGGTTGGAATAATTACATGTGCTGGAGAGGGTATAGAATGACTTATCATTAAAAGGTGAATCTCGATTTCTCTTATGAATTAAAATACTTTTTTCTCATTAGTTCCTTGAAAGTAAACATAACTTAAGTTCATAAAGCAACTTTTCCGGTATTTCTCAACGTAAAAAATACAGTAGATTTACCTATTTACATTGTAGGCGATCGATTTCAACTGGTAGCTTGGATGGTATATGTGTAACAATAAATAATGCTTGTCGTGTTTTGGAAAATGATTACTGTGATATTTTAAAGGCACGCCTGAAACAAGGTTATCCTTCAGGCTATCTGGATTTAACTCAGGCTTATAATGTGTTGCAAAATTCAATTCAGCAAGGACGATTGCAACCTGGAGATACTGAACAGTCTCGAACAGCATTTATAGTAAGTATGACTCTAAATATGCAATGTTCTTTTTTTCTAAAATAATGACTAATATGTCAAAATCACCGAAAACTAATTTTTGAACTACCTGAAGACTTGATCTTTGGGAAATGTTCTGGAAAAGGTATATTTGTTAAATGACTGAAAATTAACATGAACAATTTATAATATGTATCTTTTAAACTATTACTTTATTCATTTAAGCTCTTGGGTTCATTAAGTTTTTCTTTCTTATGGTTTGACTGGCTGCAAATACACTTCATAATTGAAACCAAAATCGGCAATAAAAGTGAAACCAGGGTTAAAACTAACGCCTTTTATGTACCTACACGAATACTAATTTGTTTTACTTAGTCTTTTCATTTTGAATTCAAAAAGAACAGAATCCTAGGGTTAAAATTCTCGTCAGAAGCCGAATTCCCTTCTGATAACATTTTTCTCAGAGATAACAACGTTTACAACACATGTTAGTTAAGATCTACTAGAACAGGTCCCCCAGGGACAACAGCAGAAATATTTACATTCAATCCCTTGTCTATTCCATAGATTAAAATATCAGACAAAAAAATTCTAAATATAACCTATCACATATTTAAATCGGAAACAAGACATAGTATTATATATTGGTAACACAACTAATAAGATGGGGTTCCTCATAGTGTCGTGGAATATTATATAAAAACTCATTAATCCTGTAATATGCTTTTTGTTTTAAATACGTTTCAACTATCGCTATAAGAGGATAGTTTACGAGACATTTTACATCATTAAGGAGAGCAAATTTATGCTGAAGTGGTTCTGCCAATCGCTGGATACACCAAAATAACCAACAATATAATATGTTGTTTTTTACCAATTAGAGGCAAAGTAAGATGTGTTAGAAATTTCAGTGTCACACATCACGGTATTACAAAAATCTCAAACTCGGTACTGCGAAGCTCGTAGCATGGGCAGAATGAATAATAGTGGCACAATACTATATAATAAATCTGGAACTGGAAACATCCATAAAAAGTGTCCATCAGAACTATGTGAGAAAACAAAACCTTTGTGATTTGCCTTAATTTTTTGGCGAATAGAGAGCAATACTCCCGCTACGAGAATTAAATATTGAGCTGGATTTACAAATATTTTGCAGGAGAGTCAACGCATCGCATAGTTTTTGACGAAATATCTGAATTTGTACTTGGTTTATACTCAACTTATTTACCAAGAACCAGTCTCTACATAAGCCATTTCACCCCTTACTCCTGTGGTTGTCAGCGTTAAGCCCACAGTATCATGCTAAACAATTCTAATGGACCATCAGGAAGATGTAGTGGTATATTAAAACAGAGCTGTCCAACACGCAACTCGCGGGCCGCATACGTTGTAAATATATTAAGAAATATTTTTTGCCAGTGCATCAAACGGTTGCTAGAGTGCGACCTTTGACAATTGATAACCTAGTTGTAGGGATGTCAGTCCCGGAGTGTGTTTTCTAATCCCGGAATTTTTAAGATTGCTTGCATAATTCCGGCATTAAATCTCGGGATTAGACATCAAAAAAATCAATGATAAGATTTAATCACTTTTATTAAGCTAATAAGTAGAAATTAACCAACAATTGTTCTTAACAAATTTAGATGTATATGTAAATGTAAATGCAAACAAATTTTCTCAGTTTACATTTTTTTAAAAAGAATACCTCAAAATGATTAGGTCATCTAAAGTTTCGTCTCCAATCTCGAACGTATATTATTTTATAAAAAAACCCTGCGGAAGAAAAATATCTTTCAGGTTCCTTGCTTGTGGGCGGAATATTTATTAAAAAATCGAAGGCTTTTTGAAGATTACGACCGCGACTGCCACTATTTGGGAATAGATCAATTTCTTGCCTAATGATGTTGGCCGTTACCACCTATTCGGTGATATAGTTAAATCTGGAACTCTTTCATCTTCTCAAAATTTCATTTCTTTCGAGAATTAACGAGAAAATAAATTTCTCGCTATTTTCGATATTTTTATGTGTTCAAGATATACAAGGTTTTATCAAAAGTTCTGGAGTTTTTGTAAATTTCTCGCTCTAACTCAGGATTTTCTACCTGACATGAGTGGTATTTGTCAAAATTTATATTAGTTAGCAGGCCAATATAAAATTCCTAAACAAATATACAAGGTGCATCTAAAGAAAGGCACCTGATAACATATCTCATAATCTCATTATTCAACACTTAAAAAAAAAGAAATAATAATGTTGCCTCAGAGACAAGGGCGTGGTAGTTTACCATAATTTCTGATAACAATTTTGGAAACATTGGCATTATTTACCGAAACGGTTCTTTTTTCTTTTTGATGTTGCTCCAATTTTAGTGCGGAAATGGCTTATCAATTTAATACCATGTTGACCGAAGGTAGCAATAGAAAGTCACTTTGAAATACCGTGTTGGCACTGATAAATCAGACAATTTCTTCAAAGCATCACTAAGCAATCAACATTGTATTTATTGTCATCTGGACGTGTCCGCCATATTTAAATATTTTGTTAATTTGTAGTTATATGGGGGTGCTTGATTCAGTTTTGTAATTTGTTTTCTGATAAAATATCTAGTTTTGCAAACACGATTATACAGGGTGTCAAAAAATCAATGTCTTTTAAACTATTTAAAATTTGTTTAACTTTTTTAACGAAAATTGTATTCCAGTATCGTTTTATAATTCTGTTCTAATGGGCGTCATTCCATTTTTGTAGTTATATATATACACGGCATGCCGTAATAAAACTAAATTTGCAATAAAACATTCTACGTAACTTTCTAAACATTAATTTCCCGAAGACACTCATTTAAATAAATATCTGCATTATAAGTTATAAATAAATAGATTTTTTTCATTCAGCATAACTCTTCCTCAGACTGAAACTCCCACAAAGGCTTCTTAAGGAAACATATTCAGTTCAAATCATTCAATTTTTAATCGGGTTTCATGTATGAAAAGGCAATTTTCTCAATATTCAAGGAAAAACCGCCAGAATCTCTAGATGAACCAGCAACCGCCATTCAAGAAGAATGGAACAATGTTTCACAAGCATTTATTAATAGGCTGGTTGCCAGTATGCCTAACAGATGTCACGAAGCGTTTGACCTGAAAGGGGGAGACACCGGGTATTAAAATTTAGATTTTATTGCCGCAGGCACAATGAAATGGACCATTGCTTCTGCGGCTTTGCAGGATATGTTCCAGAGTGGTGACGTTGGTGTAACGTGAAACAAAAATACATAGAAATAAATAATTCACTTGTCCTGTATAATTACAAAAATGGAGTGATGCCCATTAGCTCATAATTGTAAAAGTGTATTTACACACACATTTTCGAAATACAAAATGTTTACAAATTTAAAAGAAATTTTCTCAATATTTCAGAATTTTTTTGAAACCCTGTATAATCGTAGTTGTGAAATTAGCTCTTTTATCAAAAAGAAAATTGCAAAACTAAATCGAGCACCCTAATATAAGTTCAAATCGACTTACTACTTGAGAAAATTCTCAGGTAATAAATATTGATGGGCTATTTTTAAATACAGCAGACACATCTAATGACTATAAATAGAATTTTGATTGAGAGGTGTTTTATAAGAATTTTAAAACTTATCAGGAGGGACACATATTTCTATAGTGAATTTCGATTGCTGCCTTTGGTAGCATGGTAACATAATCTTAAATTGCTGTCATTTCGGTATTTAAGGCCAATGTTTCCAAAACTGGGATCAGAAATTATGGCAAACTACCAAAATTATGAGATTTCGAGATATGTTAACAGGTGCCTTGCTTTAGATGCACCTTGTATAATATTTTTGTTTAGGAACTTTATATTGCGCTACCAACTAATATAAATTTGACAAATACTACTCCTTTCAGATAGAAAGCTTTTAGTTATAATGAAAAATTTACAAATCGTCCGGAATTTTTATAAAAACCCTGTATATCTTGAACAAATAAAAATATCAAAAATCGGGGAAAATTGGTATTTTGTTGCCTGTTTGCCCCCTCCCCGTATAAATACGCCTATGTCATTCTTTAAACATGTTTGTTGTTTTATTTATATTATGCAGATTGACTGGATTTCAGTTGGCGTGGCTCCTTAACCGATAAAAATTTCTCAGATGAAAATTTACCTTTTGTTTGGACTACAGGTTTTTTACCAACCGTTCATTTCAATTACCTTCCTGTCACGATTTGTCTCTGTCATTTAGCAGATTTGAAATTTTAACACGCGTCTATACGATTTAGTTCATATAGCGCATACTACATACGAAAAAGAGAATACAATTCGAAATTTTAATGGCTTCGACAACACCTACTCAAACCACTCTCGCAAGCGAAACAAACGTGGACCAACTACCGTCGAAAATTTTAGAAAGAAGTCATTCCACCGTACTTAACAGTAACGAAATCGCTTCGGAAGTATGCCATTTGGCTGGAAATCCGACATATTGTAAGATAATTAAAGCGGCTTTGAAAATGGAAAACCAAGAAAATATTTCAAAGAAAAATAAGGTCGATCTCAGTTGTTTACCTACAAGGCAATATTTGGATCAAACTATAGTGCCAATACTCATGAGCGGATTGTCCTACTTGGCCAAAGAGAGACCACCAGAACCCATAATTGCGTTGGCGGAGTTTTTGATCAAGAACAAGGATGATTATGAAGTAGAAAATAATAATAAATCATCAGAGTCTAATTTTCCCGGAAAATAATGTAAAACATAGATACATTTATATACTTATTTTTTAATTTACAATGTTACATATTTTCTCATAATAAATTTGTTTGTCGTGGCGTTTCATTTCACGGGTAACTTTATTTTTAGTAAATTTACAGGTTGGGTCTATTAGACCTAAAAAAAACTGGTTTTAGGAAAATGCCTTTACTTATTAGAAACTCTATTTTTTTATAAGGGAGACTGCAAAAACTAAATATTAACATACTATTAACAAAAAAAATCCTTTAACAACAATACTAATTCTAAATAAGAATTACATTATTGATAACCATCAAAATGGTGTATACAAATATACTTATTACGTATTTGGCAGAAATAGGTATATTATTTTGTGGTCTTTACAGAAAGCACATCGACCCCGTTTGTTTTCACTAGTTTGATGCCTTCTCTGTTGTAACTGAACTTCAGAAATCCTCACCACAGATTCTGTAATTTCTCTGGCCAAACATTCTGAGGTAGCTCTTCTCCATAAGTAATCTTGTCTACATGACATCAACGTTATTCTCATTGGCCATTTGCTAGTTTCCACAAAGCTGGTTCTCTAGCTACCTCTCCTTTTGTAGCATTATATAATCATTTCTGTTTTTTTAGCTTCTCCTGAACAGAATCACATCATCATGGAACATAGTCCATAGAAGTAGCACATTTTTGCTCTTTTTAGGGACGTGCGAAACCAGTATCACATCCGTAGTAAATCAAAACATGCTAGTGTAGGAATTTCTTTTCATTTGAGTGTATTCTTTAGGAATGTAATACTTATTCTTGCGCACTTTACGCAGAATTGTCAATTTGTAATCGTTAAAGAATATACTTATTACATATTTGGCAGAAATATATGGTTTTGTGGTCTTTCCAGAAAGCACATCGGCACTGTTTGTTTTCACTAGTTTGATGCGTTCTCTATTGTAACTTAACCCCAGAAATCCTCACCGCAGATTCTGTAATTTCTCTGGGCAAATATTGTGAGGTAGCTCATCTCCATAAGTAATCTTGTGTACACTACTTAATCAACGTGACTCTCATTCATTGGTCAGTTCCTAGTTTCCACAAAGCTGGTTCTCTGGCTACCTCTCCTTTTGTAGCATTATATAATAATTTCTGGTTTTTTAGCTTCTTCTGAACTAGGATCAATCACATCATCATGAAATATAGTCAATACTAATAGGACACTTTTGCTCTCTTTAGGGATGTACGAAACCAGTGTCACATCCCTAGTAAATCTAGACATGCTAGTGTAGGAATTTCTTTTTATTTGAGTGAATTATTTAAGAATATGAAGCTCATTCTTGCTCACTGTATCCAGAATTGTCAACTTGTAATAGTTCAGAAGAATTTTGTCTAAGTTTACAGATATAATCTTTCAACGACGTCTTTAGGTGAATTACTGAGCATAAATGGCCTAGCTGGTTTTCTGCGTAGATTTCGATATTATTTGTGTAATATGTACGAGTGTCTGCCAAAGGAAACACTTTAAGCCTGTAGGGATTGAGCTTATTTGGAATATACATTCGAAAATTACATCGCCCTAAAATACCCATAACATCTCGTCATTTGCTGTATATTCTCCCAGCAGCTTGATTTATGTGGTCCAAAACCTCTAGGGAGCAAGGTTGTCCTTAGTTTTTGTTTCAATTCGCGTCGAGTTTACATCTAGTCGTAGATATCTTAATAAAAATTGAAATTTTCTTTGACTCATCGTTGCACGAAACGTCTCTACACCCATGCCATCTGTACCCCACATATCCTTAATGTAGATGATTGCTTTTCAAAGTTCCAGCCAAAAAAAGTAATCCTATGAAGGCTTGTAGTTCACAAACATTTGTAGGCTTCACATCGTATTTATAAGAGAACTTGTCAGAATATATATATATATATATATATATATATATATATAAATTTACATATTCCGCCAAAATGCCACCATTAAAAAAAAACTGCCAGCATTCTGACGGAGATTTAGCTTCTTTAGCTCTCCGATTGCTCCAGACAACGTCGAGAGTATGCTATGCCATCCCATACCTCTTTTGGTTAGAAGTAACCAAGCAAATCAAGGTAAAACAAACTAAAAAAAACAAGAAACTAACAATCCCTTACCAGCAAAACAAAATACTATTGTCTCGAAAATACTAGTAGAAACACATTTTCAAACAGACTGAAAAGGTTCTAAAGAGAAACTAAAGAATTTTGGGCAGCTGTTCACTCAAGTCACGCTGTAGCCACACGGAGGACACTTAAAACTTTCTCTTGTCAGAAACTTTCATTTGCATATTTATCTTTGGGTCTGAGAGACCCGTCCCATGAGACGAGGAGTTAGGGGATGCGTGATGTTTATCGGCGATAACTATTTACGTGAATGGTTAAGTAAAGCCCCCTTTACCCCAATTTTTAATTTCTTAGTTGATTATTGATAAAGAGCAATTTGAAATTATCTGATAGATACCATATACTTACCGTAGCCGATTTTGTACACGCAAGTCGCATTTTTTCCCTTGTTTTTACAAATATTTCGAAAAATTTTATAGGAAATCTGTACAAAACACAATAAAATTGTACAAGTTTTATATATTTTTTAATTAATCGTGTTACTTCGCATTCAATATTAACTTACATTATTTTTTTCAGGAGTTCACGTATTAATTGCTTTTATATACTGAATTTATTACTAAATGCGTAACTTTTATTAACACATTGTTTTTAGCTTTGCCAATAAGATAATTTTTTTCAAAAATAAGGCACATTATGAATTTGCATATTTAGGAAAAAAGTCAACCGATCTTGATGGGCTTTTCACAATCTGAAAGCCCGTTTCTTCTTCATTTCGGAATACTAAAAGCTATAACACAATGTAAGTTTCGTTAACGTAAAAACGTAACTTCTTTGGACACAGGCAAGCAAAATGATAAAACAATGCATCTACAAAACAGCTACCAGTATCCAGTGGTCGGAATAATTTAATTTTTCCATAAATCACGTTTCTTAAAAATCACTTTTTTGTAGGACTTTTAAACTAAACGACATTTGCACGTTTGCGTTAAAGTTTTCGGCAAATTTTGTTCCTGATTATGACCATGTACATTACTGTATGATTGCACTTCGTGTCGGGTTTAAATTGGGAGAATTCAACAAAGTTATTGTAATCACATTACGTTTTTCATTTATGTTAATTTTTCACATAGATATCGACGGCGTTATAAAATCTTGGCTATGAAGACGATGATATTTTTTCTAGCACTGGAATAATATAAATAACTGACAATTAAAATACATTCAGCGTAGGTTATGACTAATTACGCAAACTCTATTGTAAATAGTTTAAATTTAATTTTTTTCATTAGGTGTCCTTGAACAATGCCGATAGTAGTACTGAATATGTAACTGCTTTGGTCGACAGTATTATGAAAGAAATAGAAGGCGCTTGTCCCAACATGAACTCGAAGGAACGTGGAAAACTGGAAAGCTGTCTGTCGGGAATATCATCTGTAAGCGCAAGGTTAACTGAAATTATAGAATATGGAATACAGCAGTTAAAGAGTACAGTGATTAAACCTAGAGTTAATCCTTGGGTGGATAATTTTTTGAACTTTAGTCATCAACTAACAGAAGCAAGTATTACATTGTTTCATAATAATATACCACATATTAATGTTGGATCGATTACACTGCTGTCCCATATAGTCTAAGATCCGGCTGCATGATTTCTATGGCCATCTGTTTTTAATCAATATATAATTTTTAGAGATAATTATTAATAGAGGAATACGTTTCTGCATGGTTGCCTATCAAAAAACGGCAGTAGGTACTGTTTTAGATACATAGGCCCGGGTGATTTGTAAAAACGCTTTAATATATTTTGTTGAATATTTCAAAAATATTGTTTTTCGAGACACAGTTTAAATTTAAAAGTTTTATGATTTTTTCGCTCTATAACATGGTACATTCAAATTTCACTTCCGATGTTTCGTGTTCGGGCCACCATCATCAACTTAATTTTTTTAAATACGGACCTGGATTTTTAATTCTTAATTTAGAATCATCTTTTATCCCTTTCTAATGATGTACTGCACCAATACCTTTGACGACGTTTTGACCCTGTAAAATGTCATGCCGTGGTTTCATAATTTAAAGTCGTTATATAGATGTTTTATTGCATTTTATTTAGTATTTAGAACATGAGTGGAAACAAACAACATTTTAACACAAAATTGGGAAATTAGAAGTATTGGAAATGACCATGTAATTGTTGTGATTCTTTAAGGTAAAACGTAGTTTGTATCCATATTAGTATTAGTTAATAATTTCATTTCCATGTATGTTTTAAATATTAAATAAAATGTAGTAAAGCGTTTTCTGTACTTGTAAAAATTACCCCTGATGACATATTTTGAATAGGCAACCCTGCAGAAACGCATTCTAATAATAATTATCTTTAAAAATTACATTTTGCTTTAAAAAACACATGGGCGTAGAAATCATGCAATCGGATCTTGTACTAATAATAATACTGTGGTTATGTAATCAAACGTCACCAACCGTGGAGAATGAACTTTTTTATTTGGCAAATCATTACACCTGCTATGATGATGCCTAAATTACACAAAAGTGCCAACATTACTTATGGCTTTCCAGGATGAGTTATCTGCTTATGAGGCAGGGGAATCATTCGTACAAACCCTTATTATGAATTTGGAGACTCTTCTGTCATCTTTTAAGGACGTCCTAAGTTCAAACAATTATGACAATTTTATCCAAGTTTTAACTGCAGAAGTTACACAGCGATTTGAAAAAGTTGTGATGAAGAGCCAATTTAATCGGGTAAGAAGGGCTATTTTTAATATTACAATCATTTCACTATTTACTTTTACAGTTTTAGGTTAAAATGGATTAATACAATTTTTTATTCCATTTTTTAATTAACCAGTGAAATTTATCACGGGTGGATAAAATTCTCGAGAATGTCTAAAAATGAATTATTCTCTAGAAATAGATGGGAAAGATTGAGAATCTGTAGAAGATTCAGAAAATATATGAAATGATACTTTGGATATATTGACAGATTTAGGAAATTTATAAAACGTTCACAATAGGGACAGTGCCGTCACATCAACGTTTCGACTTTTTTTTTTTTTAAGTATGGTTATTGGTTTAATCCCCTGTTTTTTTTTTAATAAAGTGAGCATTCGTGCTCCATTGAGGGCGACAGTCCTTTGTTAAGAAGCGTCCACCATCCCATTACATTTTAAAGTCTCCATTTTCTATTTAGAACCAGTTTATTGACATATCTAGTCAAAAACAGTTTGCAAACAATACAACCCTGTACCTGCTATTTTAAGTTAGATCTAATTGTAAATATGCAAAAAATCTGTTATTTGTGTCATTTCGAAAATTTTATAATTATTCTCCCTTACTAACTTTTCAAATATCTTGTCACTATATTTGTAACCAAATCTATATTAAAGGATGCGAATATGCAACAATGTATAAAATAATCCACAAATATTGATTATTAATTTTTATTTATAAAAATAAGCATAGGTTTCTATACAACAAAATGTAGTACCGTTTATCTAAAGTCAGTTTGATAACATAAAAACATTCAAATTTATTCTAATATATAAGTATCAATCAAAATGCAATATTCTTGTTGTATTACAAAATTTTTTTATTTCTTCTTATATTAGAATAAATTAGATTGTTTTTTATGTTATCGAACTGACTTTATATAAACTATATCCACCCATTTAACTACAGCCCAATTTATTAAGTTTCTTAATTAATCTCATTTTATCATACTAAGTGAGTATACTATGACATTGCAATAAAAAAAGTCGATAGAATTATAGGTGGGGATATATTTATGCTGTTGAGGTATCAGTATACTAGAACAGAGTAACAGGTAATGGAGTACAAAACTTAATTCCTCTCCAAAATGGTTAAAAAAATAAAAATATATGTAACATATAGTAACAGAAATTTACTAACATATCTGACAGCCAACAGCATCATATTCATCATAATACAAAATTATACTGAACTAGAAACTGAAGTGAGAATATTTTAACAGGAAGAAGTATAAAAAATACTGTCAAAATAACAAATTAAGACAGACACTAATAAGTCATAAGTGTCTGATTTGAAATGATGTGACATCGCTCTTTATTCTACACATAATTCTGAAAAATTTTGGCATTGATCTGGGCTTCATGGTAATCATTGCCTTCATTATGATTATGCACAGCTGGCACAGTTATTTTTTTCTTTTCAATTATTCCTGTAGCTGAAGAAACAGAAATTACAGGTGGGGTCGTACTAAAGACAGTGTCTGTACTTGCACTGGTCTTGACCAAGATCGATAAGTTCTAAATCGAGATTTGAGTCAAATTCCAAAGTTTTTTCTACTTCTATCCCTTTACATGGTTTATATTATTGTTTCTGATAGTCTTCTCTAAGTTGTCAATATAAAGATTAACAATGTCCTTTGGAATATATTGCTGCCTGTCTTCCTCCGCATTGGGTTCAAAATCACTATTTTCCTCCATGATACCATTAAAATCATCTGGCTTTCTATTTTCTGTTATATTAGAATAGCAAGACATTTCTTAAAAAAATACTGATTCATATAAATGAATTATCGGCATTTTACACAAACATGGACATTCATTATAATTTATTTGCGGTGGATTTATTGTTATTAGATAGTTTTGTTTACCTTTTATTTGCAAAAAGAAAAAGAAATTGCTTGGCTATTTTCCGAAAATATTTTTGAAAATTAATATAATTACAATTTTTATTTGTTATAAGTATTTCTATTGGCATATCCTTTTGATTAAACAGATATAGTTTAAAAGGATCAAGTAGAAAAAAAAAAGTTAAACATATTATATAATTTTTTTAAATAAGGAACAAAATACAATTAGTCTACAAGCCTAGCTAACTGGTTATATATTTCCAGAATTAAAACAGCTTTCATCATCTGTTTCTGTCTCGATTTTCTCTAATTTCTGGTTGGTTTCTTTTAACTGGTTTTTGCTTGTTGGTTATAATTCACTTTGTACTAGCACTGCTCAGTTACAGGTTTATAATAGTCTATTTTGTTTCTTCGAAACTATTATTTCTGCTATTTTAGACAGTTCAGTATTTCTGCAAAATCCTTTCCACCAGGTCAGTATTCAAAAATGGATACTGAAAGTTGTCTGTTCTAGCTCTGTAATGAGCCAACCAACCAACTCATACCATTTGCCACTTTTCCTATAAATTGCATAACTTCAATTATTTGTTGTTGTTCTTTTAAGTAGTGTCCTTGGAATTCGGAGTTAACTAAATCAGCAGCAAAATATATCCCATTCAGAACATATCTCTTTTTTTTCTCAAATTTTTCTTTATTTTTTGTTCTTCCTCTATCAAAAAAGATTGTATCATAGTTAACAATAATGAATGTTCCTAAATTTGTGAAAAGGCAGGTAAGGTAAAATGAATAGTGGATCTGTCAGTCTCTATTTTTTGTATCCTTAGGTTATTGGTTCAAAAATATTTTTAATGAAAATACTTCATTCCATAAAGCTTCATTCAAAACACACTGTATAAACTGTGTAGAGATTTTTTTCGAATTCATCTTGACTAACGCCAATACGCAATAAGCTCTCTAGGCTTTGCTCGTCTGGCAGATACTGCTAAATACAACGAAACCTTAACTTTTTATTCTTCTTGAGTTTTATTGATTACTTAAAATTTGTGATGAAGAACATTTAATTATTGCCTTTACTTCTAACATTAAATCATTGGCACTCTTAGAATGTAAGATTAGATTAGATGTAATGTGTGAGCAAAACACCCAAAAGCCGACAGATGAGTGCACTTCTCTTCCATCATCCTCGAGGCTTTTTTCATGGCTGATGCATTATTTGTTATGATCCCATAAAATGTACTTACAGTGTCTCTGTTTGTCTCCGTAACCTCACTTGCAATAAAGACAGACTCAGGAGTAGTGACCACCAAATTTATAATACTTTCATTTGTGACATTAAGTGATATTTGTCCAGCCATCACTTTGAAAGGTAGGTGATCTGACAAAGCAATTTTCTCTTCTACCACTACTTGAATTCTCTGATATTCTGCCTCAAGTAAAGCATTTGATAATTCATATGTAGATGGTAATGTAAACGATGGCCTTAGTTTGTTGATAAAATGTATCCACTGCTTTTCATTTGTAATAGAGAGTTTTGCGTTGGTTGTGTATACAGCTCCAGCAAATAAATGAGTTTTTCCTGAAAATAATTTTTATTACATATAATGTGTCATGTCACAATACTTGGACAAATCACAAGTTACATAACACAATCCATTATTTAAAAAAATAGCGCTAGGTTCTAGCCTCTATGTAAATATGCAGTTAACCAGAATAAATTTAATATAGTTTTCAGATTCTAGAGTAAGATCATTTCTACACTTATTATAATTAATTTGCTTTACAATATACTACAACCTACCTGCTCATTATTTTTATCCTTATCAAAAAACCTAATAATGTAATTGGAATAGCTACTCAAATTAGTAATAGTATATTCTTGGGTTTACTATGTAGCTTCCATTTCTTGTTTCGTTCTTTAAGTAGAATGGACCTTTATTGCACTCTGTGATACAATATTGTTTTACCATTCTGCAATTATAATTTTGCCTACATCATTTGCAGCAAAAAACCAAGGGGGGGAGACATATCAAAAGGGGATCAGTTCTGATTATATATTACATAAATTGAATCATTCTTGAAAACAAAATTGTTAAACTTACAATTAATTTAGTCAAATGTCTGTCAGTGTCAGTTGTCACGCCATTGTCAAACTACTGTCAATTTAATATCCTCGACATATTATAGCGATTTCATAAGGGATTCGAAGCAGATGTCTGAATAATAATGTCAAGTTGGACTAGTTTTTTAAATTGCTATTATTTTTTGATTGTCTCCATTTCCCAAAATTTTCTAATCAGCATCTCTGACAAATCAAAATAAGCTCGTTTTCGCTGGGACTCGAATCCAAGATCTCTCGTATTCTACGTAAACGCTCTGACCACTGAGCCACGAAGACCATGAGTTCAATAACCAGCTATGACAATTTCACTTATTCAATTTTATGTTAGTGTATTATCACGGTATTGCAGCCTTCGGCGGTACAACCAAGCAGGGTGTTAATGGGGAAAACTCATTTATGATTATGTTATTAATTAATTAATTATATGGTATCTATCATCCAAATGCATCGTCGCAGCAGATAATGGGGAAAACTCATTTATGATTATGTTATTAATTAATTATATGGTATCTATCATCCAAATGCATCGTCGCAGCAGATTTCTGAATAATAATATTAAGCCAGACTAGTTTTTTAAATTGTCACTATAGACGTTAGTATTTGATGTCCAGTGGTTGTAACTTTTTCACTGGGCCAGCGGCGAAAACTGCTGAAGCTAAATAATAATTATTAAATATATGTTTAATTACCCTTTAGGGTGCTCCCAAATCATTTCTTAAGCCGTATTCTTACTATAAAGTAACTTTCTCTGTTAACACTTTAAATGTTTTGCCTACTATGGTTTAATAACTATTGTTATTTTGGTTTTCACTTATCTTAGTACATTTTTAGCTAGGTGGATTAGTATTAGACAAAGAAGTTAGGTCACTAGCGGGATATATCACATCGGGCACTTACTGGTCAGCAAGAGATCAGTTTGCAAGACTGACACAAATAGCGACTATCTTAAATTTTGACCACATTGACGAGATAAACGATTATTGGGGTAATGCAGACGGTGCTATTACCTGGAGACTAACGCCGACCGAAATTAAAACAGTTTTAAATTTGAGGTGAGCTTATCGTTACACTATTAAGAACTTTAGGTGGTGATAATCTGTCATTGCACATCCTATTTTATTTTGTTAGGAATGTTCTAAACATAATTGTTATAGATGAGTCTTTTTCAACTAACAGTTAACTGATTACGTCAACTGGCTGAAATTTAAGTTCCTAGGTTAATTAGTCCATATAATCTGAAAATGTAATAATTATCATAATGATGTTTTACTAAAAAAACATTAAAATATGAAAAACAAATTAGCTCGCTACAAATAAAAGACTATTTTCAGTTCTGTACATTAAACAAAAAAGTTTGACCGTAATCTTAGTTTTAAATCCCATATAGTTTCAACACGTCTGTGTATATTTTTATATAATTTTGAAATAATTGTGTGTGTGTGAGGAAATATTTTGGCTTCACCCTATATGATCTTTTAATATAGGTATAACGTAATCTAATCAGTTTTCTTAGAATGAGTATATACTATTGTTTTATTTGCTCTTATCATTATCCAAAAAAAATGTAGTGTAGATTTTAAGATAGTCCAATTGGTTCATATACTCATTTATCAGTATCTTTTGTGACACTGACTATATTTTTTGATTTACTCTTATCAAGCTTACATTTAATCTTAATCAATACCTACTTTTAAAGAATTAAATTAGATAATTCATTGTTTGTTTCAGGAGTGACTTTCGATCGGAAGACATCAAACGATTACGTCTGTGATGTATTGAGATTCATTATAATTTTTGATAAAGAAAGTTTATCTGAACTATGAGTAATGATATCTAAATTGTTTTCCTTATTTGTTAGATATTTTTATTGTGAAATATACATACATTTTTATTGGGTTGCTTTTTATTGTTATCTTTTTTTTTTCTCCAACAAAAAAAAGACTTAAAAATACCCTTTATTTTGTCTTTTTTTTTATAGAACTGTTTCTCCTTGTAATGCTAGATATAATTTTGTACTTTCTCTATTCATAATTAGTCAAGTTTGAAGTTTTGACATTGAGAAAGGAATTTCATTAAATACTCTGCTATTGGTCAGTGATGGTGAACTATTAGTGTATTTTATTTTCTGTTACGGAAGTTTCTTTTTAAATCTTAGAAATGTTAAGATTACCTTAAAATCACTCATTACATGAAACCCTCTAAAAATTACAAGTTAGATTTTAAATATACTTGTCGTTTAAATATTTACAATATACGCACCCAAGTTTTGAAATGCTACATAAGACAAACCGGTAGATATTTCAAACAAAGGATTAAAAACATAAAAATGACCATAAAACTCTTACAAAAACAAAACCCAACAGCACTAGTTGAGCACAAAATTAATACATAATTTTGATTTTGACAGAGCCACTATTTTAGATACCAAAACTAATTTTGAAAAAAGAATAATTTCTGAAATGATGGAAATACAAAAAACAAAAATTGTGTCAATAAAAGAACGGAACTTCAATACATATCAGTGATATTGACAAATTAAATATAGCCTATTTTAATATTATCAATAAAATAAAATCTCTTTTAACTCTACCTATACATTAAAATATTTACTGTACCTACCCAAAAAATACAAATGATTTTTAAACTTTTTTGTGCTATTCATGTAGCTGAGAGTCAATAAATTTATAATATATGTAGATATTAAAAAAAAGAGACCTAAGCAGTTGGGTTAATATTTTTAAAATCTTCAAGTCCTTTTCTGCTAGTTTTAATCATTTATTTGACATAAAAAGTCAAACTTAATTGTAAGCATATCAATTAATTTCGCAATAACTTGTATTGCGACTCTCCTATATGTTGGTTGCAATTTGATAATTGGGTCCTTTTTGTAAAAATTTCTGCAAATCTTGTTTTTTTTATTTCAACTCTTAAAAATGTTGTTGTTTAGTTTTAACCCATAAATGTTTTTCTCTTCTGGCATTATAGGGTCCTGAGGATGCAACAATAAAGTTACGAAACGGTGAGAAATTAAATAAAAAATTTGGTTTTTTTTACTGGATCCTAACCCCAAATAATACACCACACTAACATAACAAAGATCGTTAACGGAAATCATTACAGTCCCTGTGGCGAGAAAATATTTATTGAAATATTGAAACATCGGCTGAATAAAAAATTATAAGTTCCCGTTTTGTGCATATTCATATTATTATAGCATTGCACTTTCATTTTGCAACATAAAAAAATGATTTATAACAAAATTGTCTCCTAATACCTACATATTAAGCAACAAATTAAAATACGAAAAACCCCTGGCAATTGAACTTTAAATTTTTTGAGATTATATATACTATTCAAATGACACAAAAATCAATTCTTAAAAAGACAATTTTTAATATATGGAATTAAGAATAAAAAAATTTTAAGATGAATTTTCTTTTGTATTTTAATCTAATTGAAGAAATAAAAAATCCTACAATCATAAGTTTATTTATCGTTAAAAAAATTATATAAAAACATAAAAATACATTTAAATTTGTTTTTAGTAAAATTATAAATTGTGAAGTTATACCATGCCAGGGAACTTGGAATGTCAGTATTTTTATACATAGTAGACATTCTTGGTAGATCTTTAGTTTTGACAAGGAAGCAACAGGTATATTTTTTTTTCTCTTTAAAGGAAGTGTCAAATGCAAAACAAAGTTAAACACCCACAAAAAACCTTTTTCTGAAAAATCATCCATAAAGAATAATAACACTACAGCATTCCCTATAATATTAAGTAAGGCTGCATAACTATAATTCCACCTACAGCATTCACGATAAATGCCTTGACTTCACAATCACTGTTCTATAAATTATTTAGTTTGTGTAAAAAGAAAACGAAAAACAATACAATGAATTTTATTTTCAATACTTGAGAACTATATAAATAATACAATTTGACCACAGTTTATCTGGGGTTCTTAATCTCATTGCCTAACTTTCTGAATAAAAAGCTAAATTTTTTGAATAGCTGACATAACTAAGCAATGAAAAATGAAGCCCAAAAATTATAAAGGAATATATAATGTACCAAAATGACAAAAAAAAAAGATAAAAGATGAAAACATACGACAAGAGTTTAATAAAATAAAAACCTAAACTATTTATTTGATCGTTTAAAATTATAATCAATACTTTTTTAAGCCATGTTACTAATAAATATTTTAAGAATTGTCCTACAATCTCTTATTAAAATAGTTTAGCAAATTTTGTCGTATTAATAATAAAAATCAAATCTAGCAACAATATTATTATAGGAATCAAAATTATAAAAAAGAACATATTAATCAGTTAGTTAATGTCCCGGTAAGGGTTTTAGCTCTTTAATTTGTCTAATTAGGTAGGCTTTCTCATCATTAAACTGTTCATCCTCAGCTCTATCTGTGTGAAATTTCATTAAAAATTCTACAAGTTTCTCTTGGTTCCTCAATAGAATATCCAAAATAGGTTTGGGTTTATTAGGATTAGCTACAAATACCTAAAAATTATATGGTTCAGATCAATATTAATCTAAAAACATTTTCTTTTATTAAGGGTAAAAAATGGTATAGTTAGGTACCTTAAAAACATGGAAGGCCTCAAATTGAATATTTCTAGATCGTTCTTTCAACATGATCATCATAAGTTTTAAGTTGTCTGGATTTGAAATATACCTGGTCATAACCTGAAAACAAAAAGGGTAAGAGAGCTATACTAGTCTAGGTAAGAAAAATGTCTCTATTTTGGTTTGAATTTTCATGAAAATTGTTTATTAATTTTTTAATTTAAACTTGTTAAATAATTATATTTGAACAAGAAAAGTCTTTATAACTTACATATCTAGAAGTCTGAAGATAACGAGAATTTGATTTAGTATCAAAAGATAAGTCAAAAGTGCCAAGAGAAAATCAAAACACTTTGTTATTTCCTCTCAAGATACCAAACCAACAGATTATCCAAAGTTTTATATATAAAAAAGTATGTGTAAGCTATAAAAGAATCAATTTACTAGAAAAGGATAAGAATATTACAATTATGTGGTTTCCATGTGTCTGTGTCAACTGAGAATAGCATTAGAATATGATGTTGAAGAAAAAATATTTTTAAAATATGTATATTTCAAAGCATTTTTTTGTTTAGCCACCAAGCTTTTCTTACAAACTGAAGCTAGAACAGTAGTTATGTTACAAATTTTTAATAATAAAAGTGATAACATAAAAAGTTTAGAATTTCCTTTCAGGGTACCATTAAGTAGATCCTCATGGTTGTGTCATGTTCCTACATGCAGAAGCAACATAACTCCCCAGATTCACAGGACTGGGTTAATCGATACTTTAAAAAAATGAATGAAAATTTTGTAAAACTTAAAAAGTTACCAGGTATATATTATCTTAAAACTTGATAATCCTGATTTGTCTGTTTGTCAATTCAAAACAGAACTGCAGTTAAAAATTTCATATAATTTTATTTAATAAAAAGATGCAATATGGTAAAAAACAGTGAAAATTTAATTCAGGGTAACTTTTATTAAATTGTTATTTGTTTGTACCATCAAAATAACATCTTATCTAGTTTTTGGGACTATCTGTACAAACAACAAAACGTAATGTTTGAAGATCAAGTATCGAAACACAATTAGGAATTCATCTCTCTGTATTTTAATACCTATGCAAGCTTGAGACTGTAAACTTTGATTAACCATAAAATCAATTGGCAAATCACATTCTATATTTTTGACATACCCTTTATAATAAAAATTATTGTATATAATTTTTAGGTTAATATACCAGTATTTCCTTGGCAATGTTTTCAACACTCAATATTTAAGATAAAATCATATAAACTAAGATTAACTATATTGTCTTGATTAACACAGATACACGGATTTACAATCTAATCAATTACTTTTGTCTATGTACTATCTGAATATTTACTGCCATTGTTACATTTTATCTTGTTTACTCTTAGGAACAAAACAAATAAAAATGTCGGTCAAGAAAAAATATATATAAACAGTATTTTATTATATTACTTAAAGGAACAGACATTTTTAACTAAGACTAAAAAAAAGGTATATATACTTTTTTCGTATTGATTTGAGTAAAATACCTCGGAGAAGTATATCTTAGATGCAAGTTTATACGCCTCAAACAATTTGACGAATTTTAATTATATTATCCAACAATAAGTAATAACTAAAGGAATGAAGTTTTTATTTATAAATACATTTGATATATGACTTACTGTAAAGTTATGCCTATCAAGTAGTAGTTCTCCAAGCAGTTTTAAACTTTGACGCCTCGTAACATAGTTTTCAGAATTTAATAGTCGCTGATAGTGGCTAAACACTTTGTCATAGTTTACTTCTAAAAAGTCAGCACACAGAATTTTATGTCTTGTCAGAAGTTCCTAAAAGCAAAAGAAACTTATATCATCATTTTGCATTAACATCTAAAATTTACATTTAGATTTTTAGAATTAATTGCAGGTATTTTACTAATTTACCTTCCAGAATAGTAATTGTAAATTTTTTTCCTACATATCTGAGCAATGTATGTAATTATAAATGCTTTATATCAGGAAATATTATTTTAAAACTAAATATCACAAAGTCGTCTAATGCCCACAATTTGTTATTCTATTATAGTATCTTTTTCAAAATTCTAATTCTAGATGGTATCCCTGAAAAGTCTATTCATAAAAAATTAGAATATCTTTAAGGAAACTGTACTCATAGTTAGCCATTAAGATATAACTTAATATATTAATAAAATAAAATATCCTAATTACTTTCATAATAAAGGAATAAAATCATGTTCAACTCATATATGTTATTATATTCTATCTTAATGGCATTGCTGATAAATGATGTTGGTCAAATAAGGCTTATATTGTCATAAGCTATAAGATAAGAATATCAAAAAGGAAAAAAAAAACGGACCCGAATCAATATATCTCTAATAGGAAAATTGTTGATTGGGAATTAAGTTAACAACACGGATCATATTACTAATCATTATGATAGGTATACCCAGAAGTGTTTCTCAATCCCAAACTCATTCCCTCAGCTGCAAATCGATGAAGTACCAAATTATAGTAACATAAAATTGGCTCATATTTTATTATCTGTTAAATGGCAACTAAGATAGCCATCTTAAACCTAGGATATGTTAAATAATTCTGGTATTGTTTAACATAACTTACAATAATAACGTAAACAGTTAGCAGGTGATGGGACAGGTAGATTGGGATCTACTACCATTACGTTTTTACTACAAAACTTCCGAATAAGAATACCACCGAAATGGATATTGATCTAAGTGAAATAAAACAAACAGAGGATTGAAATCCATCAGTATTAAGTAAATATACGAGGTAAAAATCCAAGGTCACTTATGGAATGAGACAATTTGTAAAATATCCCTTCAAAATACAGTTTTTTTTCCACGTTTGTCCCGACAGACTGCACAAGCCTAAACATGAAGAGCTATGGATGAGAATAACATTGTTGGGTTGAAGCTAAGAAATTGGATAGAGGCGGATTTTTGAACTTAGTCCCCTAATCTATTGTTAGTTGCTGCAATCATATCATTAAAGCAAACACCACAATAAATTTAAAAAGTTGTGATATGAAACTAATAGCTGCGAATTTGCTAGGCATATTGTAAGATTTTTGTAAGATACATGGTGTTAAAGTTTAATTTAATTTAACTTGCGGAAATATATTTATTAAAACTTTTTTTCTTAAAGCCAAGAAATCACTTTAGTAGAGTTTTGAGCAATTCTGACTCCAACCAGAACTGGACTAGAGGTGCCAGAGGCATGCATCAACATAATTTTTTTTGTCATATCACAAAAAACTAAGACGCATTTTTTTGTGAATTTTTACTTGCCCTAAACAATGAAGTTAGTAATTTTTTAAAGAATCAATAACACCATTTTTCGATTAGAAAAGTTAGGGTTGGTTACTTATACTTATACCCATGGCTGAAATAAAAACTCCTGAATACTGTCAAAATATAATTTTAAATAGGTTTTGCCAAATCTTAATCAAATAACTCTTACCATTTCGGAGTTACTAATGAAAATAATATTTCTTTTTAAACTTTAACACCCTGTATCTCGAAAATGAAGCATTTGCAGACATATATTTCAATTAACTTTTTTTTTTTAATGATTCAGATCTCCCCCCCCTTGATGTTTACTTGACAGGAACACCCTGTATAGTAGTTTTTTATGGTCCTCTCGGATTTAAAATGTTTTCATATAAATACCGTAAAACTCTTCCTTTTCGTCTTCTTTTAATAATTCAGGTAACCATTTCTGGCAAACATTTGAAGGAATTCGACATCCTCATCTGCCACGTTCGCAAGGGAATGCACATTATCATAACCGTTGTATTTCAATAATTGCATTAAAAATTAGTCTTTTATGGTTACTTATTTCTCTTGTGGTACTCTATAATAAACCCAAACTTGTCAGAAAAAAAATGTCACTTTAGCTACTTATAATTATAATTATTATAAAAATAATTAAAAAATACAATTCGTAATGGGTGAAGTCTAGCTGATTAATGTCAGCTACTCAACAAACAAAACGATAAACTTAGTAGCAATCAGATATGGCTATGTATTTAATCAGTTTCTAGCATTTCCAGTAACTCTCTGTTCATTTAGCAGTGCCAATTAATGCTATTCCAAATGTTCATATTTAACAGATTGAGTTTATCTCTTTTGAGATATATGCTTAATGAATTTAACTGGATAAATATGAACCATCTATTTAGATACTTATACTTATAAAGCAACATACTCCACAATAGAGCATTTTCCGTTGCCATAGCATACAAAGGAGATATCTATGGATGTAATTAACTAAACAGGTCCTGTATTAAAATACACTCTACAGAGATCTCATAAAGAGAACAGATATAATGTCTAATTAAGGGTGTAATCAACTGTTTTTCGACATTTTCAGAAAAAAACTGAAATTTCAGAAAATCGTTTTTACTCTGACTTTATTTGAAAAGATTTTGATAAACTACAATGATATTTTTTATAAGGTCTATAAATCCATTAAATATCAGCCAGCAAATTTAATTTTATAATTTTTCTATGAAAGCCAATTAGAGAGAAACAGTAAACAAGAATCTTACATAAATCATTATGGAAAAACAAATTATTTAAATCTATATGTGAAGGCCGAGACTTTATAAAAAATTATTTAAAACATCCATACCCTTAGAAAGTAGAAATTCTGAACATAAGCAGCTTGCAAGGCTCACCTTAAATTGATAATTAGTTTCCGTATTATTTTGTTCTAATTGAATATCCCTAAATGTATCCATTTGTATAAACTTGATATCAAGCATATTCTCATGTATAAACCTTTTTATGTGACTATTTATCCCATATATTAGTTCATTACATTTGACAAGTTATTGTTTAAGATTGTTAATTTTTCCATTTCAGATTTTACCCCTCAATAATTCACTCTCAAATTCTGCCTTGTACATGTTATATCATGTTATATGTTTTGTTTTTTTCAGTTATTTTTCTCTCAGTCAGATCTGCTTTGGGCCTTTTTTATTTTTCTCTTATTTTACAGGATTTTATGATGTTGTCGTCTTTTATTACTGTCATTATACATCGTTAAAACCATAACACAAAAAACGGTGAACCAGAGGCACTAGGTGAAACTGTACCGGATTAGCACCAGATTAGGCGCCAAAGACATCAGTGATAAAGCCATAACACAAAAAACTGTATAAGAAAGAAAGAAAATATATATTTCACCTCATTACAAGATGTTTGAAGACGGTCATAGTTTAAAAAAAATCCTAAGATATAAATGTATATAGTACATCACAATAAAAATTTCAATACATAACACATATAATATTCACTTATAAACATACAACTAATAAAACTAAAAGCATTTCGTAAGGTAGATAAGTAAGGCCAAAATATAATTTTAGTAAAAAATTCAAATACAAACCTAAAAGGGGGTATTTAGGTACTTTCCGATTGAGTAAAAACAATATTTCAGAATGTGATATTTTATTTTTATCTTATAGTTTGAGCAGCCAAGACTTCTGACTTCTAAACTCAAACTCAGTTTATTCACTAAAGATCACAAACATATGATATAAGGTTCGTCATAAAGTAAACTGGTACAATTGTCACTTAAGTAAATTACTGTCACATTCATATCCTTAAATATAAGTTAAAAAGAAAACTCGAAAATTACATAAAATTAATAAAGAAGAAAGAAAGACAACACTAAGAATATACAGCAACAAATTAAATTAGATGAAGAAGAGGCATCGTAAGAACCAAGGAAAAATAAGCCAGTGCATACTACCAAATCTCAGCATATATGCGCTACTGTTTTGGGCTCAAATAGTCTTTAAGGCAATAGAAAGTTCTTTCATTTAGTATGGAGAACTATAGGCCAGAGGTAGATGGTTAAACAACTTAAGGTCAAGTGAATTTCTTTCTGACATTTTTAATTTATATTGGGGCAATTTAATCAAGCAAGCAGATCTTGTATTGTGGTTATGCACTTCCGAATGTAAAGTCAGTGAGGTTGAACTAGAATGAATCTCCAACAATGTATATGGAAGGTAAAGGCATAATTTTAAAGTGTTTAAAGAGAAGTTGACAGTGTTCCCCAAATGAAGCGCCTGCCATTATTCTCATGGTTCTCTTTTGCAAATGAAATACCCTTATTGAATCGACTGCATCACCCTAGAGAACAACACCATCGGTGAGATGACTATGCAATAGGGCAAAGTACACGATTCTTAGTACATCTAGATGAACAATATCTCTCAACTGCCTGAGAACAAACAAAGCCGATGAAATCTTTCTACTTAATACATCTATATGTGCTGATCAGCTTAAAACATTATATAAAGTAATACCCAATATTTTGCAAGTCTTTCCCGAGGTAAGTCTTCTGCTACTACTCACAACAAGAGATTGTGTCTTTGCTTGATTTAATTTTAAGTTGTTTGAACAAAACCATTTCTCAGCTCTGACAAGAGAATCATTGGCGATATCCAAAAGACCCTCAATATTTGAATTCACAGATCGTTTATATAAACAATAAATAGGACCGGCCCCAATACTGACCCTTGGGGCACACCATGTATTAGTGTTTGAATACCGAGACCTTATTATTTGCACCAACACGCTGCATCTTTCCAGAAAGGTAAGACCTAAAAATATCCAAGGCCACACCTCTAACACCATAATATGTCAATTTTTCCAGCAGAATGTCATAGGAGACACAGACAAATGCCTTTGTTAGGTCGAACTGTGTAATAATAGAGTGCTTCCCACACTATAGTAGAGGCGCTAGATGAAAGAGTACTGGTTAGCTAGGTTAGGCACCGCAGGCATCATTACTAAGGCCATAACATAAAAAACCTGTAGAGTTGAATCGATGGCAGTGCAGAGGCAGGCAATATATATATATATATATATATATATATATATATATATATATATATATATATATATATATATATATATATATATATATATATATATATATATATATATATATATATATATATATATATATATATATATATATATATATATATATATATATATATATATATATATATATATATATATATATATATATATATATATATATATATATATATATATATATATATATATATATATATATATATATATATATATATATATATATATATATATATATATATATATATATATATATATATATATATATATATATATATATATATATATATATATATATATATATATATATATATATATATATATATATATATATATATATATATATATATATATATATATATATATATATATATATATATATATATATATATATATATATATATATATATATATATATATATATATATATATATATATATATATATATATATATATATATATATATATATATATATATATATATATATATATATATATATATATATATATATATATATATATATATATATACACATATATATATATATATATATATATATATATATATATATATATATATATATATATATATATATATATATATATATATATATATATATATATATATATATATATATATATATATATATATATATATATATATATATATATATATATATATATATATATATATATATATATATATATATATATATATATATATATATATATATATATATATATATATATATATATATATATATATATATATACAGTACAACTTCGGTAATCCGGACAGATATAGTTTTCGTCATGTCCGGTCTACCGAAATGTCCGGATTGTGGACGTATTTTTTTAACGTCAATAAATGCACATAAATACACCAGTACATATTTAATAAAGTTAACTGTTCAAAAAATAAACAAAGAAGAAAAACACATATTTTTTAAGAACAATACAGAAATATCCATTATTTTTTGTAGAAAAGAAGTTAATTTTTTTATTAACATCAATAAATGCACATAAATAGAATATGTACAAATACATATTTATTAAAGTTAACTAATCAAAAAAATAAACAAAGAAAAATAAACATAGACATGTTTTTTAACAACAATACAGAAACATCCATTATTTATGGTAGAAAAGAAGTTATTTTTGACTGATTAATTTTTTTTAAGTATTTGTCATGCGCTACATCTTTTAATTTTTGTAAAAGTAGACGGTCCTGTAGCTGAACATCATTATCTTCTGCCCATTGAAGACATACAGAAAATGCTTTCACGGCATCTCCATGTTTAATTTTGGAACTGGACTCGACTTCATTTTCTTGAACAGTATTTTCATTGATGATACATTCATTATTATTTTTGACTGCTTCCTCAATTATCTCCAGTTCTGTAAGCTCCTTGACATTCTCATTCAATCCTAATGCCCAGGTGTTAATTTCCTTATCAGTTAAATTCGTGTCAATACTTTTCAAATACTGTTGTATGGCCTTCATATCTGAACATGTGTCATCATCAGATTTCAGCTTAAGGTATTCACTGAGTGGAATAAGGTCTTCATCATCCCACTCCACTAATTCTGACGGCCAAAGCGCCGACCAACTTCCCCAAATATTTTTCTCGGTGATCGATTTCCAAGCCTGATCTAATTTTTTCACAGCATCTGCTAAATTATAGTTTTTTAAAAGCTGAACAATGTCATTATCTTTCGAATTTATTATGTGGTTTAATAAGCTTTTTCTATACGAAACTAACTAAACTAATGTTTTGGATTAAATTTTGATCCATTGGCTGTATGAGGGCGGTACAGTTCGGTGGTAAGAACAACACTTTGAAATTTGGGTTGAAATTGATATCCTCTTCGGATGTGTGTGAGGGCGCGTTATCCAGAATTAGCAATGCCTGGATGGGAAGTTTGGCTTCGGTTAAAAATTTAGTAACACTCGGGATGAAATGGTTTTTAAACCATTCTAAAAACAAACACTTGGTCATCCACCCTCTCTTGGTTGCCTTATATATCACTGGCAGCTCAACATTTTTAAAAGCTCTGGGGTTTTCAGCTTTCCCTATAACCAAAAGGGGAAGGTTATGGCTTCTTGAAGCATTACAGCAAGGCATAAAAGTGAGACGGTCCTCTGATATTTTCCTTTCAGGGGCAGATTTTTCTTCATTGTGTACCCATGTCTGATCAGGCAAAACTTTCCAAAATGCAGCTGATTCGTCAGCATTATAAACTTGCGCTCTGCTTAAATTCATTTCACTAACCACTCTCAAAAAATTTTGCTGAAATGGCTGTATCGCATTTACATCACTAGAAACTCGTTCACCACACACTTTCAAAAAACGGATTCCATATCTTCCTTTAAACTTATCCAGCCATCCTGAACTGAATAAAAAAATCTTGCTTTAGTGCACAAAATATCAGACGAGATGGGGACATGTTTATTACGTTGTTGCAAAAACCATGTGTATAATGCTTGCTCTACTTCTGGATTTTCACATTTCTTCATTACTTTCCGTTTCTCTAATCCTTGAAATGATTGGGCTACATATTCTCTGATTTTCTTCTTATTTCTGTTGATATACAGTGGACTTCGAAACTTTAAATGTTCTAGCTACTTCTCGTAACTTAGCGTCATGCTCAATACTATCTAGGATTTTGCACTTTTGACTAAGAGTTAATGTAATATGTTGACGCTTATTTGACATGATTACAAATTGCACATATATTTACACTTAAAGCGCGAAAACAAGACAGATAAAAAAACGCGTGCTTCTCGCTTGGAAACTGTAAACCACACTAGCCTCTATTATTTTAAGTCGAAAACACGCAGGGACACGAATGTGAAGTGACGTTTAAAAAGTTTGCGAATTACTGTCCGGACTATAGAGGTAAACTCTTTAACAGTCCGGACGATAAAAGCGTCTGGATTACTGGAGTGTCCGGACTGTCGAAGTTGTACTGTATATATATATATATATATATATATATATATATATATATATATATATATATATATATATATATATATATATATATATATATACTTTATTAACAAAACTCTCATTAAACAGTAATTATAGTACACAACATGAAATAAATTTATTAATATTCAGAAAGTTTTCTAATAGAATGCACCTAGATGTGGAACATCTGTATGTGCATAAGGAATAAGTATATTTATATAAACATAGTCCTGAATATATTTAATTGCATCACAACACAATCAACACCAAAGGAAATTTTATAGAATAAAAATTATTGAAAGTCAAGATAGTTTTTTAGGTTATATGTAAATTTAGTTTAGCATTGCAAGTTAAAACAACCCTTCAAGCAGTGTATAAATGTCATAAATAAACTTTTTGCATAATAAATTAAATGTATGCTTATTTTTTACCTCTCGTATCAATAATGGTATTATATTATAAATTTTTGGTCCAATATAAGTTACATATTTCAAATTAAGATTATTGTGACTAGTGGGAAGTTGAATTTCTTTGTTTTTATTTGCTCTAGTTACATATTTATGATTTATGGCTATTTTCATTCTGTCATGGCAATGTATGTAAAAGCATATTGTTGTCATATAAATTGTTCTTATGTCAGTCATTTCTGGAGAAAAAAGCATGCTTGTTGTATACAATTTGTTTTTTTTTTTAGTATTATTTTTATTAAATATTTTTGAATGATCTTTAATTTATAAAGACTGGAATCATAGAGTCCACCCCAAACTAGTATTCCGTATCTAATTATAGATTCAACAAAAGCTTTATATCCCGATATCAGTACTTTCCTGTTTAGAAACTCTCTCAAAATAGAATTTATGAATTAACATTTGAATTTTTTTTGATAAATAGTCAATATGCGGTTGCCATTTTATGAATTGATCAATGATTATGCCTATGTACTTTGTATGTGATATTTCTAAAATACTATAATTATCAATGATAATATTATTAAAATAAGGTCTATCAGCTCTAGTAAGGGAGAAAGCGATATAGTTTGTCTTTGCCAAGTTCAAGGTTAGCTTATATGTTTGAAGCCAATTTTTTATTTTTTAAAACCCAGTTATGACCTGATGTTTCACGCTATCCCATGTGTCACCCGCAAAGACTATTGTTGTATCATCAGCATAAGACACAGGTAACCCATATAAATTAGTTTTTAATAGGGAGTTGATATATGAAACAAAAAGTAATGGTTCCAGAACGGTGCCCTGAGGAACACCAATCTTTACTTTCTGTTTATTACTTAGGATGTTTTTAAGTTTTACCATCTGGTGTCTATTAGTCAAGTAACTTTCAAATATTTTAAATGCTATTCCTCTTACACCACTATTGTAAAGAACTTGAAGAAGTTTATCATGAGGTACAGTATCAAAAGCGTTTGCAAGATCTAGAAATACAGCAATATACTTTTTATCATTGTTTAAATTATGTACAACCTCTGTTACAAGTCGGTGCATCGCGTCTGAAGTACTATACTCCTCTACAAACCCATACTGATTTTGTGACAAGATGTGATTGTTTATATAAAACTGAGTTAATCTTTCCTTTAGGCATTTTTCAAACAGCTTAGCTAGGTTACTTATGAGGCTTATGGGTCGATAATTATTAATACAACTTAGTGACCCAGCTTTATGTATAGGCGTCACTATTGAAATTTTAAAGTCTGATGGAACAATTCCTGTTTCAAAAATCAGGTTAAATATATACAATAAAGGATTAATTTTTTCTAAGTGAATCTGTTTAATTAAATGAACTTGAATACCATCGTAGCCTGGCGAGCTATTGTTCTTAAGGGAGGAAATGTGTTTTATTAGTTCATTTGCTGATACGGGACTTAGGAATATAGAGTTTGAAACTGGTGGACCTGCTCGGCATTCCATTTGTGGAAGAGGAATAGCGTCAGCCATTTTCACCCCGATATTTATAAAGTAATCGTTACTAAAGTTCGCCATATTCAAGGGATCAGTAAAGTTCTCATCAACGGTATTTTTTATATTAACCAAGTTACATTTATTTGTTTTCGTTTCATAAGTTGCATCCTTAATAATCTCATAAAGTTTACCCAGGTTATTTTTATTATTTTCTATTTGATGTTTATAGTAATCATTCTTTTGTTTATTAATTAGTTTATTAAGTCTATTGCGATATTCTTTATATTCATTTATGAGTTGCACATTAATATTAGCATGTAACATTTTTTTCATTTTATCCCTTTTTTTAATAGATGTTATGATACCATTAGTTATCCAGCTCTTTATCTTTCTGTATTTTTTTGTGTATACTAAATGAGTTTCAGTAGCCCTACTCATAAGTTCTTTGAATGAGCTTATAAATATTTTAGTGGCTGTTTCAGGATTACTTTCTTTCGTAACACATGACCAGTCAAATTCATTCAGTATTTTTTTAAATTTGGTTATATTTATTTTAGATTTTGTTATTTTTAGCTTAATTTTAAATTGTTAGTTATTTTATTGTGACTAATAAGAAGCATGACAGGGTTATGATCAGTTACATCACTATTAAGAATATAAGAATTTATCTTTAGATTGTTTGATTTTAGTTTTTCTTTGACAAATATATGATCTAAACAAGTTTTAGTGAGAGGTCTAGTTATTGAGTTTATGTAGGATTGATAACCAAAAGAGTTCATCAGAGAAAGGTGGTCAATTACACTATCATTGTCCCTATCTAAAATATTAATGTTAATGTCCCCTAAAAATATTTGAATATTCGCTTCAGTTGTCAAGTCTTCCAAAAAGGAATGTATGTCGTTTATATAGTCAGTTTTTGGTATAAGAATTGGCTTATAACTTGCTATTACTGCATATGATACATTATTTATTTCAAATGTCACTCTGCTCAGTGTTGCTCTTGAATTCTTTAACTGAGTAAAAGAAAAGTCGGTATTAATATTGTTCTTTACCATGAGTATAAAGCCATAATTTTTGTTATAATTAGCTTGGGTATAATAGGTTTTATAACCCGGTAAATTACAATTCTTAATAGTCACAAGTTGAAAGGTTTCGCTTAGAACAATAATATCAATAAAATTCAATTTATATGTCTCTAAAAAACTAGCCAAGTTGTCAATGTTCTCATTAACGCTTCTAATATTAATATGAATTATACTTAATTCTTTACAAAGGATTAAATTTTTTACATTCTTACTATCAAACATCGAACTACTAATGTTTCTTTCATCCTCCATTATATCTAGAATTTCATCCTGCGTATTAATAACCATGAGTGTTAAGAGTTATAGTCCATTTTATTTTTTATTAGTTCCATATGATATTTTAGCGATGGGCAGTTTGAATCTAAGGCAGTGTGATCAATGTTGTAATGAGTTTTAAATTGTTTGTTTGCAGTATCACAATTAAGATTATTTTGATTATTGCATTCAACTGTTGTGTGTTCACCCGCATAGTTCCTGCATACTTGGTCCTTTGTGCACTTGTTACTTTTGTGGTGGAACCCCTGGCAATTGAAACATCTCGATACCGTAAGATCCTCATACGCTCATAAATTGTAGAGTTATTTTTATTTTTAATTTTTCTTATTTATGTTACTTTTAATAGATCACATGTGTTTATCCAATTATTTTGTTTCCTAATTGTTTCTTCTAATTCGGCCTCTGATTTATCTCCAGTATATCTAGGGATCTTAATCCTTGGTAGTGTCTTTTTAGGTTGTTCAATAGTTTCATCCATAAACTTCTTTATTTCCTGATCAGTTTCACACTTCACTACAATATTCCCTTTTTTGGTTTCTTTTATACCTCTTATTCCCACATTTAATCTAGTCGGATTAATGGCAGTTTTTATTTCTTTCCAACTTTTTTCAGATTTTTGAGGTACCTTTGGTTTTATTATTATTGTAGGCGTATTTGCTTTAATAAAATTCTCTTTACCAGTCAGATTATTTTGAGGTGTGCTGGCATAGGTTCTTTTTTGATATGTCGTTTTCAACAGTTCTATGTCCTTTTTTATATCCTCCATCATCTTTGCCATCTAGGGATTCTTGCAATAAAAATCTTACATTCTTCGCATATCAATAGTAATACTCTTTTTTGAAGCTGCATACATCTTGTTTCCGTGGATGTGACGTTCATACAGTCTTTATGAACTCGTTTTAAACATGAATCACAATTGTAGTATTCTTCACTACATATTTGTTTACATTTAACACAATGATTTTTAGGTTCATTGCCCTTCATGCTTGTTTGTTTATGTTTTGCCTTTTAGATAAAAATTTCAACTTTTGGGATTAAGGTAAGGTCAAGGGGTACTTCTTTTTTGAAATATTTTCAACTTCCTGGCACTTCCGGTTTAACCGGAAGTTGGTATCAACTTGCTTATTTTATATGGAACACCCTGTATTTTATGATATTTTTGGATTCTACGGAGAAATTTAATGCTATTTTATGTAGCATGTCCTATACCTAGCTTCAAGCGTTCTTAAGATATTTGACCTTGAACCGAAAATGAGCCTTCGGGGTACCAAATTTTAAAATCTCATATTTTTGTAAGTTTTGAAGATATAATCTTCATATTTTGCAGACCATCGGTAAATAATCTTAGGTTTCTATTTTTTTTTATTGAATTTGTCTATTTTTATACAGGGTGTCCTAAGTTCAGCGGCAAACATTCACATTTTTAAAGCCGTTAAAGTCCGTTTTTTTGGAATGGAAAAACAATTGAGATCCAATATCCAATATGACAGATGATTAGTATGCATTATTTATCGAAAGCTGTCAGTGATAAACTAAATCTTCTAAATCGAAATGGAAGAATACTCAAACGCTGATATTCTCAATCTATTTTATATTCATGGAGAATGTTATAAAATTTTGGAGAGAAGGTGTCGTGTGTTTAATGAACCCTGATTTGCCGCCAATGAACAAGTCAAAATTCAAGAGGATTGAAACGAACTTTTTGCGTTTTGGCAAGGTTACAAAAAATGTTCCGAAACCAGTGACAAATGCCGAGGATAACGTAATAAACACATTAGCTTATTTTCACGCAAACCCGCAAAGTTCAATACCGTCTGCAGAAAACGATTTGGGAATTTCTTTTTCATCTGTCCAAAGAATCTTGAGTGAACATCATATGCACCCTTTTTCCTTCCAAAAAGTGCAAGCCTTGAGACCTGGTGATGACGTCCGACGAGTAGAATTTTGCGAATTCATGTTTTTGAAAATTCAAGAGGACCCTCAATTCCTTTCAAAAATATTTTGGACTAATGAAGCGAAATTTTCTAGAGAAGGAATAACAAATAGAAGAAACGAACATTTCTGGGCAGCAGAAAATCGCTTGAGGCACGTTTTACGCGAAACGCGTTCTCAAGAGAGAATGTTTTCGGTATAGTATTAAATGATCAGGTGCGGTACTGTATTTATGAAAACAGTGATAAGTATTTGGAAATTCTACGAGGGACAGTTTCTGAATTTATAGAAGTAATTCCTATTAGTGAGCTGCAAAATTATTGGTATCGATTAGATGGGGCACCAGCACATAATTCCGCTGCAGTTTATCTCCAATTATCTCGAATTTTTGAAGATCGCTGGATTGGTCCCAATGGCCCCTGGAGATGGCCCCCGCGATCGCCTGATTTAACACCCCTAGACTTTTATTTATGGGGATTTATCAAAGGTAAAGTCTATGCTTCCCCAGTAAATAACCAACAAGATTTACTGGACAGGATACGAACAGCTTTTGCCGAATTAGAAAACGGACAAATTCAACGGGCCACAGCAACTGTACAAAGAAGAATTGAAATGTGTCTTCAAATGAACGGACAGCATATAGAACATTTGTTATAATTCAATTTTATTATTTTACTTATTTATTGTTGATTGTTAGATTGCTATAATTTTTAAGTTCACTAAAACAAGTTTAGAACAGTCTCGAACTTAGTAGATATGGTTAAAAATAATGTAAACAATTTATTACATTTTTTAAAACTTTAACTTTTCTGAAACGAAAAAATTTCAATCCTCTTCAATTTTCTCTTGTACATTGGCGATAAATGAGGATGTTTTTCATTAAAAACATGGCACTTTCTCTCCAATATTTTGTAACATTCTCCGAATATAAAATAAATTGAGAATATCAGCTTTTGAGTATTATTTTATTTTAATTTAAAAGTTTCAAATCAGCTGTCATGTTGAACAGAAAAGAACAACAATTGTTTTTCCATGGCTTACTGGGAAGGTGTAAGCATTTAGCAAATACATATGATAGTTTAGTAAAAACCTGATTATTTCGAAAATGGTTACGAATAGGTATAGGGAACCTTAATACAGTTCGATAGAAAATTAAATTCTACATTTGACAGTGCATAAAGTTATAGGGTGTCCCATTTAAAAAAACGGACTTTAACGGCTTTAAAAATGTGAATGTTTGCCGCTGAACTTAGGACACCCTGTATAAAAATAGACAAATTCAATAAAAAAAAATAGAAACCTAAGATTATTTACCGATGGTCTGCAAAATATGAAGATTATATCTTCAAAACTTACAAAAATATGAGATTTTAAAATTTGGTACCCTGAAGGCTCATTTTTGGTTTAAGGTCAAGTATCTTAAGAACGCTTGAACCTAGGTATAGAACATGCTACATAAAATAGCATTAAAATTTTCCGTAGAATCCAAAAATATCATAAAATACAGGGTGTTCCATTTAAAATAAGCAAGTTGATACCAACTTGGTGACAGGACAGTGACAGGAAGTTGAAAATATTTCAAAAAAGAAGTACCCCTTGACCTTACCTTAATCCCAAAATTTGAAATTTTTATCTAAATGGCATCATCAAAAACTTATATATATATTTATATTATATATATATATATATATATATATATATATATATATATATATATATATATTTATATTTATACTTATATATTTATTATTTATAAAAGTAATTTGCTACTTTTAAAGTAACTAGTTACTTTTGAATGCACTTTTGAATGTAATGTAACTATAGATACCTTTGAATGCAAAAAGTTACTTTCAAAAGTAAAAGTTACAAGTTAGTTTACGAAAGTATCTATATTATAGTTAATTTTTTTCAAATTTTATTATTAGTATTATTAACCGAGTTATTATAATTTTCCCTTGCAGGGTGTTTCACTAATTAGACACTTACCTTGAAAGTGGAAAATGCATCAGAAGCAATATCAAATGTAGACACTTCAACATATCGGAAGAAATTATAAAAGTCCTCTGAATATAACATTATTTTGGCTAAAGCCTCATATCTTGCACACTCTCGCAACATGGTACCACAATTTAAAGCTATTTCTTGATGTTCATAACTACAAACAAAAATTATTTTAAGTATAGACAATTGCTCCTTCCACGCTAACATGAATTAACTTTCTAAATTGCGATTCATGTGAAATCAGATGTAACATCATTAGCATTAGCTAACTGATATAAGCTATTTATTCACTTTTCAGTGTGAAACCTGGTGGCACAGTGTTAGGGGGCTCCAGTTGCACAGCGAAAGTTGTGTGTTCGAACCCTGGTTCGGGAGATGACTTTTTTTTAGTTTTCTTTAAGAAAACTTATAATTTTGTATGTACACACATGGAAATAGTGTAGGGATATCGAAAGTTGTAGGTAAGTTTGAAATTTCAGGAACTGTTTTAAAAATGATTGGATTTCAACAAGTCATGAGGCATCCAAAAGGTACTGCATTATTTTTCAAAGATAGCTGTTCAAAGTAACTTAAAGTTATTAGGTGATATTATATGAGGTTCTTCAAAAAATGAACGCGTTTTACCTAGAATTACGAAACTTGATTTTTAGTTCTATTTTCAGCTAAATCAAGTCTACTGTTCAAAAAACCTTAATGGGAAAATATTACTCTATCTTTTTATGAAAGAGACAGAAGCAATTATGCAAAACTTTATCTTTTTAATAACACATCAGCTTCACTGATCACTCAGTTGGGATAAAATCAAATAAAGCCCATAAGGGTACTTAAAAACAAAACAAAATATATAGGGTAACTCAAAGATTTATTGTTTCTGATATTTCAGTTTTCTTTTTTTATTCTATGTGAATTTTTGAAAAGCATTGAATTGTCTGTATGTACAGGATACACTAAGAGATAAAAATTAAAAATAAAATCGTGTTTTTTTAAACTGTAAATTAAAAAAAACATTAAAACACCCTTAATATGTCTTGTGCCCACCACTATTATTAATAATGGCTCTACACCTTCTTTGCATACTTAGTATCAAATGATTTAAGTCTTTGTATATGCCTGCAATGTACCACACAGTAACTGAGAGTGGATAACACTTGATAACACTCTCCTTTTGGATGATCTAAGTCCTCTAATATTCGGCTTTAGTTGTCACAGGGTCATAAGCCCTCTCAGGCTTTTTAATAGTTCAATCTATAGGTTTCCCAAAACTTAGTCTACTGTCCATCCAACCATACTCTAAGATACTTTACTTACTCAGTCTTACTGTGGAGTCCAATACATTAAACCTTATGGGAAGTATTTTTCCTTTTGATATCAGCAGCATCACTTCAGTCTTTTCTGGTGCAAGTTGAAGATTTCTTTCTTCTATCCAGTTTGCCACCCTAATTAGTAGTGTGTCAGCAATGTCATTAGGAGCTCCTTACTTTCAGTCACTAATAACATCATCAGCAAATCTTGTTAGCTTCGTATCTTGAGGAAGGCATAAAAGATCATCTTACAGGGCATTCCACAGTTGGACCCAATACAAAACCCCACTGGTCACTGCTATATCTTTTGAGGTGTTTTCAGTCTCCAAAATGATCCAAGTCTGTTGGTGGTATTGCTCACCAACCTTCCTGTAAAGCTGGGAACAGTTGAAGTTATTTTTTCAAAGTGGCCTTCTCCCTTAGAACTCTTCTTTAGAACATGTCCGACGTATGTTCTATCGATTTACATCCAGAGAGTGGGCATGCCATAGCAGTTCCTCAATAGCATTATCTTCTAAAAATGTTGTAGCATTTTTGCAATATGTGGTCCCATATTATCATTCATAAGCACAAAGTTGCCTCCAAGGGTAGCTGCATATGAAACAACCACTGGTTTGACTATTTCAGCTATATAGCGATTGGCATTAAGACAAATGTCTAGTCCAATTAGATTGGTTCTTGTTCCTATATTGATACCACCCCAAACCATAACAGTTACGCCTCTGTATGCATGAACCTCCTGTACATTATTTAACCATGTTTCATTACCTACAGTTTTCCATATTCATGCACGTCTAGAATCAGAATGGAGGCCAAATCGTGAATTGTCCATAAAGAATAGAAAAGAACAAAATAATCTTTATTTCCATAAGACAATAAAGCATTGGAATATAGTCAAGAATGTAAATGTTAAAATAAATCTTTTGCAATCAATAATAAAACACAATTCATTAATAAAACATTGAAAAAAAAAAACTAAAACTAAAAATAACCCAACCAACCCTATAAAAACTGTGTCTCATAAGAAGATATCTGACCTTTGCTCTAAACAAACAAAAGAGAATAGGAGTTCATTGAATTTTGTATTTTTGAGCTCATGTTATGCAGATGACACACTCTCCTCTTATGAGTGGTTGACATCTCAAAAGTCTCCTAGATTTTAAGTCAGTTTTCTGTAAACTAATAATATCAGTTCTGGATGTTACCTGTATACCATGGATCTGCTATAGTCTCATTTTGAATTTAGATGCTGTTGTTGTCAGATTTGTTCTTGTCAATAATTGCAAAAAAAAATTTTTGATTTTGACCGATAATGCAGCGTGGTCTTAGATGTCTTTTGGATACAAGCAAAAACTCGGGAGATCTGTGCTGTGTTGTTGTCTCTCCATTCTTACTTTTAACCACATAAATTTCTGGAATTGTCAACCATATATTACTCGTTCATTTTATTGTCAAACAGTGACACAAGTAATCCTTTGGGCACAAGACCTATTGAATATCTTAATGTTTTAATGTCATTCTTTAATTGATAACTGTGTTTATTGCAGTTATGTTATGTGTAAAAAGATAGCAACATGTCCCCATAAGGTTTTTTGAACAGTAGACTTGTTAAAATTGGAATTGAAAATTAAGTTTCATAATTCTACTTAAAACACACCCATTCAACTGTTTTAAAAATTTTCAAAGGACTCCATATAATATCACCTAATAAATTGAAGTTACTTTAAACAGCAATCTTTAAAAGATAGCCTTTTGGATGCCTCATGACTCATAACAATCCAATCATTTTTAAGAAAGTTACAAACTTACCTAAAATTTTCAGTATCCTGAGACCTTTTCCATGTATGTAGTTGTATTTTAAAAATCAAATTGCGTTTTGGTTAGCCCTTGGTAAACTTTTTTTTATGATTATGTAAAAAAGTGTATCTATATTAAAACAATAAGCTACACTTTTCAAGTTTTCTTTTTTTCTAGAACACCTATTCTGCGTTTGAAACAAATTTCCATTAGTTTAGCACTAGGTTTGTTAATAAAGTATTAAATCCATAATAATTAATAATAAATATAATAGAAAATAGAAAAAATATTTTCCAGCACCGAGAAACTAAAAAGAATCAATTTTGACAATTCATTCATATTTTCAATAATTTTCCTAAATTTCATTGAAATCAAAAACAAGCAGCTGAATATAACTGTAACAATCTATAGATTAAGTAGTTCCATGTATAATTTGCAATTTAATTGAATTTTTGATTATAGTTAAAGCTGAAAGTTGACCGTACTCATAAAAATGTGAAAAATCACTACTACAAAAAAATGGTGGGTTCGTGTAGCAAAATTTAGTATTAGCAATACGTTATTAACTTTAGTCATTAAGAATAAGAATCTCAATTGGTCCATTAAAGTCACATGACAAAAGACAACCAACAATACGGTAAGCTCTTATTATTAAAGATAAAAATGACTAAATTTTGTTACATGAACTCACCTTAATATCTATCCACAGTCTCAAAGTTTAATTTTATTTGATTTTCTTTTTTCTACCCAACCTAAAAGCTAAATAAAGTTTAAGTAACTATATATCTAAATCAAATGCTATGAAATTAATGGTATATAAAATAGAGATATTTTACTACACCAATTTTTGTAGTTAATTTAAGGCAAATTGAGTTGTTAAATGGTAGGAACATTAAAACTTTTCAATGATTAAATTATTAATTTAACTAATTGAGAAATTTGGAAATATAATTAGACTAACCCACTCATAAGCGTATATAATATTTCAGGTTTAGTACAAATATATTCAACAGTCGGTGACCTAGTACCAATCTGTCTTCTTAAAATGTTATTAAACACTTGTGCAACATCTTTTTTTCCTTCAAAATCAATTCTGTTTAAATTCTGAATTAATAGTAACAAAAGGTTGCTATTGTACAGTTCTTGGGCTAACTGGGCCACAATGATATCTGTCTGGGGTTCGGATTCAGATGTTCCGTATAACATATTCTTTATTAAAACTAAGTTCTTTGACACATCTTCTTGCGCTTTCTCAGCTTTTTTGTCACCTTTCTCAAGAGAATTCACTGCCTCTTTTAATGCCTTAACCACTTCAGCGGGGCCCTTTTGTGATTTTCCAAACAGAGGCATTTTTCAGTAGTTTGGTTTTGAGGTTCAAAATAAAATATTCAGTATCCTTTCAGAAAATTCTCTTCATAGATGTGTTTGTAGGTAGGTTAGGAGCTAAAATAAAGTTTCTTTCATTTCCCTTGTTTAATATATATTTCGTAAATATAGGAAAAAATTCTCTCCAACCTTCAACACAATTTTTGTCTTGAAATTATATTTTGACAAGCAAAATGCCAACACATGTTCACGCCTGGATAAATATAAATAGGGCAATTTATTTTCTTTAAAAAATATAATTTGACATGAAAAATGAATTAGAGGTTGGCGACATTTGTATTTGATTCAGTGCTACCAATAATATAACTTAAATAGGGATGAAACTATATTCTTTCCGAAATCGGTACATACATTTTGCAATAGCGTTGACATTTTAATTTCAGCTATTAGTAACTACCACCTCAAATAAGTAAGTTAATACCTTTAGTTGGTTTTATCTAAAAAAATGTTCGGCAATTTTTCATTACATCTCTTTCTCGCCGATTTCTGGCACATTTGATGGAAGTGATATTAAACTGTGTGTTATTAGATATATATTATATTGCGGTTTTTTGACCAAAAAAATCTGTACAATAGAGTTGTTAAGAAATACTCGTCACAGGTACAAGCTAGGAACAGTTTGTCACAGGTATTGGATCTCAAACATACCGGTTACTGTTCCTACACCTAGTATTTTTACCAGCTAGCCGCGATCCCACGAGGCGCAGATATTTAGGTACGCAACAACGCATTATCCATCGAACGAAAAAGCTCTTCGGGCTTCGGCTTTTCTCGGTGGGTTGTCGGGCGGCAGCGTGGAAAAAGCCCCTCCCATAATGTTTTATTTACAGTTGAATCGGTCGGCTTCTGTATGTCTTTCTTTAACACACTAATTTTTTAAACAACGAAATAAACTGAGTTATAACAGCTGCATTACTACTGTAGTACATTAGCAAGTATATTCGCTGTGACTGAAACGCTTGTCACAGGTATTTTATTCTATTCTGCTCCTGCTCCGCTAAACCAGTATTTCTATATGAAATCTGCGAATTAGATTATTCGCAAATCAGGCGAAAATATTAACATATTTTAGATTTGATAGTTTTAATAGGTGAATCTTAAAATATTTAGCTCAAAAAAGATAAAAAATAATAAATTACAAAGCCAGATTTTATGACAAAAAATACCAAGGTCGTTTTAAATATAAAGGAAATTTATAAATTGATAAGCTTAAAAACGAAATTTGTAAAAATGTGAGCCAATTTTTTGATTTACTATTTTCGAATTTGCACGGAATAGGTAGTGTTTTGATGACATATATAATCATAATCAACGAGCCGCGGGCTGCGATACTCGAAACCGCCGATTAGTCACGACCCGAGCTTCCAAGCCAGGAAAAGTATTTTGTCACAGGTATCTGTAACAGGTATGAACTTGGAACAGGAACAGGACGTACCTGTTACAACAAAATACTGATTTTCGTCATCTCTACTGTACAAATCTAATTTTAAAATTTATGGTTTTTACACTACGTCACGAGCAGGTTTTTTCTTAATGTTGGTACAAAGTTGCGTTATTGTTATTATTCCGTACATTGTCCAATCCAAGCCAACGTTGCCAGGCCCGTTACTGATGTTTTAATAAATATACACATGCTCGGACATTAGAGGCGGGCTAGCCTGCGATTTTTCCGGAGCTGCGATGCTATGCGACTTGTCGTTTTGTTTGTCGCATTGCTTTTTTGGAGCAATTTACCAGATACAAATACCATACTTGGTGTTCTATTTCACGAAATGTTAAGACCAAAATTATGGACTTAATTTTAAAAGTTCATATTACTCTATTCCCGACTTTTAGGTCGCAGGTGAAATTTTTAGGAAATTTTCAAATTTACGTATCTTTATTTATTCTGCCTTAGAATATAAAATTCTGCTGTTCATTAGCATTCGCAAAAAGAGCACCGATCGGTGTAATTGCCACGATCAATGTCACCGCTTCTTGATTTAAACTAGAAATGCTCGTTTAGATATAAATACATGACTTAAATATTCCGATGATGATATATATATATATATATATATATATATATATATATATATATATATATATATATATATATATATATATATTGATAGTTTTGTATTTGTTTGGGTGATGTTGATATATTTTTTAGCTTATTAAGAAGGAAATTAAACCCTCACACAAAACAAAAAGTACATATGCACTTATATGTAATATGTAAATTCACTATTGTATTAAAAAGACATGACAGACAGATGATTACATTTTAAATCTTTCCCATATTAGGCTACATTTATTTGAATGACTCTATATATGTAAATATTATTTTCTTTTCTCCGCATAATTTAAATTTTTTATTCTCATGCCCAATATATATATATATATATATATATATATATATATATATATATATATATATATATATATATATATATATATATATATATATATATATATATATATATATATATATATATATATATATATATATATATATATATATATATATATATATATATATATATATATATATATATATATATATATATATATATATATATATATATATATATATATATATATATATATATATATATATATATATATATATATATAGATATATATATATATATATATATATATATATATATATATATATATATATATATAATATAAAAATATATATATATATATATATATATATATATATATATATATATATATATATATATATATATATATATATATATATATATATATGGCAAATGCAAATCAACTGCGGTACGGTATTATTACGAGTTCGCGGTAGTCAGTTCAGTCAAAAAGGTAGCACTGCTCACTGCTCAGTGAGTCAGTAGCAATTAAAACTCGGGCTAGTTGCTCTTATCTACATCCTTCTTCGTAAGTAGCAAGTTTCACCCAATGCTACGCCTGTAGCCTGATATAAATTGTTCAGTAGCAGTGAGCGGCAGAGAGCATTTACTATTGCTACTCAAGACAGTCGCGGCGCGGTTTTCGTGCTCCCGTTCATCCAATTAAACTGGTCGGAAATATCACTGTGATTTTCTCGACACCGGAGCAGTTTGTTACTGCGACGTTGGTGGAGCAGTGACAAAGTAGCAGACTGCGATTTCGCAACCCACCTCTAGCAGACATACTAGGTGAATTGGTATTGGGTTAGCCCCAGGTTAGGGGCCATAGGCATTAAGCGCGAAACATAATGAAAGTTACGTCATTCTTTTCCATCTATTTACGTTAAACTTTATATTTCTTTATCTATTTTTTGATGTTTGGTTAGATACTTTTTTTAGAACATAGGTTATAAAAGGTTATATTTAGTTCCAACATTAAAATTATCACCCATTTTTGTACCACAAATGTGTACTTTCTTTTCAAGTTTCGTTTTTGTAGGTTAGTTTCTAGTAGTTTTTACGTAAAATGATACGGAAGGTCCATTATGTTCCGCTCGTTATCAATATAGCCCTAATACAAAAGGCGATCAGCGTTAACTAACAGCGAAGTGCATTATTGGCGGAAATCTATGCCAAATGTTAAACTTCCGTCAGTTAAAGTACACCACATAGATCTAAAACATCAACGAAAGGGGGAGGTATGTCAAAACGAGCCCGTTTTCATGGATATACAGAGTTGTAACCAAACGCGAATGATTATTGCACCGTTTCCATAGTTACTTACATTCTTTTCATATACTCAGACTCGTGTGCCAAACTTTATGCACTTTGCTGTTGTTCACCTTATATGTTACAGCTTCACGCGCGGAACTCAACGAAGCTTCTGTATTCGTTTTACGTAAAACTAACCTTACTAACCTACAAAAACGAAACTTAACAAAAGAACAGCATTGCCAACCTGTACCAAATGAAAGCCGTGCAGATTAATTGAAAAAGCCGTGTTTTTACGAGCTACGGTCGTGTCATAACAATAAGCAGTAAAATGCAAGTAAAGAAAAAAATTGGTTTAAATAAAAGTCCAAAACGGGGTAGTACTATATATTATAATAGGTAATATTATTATAAATTATAAATAATCATATATAAAATAATCACTAAAATCTTATCGGGATAATGAATCTTATTGGTTAAATCTGACAGATGATATTCATCATCTTCTTCTCTGATAATGCCGAGCGGTTCATTTTTATTATAAATTACATCTTTTACCATTTTTTATCATGCTTTTATTGGGTTTAAATTCGACACAAGAATTGGAAATTTTTCCTATCTCTTGTTTTGCTAACAGATTCCCATTAATAGTATCTGTAATCAACAAATTCCTTTGTTTGGTTTTTATTAAATTAACTTGTGTGAAAATTCTTTCACACGAAGCATTTGAATGTGGCAAAAATACAATGGTTAAAACAAACAGCGCGACATTTTTAAATAAAAACTCTCCCGTCTCCGATTTAAAATTATACATTTTGGTCTAAATATATATATATATATATATATATATATATATATATATATATATATATATATATATATATATATATATATATATATATATATATATATATATGTTGTTAGTAAACGCCATTCATTGTCAATTTGTTGAAAGTTTACCTTTTCTGTGAATCTTTTACTCTTGAAAAAATTCTACCAGTGAAAATAAGGATTTGTTAGATGTAGATCTTACATTTTTAGGCTTCAGAAAGCTCAGTTTTTGTAAAAAATTATCTCTAAAATCAAATCTAAGTTTTAGTTGCAAACAAAGTTTTGACACAAATTCTGCCGATTTTTGCAAAAAATATTGTTTTAAATCTGGGCGATTAACTATTTTTTCTGAATTTAACTCATTTAATACATTAACGCCTAAATACAAACAGTTTAAGTCCACCAATTTATTTTCATTTTGGGGGTTAACATTCCATATTTCATTCTGATCTACATATGATTTTTTTAGAAAACAGTATAGAAGTTCCTTGTACGTACACTTCATTTTTTTATAAATGCCAGCTATAATGACTTTTTCAGATTGAAAATATTCATTCATTTTTTATACCATTGGTAGGACAAAGTCAAGAAATAGAAAGTATAATTTTGCAAATGGATCAGAAAGAGTTTCATACATTTTTTCGACACTATGTAACGTTCCGACTAGTTTCTTTTCAGTAAAAAACAATAAAAGCGCATTCCACTGTTCCAGAATTCTTTTTACAACTGCAGTTACAGAAAGCCATCGGGTCTGACTAGGATACAATTATTTTAATAATTCCCTATTGTTTATTGCAACAATACTTTTAAAAACACTACTTGCCGATGCAAAATTGCGAACTGAACACTGCCAGTGTTGCCGCTGTCCTTATTAAAATCGTACTGACATCTGACCTGTAATTATACTAAAATTTCCCATCATTGTACTAAATTAGTCCTTGAGAAAACATGAATTCTATATTTGACAGTTATTACTTTTTCTCGATAGAGTGCATAACCAGGTGCACATTTAGACTTTCGTCTAGTGATGGGGGCTTAACATTTAGGTAGGGCAATAATACACTCTGCTTTTTTTGCCGTCAATATATGTATTATTCAAATCAAACATTGTATATTATTAAATAATTTTGTCATATCAAATATACGTACAAAATACATAAAAAAGAAAATATGTTAACATAACTAAAATACTAAAGTAAATATAAATATTAAAATAATAATTTCAGGGAGGGGGGCATTCTAAATTCAAGTTTATGTGACTAAAGTCCTTCTTCTTCACTAGAAGTGGAGCTAGAATTTAGGTCGGTATCTGGCGCTAATGACCTAGTTGCAGGACGAATATTTTCATAATTCCATTTTGATATGGATCCCTCAAATGAAACACTTTGCTTAATATGTAAAATATTAGAGCAGGTTGTTACTGCCATTCTATTTCTAATTTTATTAACTATTATATTTTCTTCTGAAAAAATTCGTTCTGCTGTTGCTGAAGAATGCGGTAAAGATAGGACTATTTTTACTATCTTCATCAGGTTTTTGAACATTGGTTCATTGTTTTCATTTTTTGTCTCGTTTATAATAGACCAAAATTTCTGTATATCTACATTAACAATATTTTTAAATTCTTCTCGAATTGATATACTTTGCCATTCGGTGTCTATTTCCATCAAATTCCAATTTATATTGGGGAAAAGTTCTAAAACGTTTGGTGCTATCGACATGATATTTCCGAAAACAGCAGCTTTTGGAGTGAATTGCTGTGCAAATAATAAATATTTATTGTTAAAATCGAACCTTGATTTCACTTGCTTACAAAACTCTGTATAGAACCCCAAACAATTTACCTTAAAAGACTGCAAATCGGCGTTGTTAATTTGTGTATTCGCTTCAGCTAAGAAAATATTTACCATTGTGCCACAGTAAACCGAATCAATATCCAAAAAATTGTGAGGATTTGTCACGCTTATTTCTTTGGCTGCATACTTATTTAAAATTTCTGGTTTAATAAATGCTTTTAAAAACAATGTGTGCATAGCTAAAATTCTATCGAGTAGTAGAGGAACCTTAGGACTTTCACTCTGTAACTCCAAGTTACATTTTGTAATAATGTTTAGGACGTGAGACAAAAAATACATATATAACTTAGTCACAGGATTTCTCAAATGCGCCAAAATGGAAATAGCAGCTGGTAGACGGTCTTCTAAGGCTTCCCGTTGAAAAAATAAAATGAGTGATTGCCAGTGCTCTAGTATTCTGTCCACAACACGCTGTAAAAAAAGAGATTAAATGTTTGCATTGATTTTTTAACAACATAATAAAGTTACCTGCCGTGACAACCATCTGGTCTGGCTAGGATATAACATGAGATGAGGTTTTTCTTCGGCAAATATCTGACATTCTTTCAGTTCACTAATTCTTTTGCTACTGTGTGAAAAATAGGAATATATATTTCTGGTGAATTGCTCAATATCTTCTGGTATTTTCTTTCCAGCTGCAGAGGCACACAAGTGAAGCGAATGACAACTGCAGCTCTGGACTACTATATTTGGACAAAACTGGCGTAGTCTGGCTTGGACTCCTCTGGCCTCGCCCATCATTGTGCTCGCGTTATCCGCACCAAAACCAATGACATTCTCGTAGGGAATATTATAAAAATCTAACAATCCTCTTACACTTTGACACAACCCTTGTGCAGTTGCATCTTGAACCTCTATCAATTTAAAGAAAACGTCTTTGACCACATCTTTTTTCCAGTACCTAGCAATAACTACTAAATTTTTCTTTAAACTAACTGATGTGGATTCATCTATTATAATTGAAAAATATGATTGTTTTAACTCTTGGGCAATGACGGATTCCAAAGCTGGTCCTAATGATTTATTTATTATTTTTGTTGCTTTGGTACGTTTAATATGTAATGATTTAGCAATCATTGAATCATCATAAATGTTGCTATTAACTTCTACTAGATCTCCGATTATATTCATAGGTAAATTTTTTGCGCAAAGGAAAGCACACAACTTTTCTTCGGCCTGTTTAATTTTTTTGCTTAAATGCTGCTTCTCTTTGTTATTTTGTAGCATTTCTGTCATTTTTGGAGTGGCTTTTAGTGCTGCTATTTTTTTTTGATGAAAAGTTCTTTTTTTCATGGCGTTTTAGATGGAAACCAGCACCGCTTATAGCCATACTGCACACCTTACAAAAGTTTTTTCCATCTTTATTTTCTACCCAAGCATAGGCCTCCTGCCAAGCGGAACGAAATTTCTGGACATATTTTTTCATGCTAGGACCTGGTCCCAACCTCGATTCCTCAATTGATTCGGATTCGGAATCTACGTCGGAATTGGTCGGAATTGGTTCCTCAACAGTTTTACTCGTAGATGGCGTTGATGATTGAGCAACAGAAATGGAAGAAGATTCTGGCTTCCGTTTTGGGGTATTCTTTAAAGACAGATTTTTTTCAGGCTCTTTTTGTTCATTGTCATTTTTTTTTGTGGACGTTGATTTTCGAATCAAAAATCTAAAGGAAAATCTTTGTCAAGCCTAGTTATGTTACTATGAAATTTCAAAAACTACGGGTTTTCTAGTTTTCCCTTAATAATTTAAAATTGCACGCAAAAAAAATAAATGAACATTATTTACGAACCTATAATAATATTATGCATATTACGCACTTATGAGCAATTTTATTCTTGTTTGGATGTCAGTGAAAAGCCCGTGATTTTTTTAAAACGTGATTATGACACAAGTAGGTAGATATTTGTTTATAAATCGTATATCGTATTGCTACACTGTATGACACAACGAACACAACTATGTATTCACACCCCCCGTCACAATTCGTTCTCAATCAGTCAAACTGCTTTTGGTATGGTTTTAAAGTTTAATTTAAAATTGAGATATAGATAGTAAATTTAAAAACCGGCCAAAAACCTTTATAGAAATATTAAATATTGATATTACCTTAGTAACAAATCCTATTGTAGTAACTATTTTTTTTAACACAGTGACACACACAAAACTTGCTTTTTGCTCGACTTTATCTATCACCCCGTATATTATAATATATAATTATGTAATTTTTGAGATATTTATTTGTAATAATATTATTATTAGATAATAAATTGATGAATTAGTTAAATTAAAGTGTTAAACTTACTTGTCCATTGCTATTGCTTTATTATCGAAGTTAATACGATTGTCTCAAACTGAGAACAACGATATATATACGGTAATACGACCCGGTAATGACACTGACCCAGACACTGATAACAGAAAAAACAAACAAGCTCGCTGGATCAACCTGGGATTCCCATAAAACAGTACACAATTTAAAACAAACCCAACCAAAACAAAATTTTGACGTCGCGCAATCTTTCCAGTGTCCTTTACAGTAAGCTTCACTTCACAGTAATCTGAATCTGCTAGTGCTATGCAACCTTCAAAACAAGTAGAGATGGGAATAAAAATCGATGAAAGCGGTTCCAGTCGATAAAAATATATGAAAGAAAAAAATTTAAAATTGTACTAAATATGAAAGAGAGGTACTGACGTACTAAACTGTAATGAATCGTACTGAATCTAGTACAATTGTACTAAAAACGGCAACACTGAACACTGCACTAAATAAAATATAAAAATTAGAGGTTATGATCAGGTAGACAGGGAATTTTTCCGCGCTTAGGGAAACTCCGAGCGGGATTTCGTATTAACATTGCCAACTGTCTGTCGATAGAACGAGAAAATATAGGCGGTTTTACATTGATCTAAATAGTGAGTGATATTCAGTTATAAATTTACTGTTTAATAATTACAATTAGGTTTTAGCTTTACTTTATTTTCGCATTAAATTTTCTTCGCAAAATAAGTATATCTTATGATTTTTTAGCTGAAAAAGCCGTGTTTATATTACACGGCACCACACGAAAGCCGTGGCAGTAGCTTTTGATCGAAAAGCCGTGCGAACTCGTCAATTGCCGTGTCATTGGCAGCACTGCAAAGGAAGTACACATTTGTGGAACAAAAATGGGCAATCATTTTAATGTTGGGACTAAATATAATCGTTTATAACTTTTATTTCAAAAAAGTATCTAAAAAAACACGGAAAAATACAGAAAGAAAAGTTAAGTTTGACGAAAACGGAAGGAAACGTAAAATCGCAACCGCGACCTGTCATCGCTTGTCCTAATAAATTATAAACTGCGATCGCAACTAGCAATAATAGCAATCCGTGCTCTTCGTGTGAAACAAACATCCAACGAACGATGCGGCGATCGGCAATACGCGCAGGCATGTCGATTATATCATGACTAGGAATGGGCGATAATAGATTTTACCTATCGATAAGTTATCGCAATTTACCTATCGATATATTTTAGTTATCGATATGTCGAGATAACTCTCGATTTTTCGATAACTATCGATAAATATTGATATATCGATAACTACCGATATATCGATAACTACCGATATATCGATAAACATTGACATATCGATAACTACCGATAACTATCGATATATCGATAACTATCGACATACCGAAAACTATCGATATATCGATAGTTATCGATTGGGTTTTTTTTTGGCCAAACAGTAACTTTTTCAACCTTCGGTTTTTAAATGATATATTATATAATAATCAAAAAGATTTTTTTCTGATTATATATATTTAATTTGTATTTCTTCAAAAATAACAGAGAAAATGAAATGAAAACCTTATTTTAAATTTATTTCTTTACGTAATCCTTATTGCAACTAAGAAATATTAATTGTTCTGAATGTTCCGAGGTTAGGTTAGTTCGGTTGTCGCATATAATTAAACCACCTTTACTAAATACCCTTTCAGATGGCACGCTTGTTGCGCAGACAGACAAATACTTTTTTGCCAGCTGACTTAACCTCGGAAACACTCCGGCATTTAGTCTCCACCATTCTAGTGGTTCTTCTTCCGCACTAATCACTGGAGAGTCTGAATATTTTTTCAGCTCTCCTTTGCAGGAATTGTCGATATTTGTTAGTTTTGAGTCGAGAAATATTGAGCTTAGTTCACCTGCTTTTTTCTTTTTTGGTTGAGGATGGGGCTCAATCTTGAGATCGTCCATTTCGTTTAAAATTTCAGATGTTAATAAAATACTTTCCTCTTGCTCCAATTGGAATAGTTTGAATCGTGGATCGAAAAGGGTACATTTTGTAATAAACATTTGATTAGGTGTAGATTTGTATCGTTTCTCTAAGTAATTTAAAACATTTTGAATTATATGAACTTTAGTCCCATTGATAGTCTCATCTAACTGTGTTTCACTTAGGTCCGTTGTGTTATGTGCATTATTTTCTATTTGTATGCAAAGTGGATGTATAGCTGATGCTGTTATATACTTTTCTCCAGCGAGAATTTCCGTCATACGTTGCAAGGGTTTTAAGGTATCTCTTAATACTCTGAGCATATCCATTTCGGTTACAGATAGGCATAAATATCGATATTTTCCTTTATTATATGTTTGTAATAAAGTAGTCAGAGCTGTGTTCTGTTCTATTATAACTTCTACCAAACACAAAAGGGACCACCATCTAGTTTTGGAAAAGGAGGGGATTTTTCTTCTAGGCAGTGAATATTTATTTTGTAAATCTCTTAATTCCCTGTCGAGTTGCCAGGAATGAGCAAATATATTTTGTATTTTTTTTACTTTCTCGATTTCGTGTTGCAAATCATCTAAGTTGAATACAGCATTAATTCCTGAATTAATTGCATGTCCAAAACAATTAATTCTACAAAAGCCCAATAACTCCACTGCCTTCACAAAATTAGAACCACAGTCTGTAGTAAATGCCACCACTTTATTTTCTGGTATTTCCCATTCCTTTAGAAGATCTCTTATAACTGTTGCAATATTATCAGCAGTGTGGTCGTCACTCATTTCCCTACAATTCAGTACAGCACTTTTGAGTGTCCAGTCTAAAACAAAGTGAGCGGTTAGGGAAATATATGGCTTTGAGGCTGTCGAGGTCCAAGCATCGGTTGTAAATGAGAGAAACTCCACGGAGTCTAACATTTCTTTTATACAGTTTTTTGTGTCGGCAAAAAGCCTTGGAACTAACACCTCAGAAACCGTTTTCCGCGACGGTAACTTGTATCCAGGTTGTAATGTTTTTATTAAGTGTTTGAAACCGTCTTGTTCTACAACGCTAAATGGTTGCATATCTACTGCTATAAAGTATGCCAAGCATTTGTCTAATTTATTGGTCCTTTTCGTATTAGGGATAAAAAATGGCATTACACTCTGGCTTTGGGTAGAAGATGCAGTTGAAGTGATGCTTATGTCTTCAATTTGTCTTTCTTCCCCTTCCTCTATTTCAACTTCCGGCTCAATAAACGGCGTCGGCGGGTCATCCTCACTGAAAATGTAAAAAATACTAAATTTTAAAAATAGGATTCATATTTGCAGTATGTGATAAGATAAAAAATGTAATATAATAATAATATATATTATATATGTAGTTAATAAAATACCATCATAGAGTATTTTATTACGTTTTCTAAGAATGTCCCAAGAGTTGAAAAAATACAGTACAAACTTGCCTTAAATCCTCGACAAAAGCATCTTCTTGCTCTCCTTGGGTTATGTACTTCTTCAGTTCCATATGTGTATTTGGGTGTCTATACTTCAGATGGGAATGTAAATTTGATGTATTTCCTTTATTGTGAATTTGTTTATTGCACACAAGACATTGCGCTATGCCATTACCCTGTTTTTTAAAGTACTTCCAAACGGTACTTCTATTTCTACCTGGCGACTCTGACATGATCCTGAAATATAGAGCAGTTTTAAGCCAAAAACGAAATCTAATGTTTTTCGCTACTGTCGATGTGTTTGGTTTGAATATTGTGTTAATAATCATAGATAAAAGTACCTACTTTAAACTTGACATGCTCCGGCGAAAATAAGGACGGTTAAAAATAAGAAAAAGGTTTCTATGAAACTATAGATTTCAGCAGTTATTTTACCAAGTCTCCCATGGACCAAATTGTGTATGTATATGATGCATCGGATCTATACAAACTTATATATATGGATATCTCCATTTCGTCAGAAAGTGGACTTAATGGATTTTTCTTGTACAGGGTGGTCCAATAATAGAGGACGTCGGCTGTAGCTCGTTAATGACAACTTTCGGAAAAAATATTTGTAGGTAAATCGGCTAAGAGAAATCGCTGGAAATTATTTTCAAGTTCAAAAGTTGGCCGCTAGGAGGCGTAATAGCAGCATAAAATTGAAAATTTCAATTTTCTCCTAAATTTTGCTTTTTAAGGTATGTTAAAAATATAAGCATTGTATTCTTCAACTAATTACGCACTTTTTTGCTATAGACCATTTTTGTTTATTTTCAAAAATAAAGAGGTGGGGGAAGGTCAAACATTTTTACTTTCAAATGTTGATATCTCGGTTTTGGATGATCCAATTTTATCCAACTTGGTGTCAAAAAAAGTGCTTTTTTTGTTCTACTCGTGGAGTTATATACTGTACTGTAATGACTTTCTTAGTGGTCACTAGATGGCGTTGTTTCGGGACTTTCCAAATAATGCTGATTTTTTAAAAAAAATCAAATGGTATGCTATGATTTTTTTGTCATAATTTAATGTAGGGTTATAAAAGGTATCGACTAGTGAAATAAAAAAATCAGGTGCGTATTTCAATTTAAAAAGTTGATGATGGTCTCCCGAATCCGAAACGTCGTATTGAAAAACTAGCATCACCCGTTTGTAGAGGAGAAAAAGTGACAATGATGAAGTGATATTTATTTTTATCTGTCATTTCAACTAAGCCTACAACTATAGAAAAACCATAAAAATTAGTTTTTTGCTTTTTTTTAGTTTTTATAAATTTGTACGCTTAGGTGAAATGACAGATAAAAATAAATTTCACTTTATTATTGTCACTTTTTCTCCTCTACAAACGGGTGATGCTAGTTTTTCAATACGACGTTTCGGATTCGGGAAACCATCATCAACTTTTTAAATTTAAATACTGACCTGATTTTTTATTTCACTATTCGATACCTTTTATAACCCTACATTGAATTATGACAAAAAAGTCATAGCATACCATTTGATTTTTTTGAGAAAATCAGCATTATTTGGAAAGTTCTGAAACAACGCCATCTAGTGACCACTAAGAGAGCCATTACGGTATCGTTTATAACTCTACGAGTAGAGCAAAAAAAGCACTTTTTTTACACCAAGTTGGATAAAATCGGATCATCCAAAACCGAGATATCAACATTTGAAAGTAAAAATGTTTGACCTTCCCCCACCTCTTTATTTTTGAAAATAAACAAAAATGGTCTATAGCAAAAAAGTGAGTAATTAGTTGAAGAATACAATAATTATATTTTTAACATACCTTAATAAGCAAAATTTAAGAGAAAATTGGAATTTTCAATTTTATGTTGCTGTTACGCCCCCTAGCGGCCAACTTTTGAACTTAAAAATAATTTCCAGCGATTCATCTTAGCCGATTTACCTACAAATATTTTTTTCCGAAAGTTCTGTCATTAAAGGTTTCCGAGCTACAGCCGACGTCCTCTATTATTGGACCACCCTGTACGCCCACGATATGTTCATCGTAACGTTTTTCTTATTTTGATGGAAAACGCTCTTAAATTTGTTCCCAATGTTAATGAAACGCCCTGTATACCTACAAGGTGTCCAACTAAGGGTGACTCACGATGATATTTAAGTATTATATGGGTTATTTTTTTAAACGTTTCCATTGAATATGGTAAAAATCTAAGGGGAAATATTTATATATTTTTATAAACAGCGTGTTACAAATTCGATGTGGGTATCTTATAAATAGTAAGAAGTAGAAAAAGGTTAATATGAGGCAAAGTTGCTGCTCGATTCAATCAAGGTAACAATTTTATAACCCGACATTTCGTCTTTAAGTAACCATCATCAACTTAATTTTCACTTTCCTAGCCCTAGGCTAGAAGTTTTGTTTTCGTCGAAAAAAAAACAGCTATCAGCAAGACAGCAATCCAAAGTTTGACGTCACTCTATTCTGTTTAACGCCCTAATAAAGCTACCAGGGCTATGCTAGACGTAACTCAGAATCAATTGAAGTTAGGTTATGTTCTGTACATACAAAAAAATAGTTTAGTTAATAGAATCGAGATAAATAATAAAATATAGGGTATCATCATTCAAATTAAAATTTACTATATTTTGGTCTCTACCATTTTTTGAGCGCACCCGGTATATTCCAAAATAATTTTAAAAGATGCCCTCTTTTCTCACTCATTACCTTCTTCAAATCAGATATTTAAAAAATAAAGTAACTGACTCCCATAATACCCGAATATGGTCGGTTAGTTGGACACCCTGTGCATATTATTAACGCTAAAAAGCTGCATGCACCGTGCAGCACCCTTAGAGTATTAAATTTTACTAGAGGGTACCCGCGACTTCGTACGCGCCGAAGTTTTTAGAAAGTTCTTATTATCGAACCCCTACACCTTACGAGTCGTAAGTTACGACTCGGATCTGAATTCTGAATATGCGGGATTTACTATCACCCAAATCACTTTCACTGTGTATGGCGAGGAGGCGATATCGCCAATATCTAGAGGAACGCGTACCCCGTCGCGTCGTCTGGCGCATGCGTTGCCTTTGCCCACATGAAATTAATTACTAATAATTATATTCTTTCGATTGAAACCGTCCAAACTCTTTCGCGGTCCACCGTTTGCCCCAAATATGCGACCATCCAAAACAATCTTCAAAATTTCCAACAAAAAAAAACATAAAAAAGTAAAAGTTCGCGTCAGGAATTGAACCCGCGACATCGGCTTTAACCTTCTGTATCGGCGCCGGCGTGGCGTCCGTATATGTCTCATAGTTGCCTATACTTGGCATAACTTTTATTATTTTGATTTTATAAAAAATATACGCAAATGCGTCTTGGTCACCATAGGATCATTTAAAAAATTATTCATGTAAACTGGTGCAGTAGAAGCATCTCTCGAACTTGCTGAAATTTTTGGCTTGGTGTTTAAAATATATATAGATTAGATATTTAAATTTATAAAAATATTCGATGTATTTGATAAATTACTGTTTTATTATAAATTACAATTTGTTAGATGTAAAAAAATATATTATTGAAATAAAAAAGTTTTCCCGCGTGATGATTCGAAACCGAAACTTTCGGCTAGGGATCAAGGGCTCTAACCGGTACGGCTATTTGGGCCCTCGCCGAAGTTTTGTTATAGTAAATGCCCCCATTTTCGCCGACAGTTTATTTTATATAATGATATTTTAATTAGATTTTAATAATTATTATATTGCTAACATGGATTCAATAAATAAAAATGAAAATAAACTTGTTTTAAAATCTACATACATATAATACATAAACTTTTAAGTCTTAATCGTCAAATTATATATTTTCATCAAAGACGTAGCGCCTACGCAATAAATCGGTATTAGCGGTTGCAATAACCGAACCAAACCGAGTCACATCATAGTACGCCATTTTTCGGCCTAATTCCAGCTATAGTAGGTCTGTCCGTGTATGTCTAGTTGCCTACATCTGGCATTTCTTTTATTATATTTGTCATATATATTATAATATATTATAAAAAATATAGGTAAAAAAACGAAAAAACAAATAGTGATGAGTCGTCCTGGTCACCAGACGATCATTTTAAAAAAAAGTTCATGTAAATTGGTGTGGTAGAAGTCTCTCACGAACTTGCTGAAATTTTTGGCTTGCTGTTTTAAATATATAGATTACTCTAAGGCAGCACCCGTTTCAAGTTTAGAAGGATTAGTTGTAGTTGTTAATTTTGTAGTCTTTGCAGTTCCTTTAGGCCTTAGTTAGATCGTGCCCAGAGCCAAAGGGCAACAAACGAATAAAGTCTGCTTTCATTTTAAAAGAATATACTGATTTAATGTACTATGCCTACCTTACTTTACTTTTTTTACAGACATGATAAATACTGTTAGAGTTATAATAATAAAAGCATTTTAGAATTACTTACCTTACTATTTATTGTTTCACTGCACTAAAAAGTTATTAAGATATTACTAGGGAAAAATTTCAAAAGAAAAAAGCACAGACCATAAATCGGAAATTAAAAAACTGGATGTGGAAACTCCTAAATATGGCAATCGTGATAGTAAACGTTCTTTCTGTAATTCCCCGGAAACCGAATAAATATGCTTACTCGGCCAGCGCCACCGCGCGCCGTTGCCGGCAGTAATTATTATCAGGCGTTCTGCTGCAATCGCTAGAAATGTTCAAAATTGTTTTGAAATATAAATATTAAAAGTTAAAAATATGTTGCCGTAAGTAAGAAGTATCTATCTAAAGAGTGTTATACAGTGTGGGCCATTTTAGTGATGCGTGTATTGGGATCTCGGAAACTATAAGAGATACAAAAATGATTAAATGAGCAAAGTTTTACACAATTTTATTGATAATTTAAAAACGTGAGCGGCGTGCTTTTAATTTTTTTGGTTTTTAAGATATTTTGAGAAAAACTACTTTGTTAAAGAGTTTTTGTATCTCTGACTACGTTTATATCGACGTTTTCAAGCGCGTATGAAATCAAGCTGCTTATAAAACCGCTTCAAAACAACGATTTAAACGCACTTGAAGCCGGCTTGGAATTGTCAAGTCAAGCCAAAAACATTTCAGTGTTGACTTGATCAAGCCAGCTTCAGTTTGCGATATAAATACTTTAAGCCAGCTTGAAATCAGCTGATTTAAAATTCCTACGCCGATCTGTTCATATCACCGGCAAATCTACCAATCAGTGTCAAGTTAATCGCACAGAAAACGCATGAGCATTCATACTCGGTCTGACCTTCGTTCCAAGCCAGTTAGAAGGTCTTGATATAAACACTCAAGACAAGATTCAAGTCAATTTTGGAGCCAGCTTCAGTTGAAGCGCGCTTGAAAACCTCGATATAAACGTAGTCTCTTATAGTTTTCGAGATCCCCAATACATGCATCACCAAAATGGCCCACACTGTATATAGTCTATTACATTTTAAATAAAAATATTTAACTACTTTATACTAATTTTGAAGTGTTCCACCGATATTGAAGTTTTTAAAAAGGTAATCGATAACTGATTACCATATTACCAATATCGATTATTATCGATACTTATCGATATTTATCGATATAACGATAGTTATCGAGTTATCGATAGTTATCGAGTTATCGATATTTATCGATTTATCGATAGTTATCAGTTATCGATATATCGATAGTTATCGAGTTATCGATAATTATCGATATATCGATAGTTATCGATATATCGGTAGTTATCGATATATCGGTAGTTATCGATATATAGGTAGTTATCGATATATCGATAGTTATCGAGTTATCGATAGTTATCGAGTTATCGATATTTATCGAGTTATCGATAGTTATCGATATATCGATAATTTTTAAGACACCTATTGTTATTCGATATATCGATAACTATCGATAGTTATCGATATATCGGAAAAAAATCCCATCCCTAATCATGACATACTTTTTCAGGGTAGCAGGACCCACAAAGATTTGCTTTGATTCTTTGATGCTTTATGCGAGCATATTTATTAAATAAAGTTTGTTAGTAGCTGATATTTTTGTGTGTTTTCTTTATTTTTATCGGATTTAAAGTGTTTCTTCATTAAATTAATGTACTAAAAATGTTTAAAAAACTCAAATTAAGTTATTTGTGGAATTTCTATCCTGAAATTTTGCAAAGTGTATTATGTGTGGTTAAATTATCCTACAAGACAAGTAAATATTATTAGATTGAAGAAGTCGTCGTAGCGTAAAAAAGGCAAATATGCTTTTATTTTTAAGCACAAATTTACAAAATATGCAAAAACAATAATATGAATATTATTTTAAAGTTATAGTTCACACCAAAGTTTAGTTGCCTAAATCATTTTCGATGAATATATGTTTTAGTTTTTGTGTATAGTTTATATGTATACGGCTAGTTTATATTTTAGAAATAAATATTAGAGTATAATTTTATACAAAAATGTTAAATGATTAATTATATTAATAGTTAATAAACTATTCTTATGTTTTTATTAACAAAGCTTTTTTTAAAGTATTTTGCAAAGTGCTGAATCGTATCTTTATTTAAAATATGTATTTAAATGACATTTTATTTTGGAAATCTGTTTCACACCGAAATGTGTATGTAGTATACAGTTCACCATATTGGTAGATATAGATAGTAGATAGTATACAATAAATTACCGTTAAATTTTGTAAATTTCTTCTTTCTTTCTCTCTTTTCAATATGGAGTTGGCTGCTACTTTTTTGCTTTCAGCGCCATTCTCCAGCCCAACAGATATCGACCGTGGGTTGTCGAGCAAAGTGCTCTCCATAAACCGTTGAATGGTACTATTTAATATATATCCTTCTAATGCATCTTGGCTTCCACTAGATGCTCCTTGAGAGTACTACTGGTATCACGAGATTTTCAAGCCATCCCCTTACCCCTCCCACTCCCGCCACTTAGCGGCCATTACACTAATGTTTTATGCAGAACTGTTCGAACAAGCGTGATAGAATGCAATAACGACTAGGCCTCACACGTTCATAGTGTATGCTCATTTCCTAGCGGGGTCGTTAGGTTCCACACTGGGCGATTGAGTCTCCTACATCCCCCCGAAATAAAGTAGCTAAATCGAACACGTGGAACCACTTGTGTTAAAAACACAGAGGTCTGCCTTCGACGAGGCGATTCGGAAGGCTCTGTAAATATCCTGCTTCTCAATAATTTAAAATCGCAATCGCAAATTAAACTGCGACCACAAAACCGCGGTTTTATTCAACTCTAGTGTTTCTGCGGTCTTTGGATGACGTCAAGATGTCAACACGAAAGAAAAGCTACTAGTTCAAGAAATACCAAATAAGGCAGTTTTTTGCTTTCTTAATTGTTTTAAATAAAAAAGGCAAGAAAAACAAAACGGAAGTTTATGTTACGTTTTTTTATATTTGTTTGTAGTAGTTTCATACAGAATCAGCGGATTTTCATAAAAAAGAAGAAAGAAAAAATGAATTGGTTTTAGGATGTTTATAAATTTTGAAGATGAATAACTCAAAAACGAAACATGACCGAAAAAACTGACTTCGGATTCGTGATCAGGATTCCAAAATCCATTTGTATACAAATAATCATCAAAATCAGCGATGTTGTAAAAAAATAAATAATTACCTTAAAGTAAACTGCATTTTGTGAAAATATCAAATCAAGCGATGGCGCCAATTTATATTTACACCAAAAATTACAATTTACCCCAAAAATTACAATATTAATTGTTTAAGGGTCAAATTATTAAAAGGCTGATAATGTTACCAAACAGATATTTACCATAGTTACAATTGTCTTAACAATGGTATCCTTGACAGTTATCTGCTTGGTAAAGTTACCAGCCTATTCATAATTTGACGTAGTGAACTATAGATTTTGAAACGGTGTTTTTAATGTTTCATTATTATGATTTTTAAGTCAAAAAACTATAATAAAATACGTATTTTCTAATAATTACACAGTTTAATATCACTTCCACGAAATTTATGCTAAAAGAAAGAACATTTCCTAAAGAAAGAAGCGGAATCCATTAAAAGTGAAATGTATATTTGTATCATATTTTTGTATTAATTTCGTCATTATGTAATTTATCTTGAGTAAGTCGAATCATACATTTTGAAAATATAAAAAAGAAGTTTTTATCTTTTTCAATTGTGAAACAATCACAAAGTATAAAAGATTGAGTAAAACAATGCAATAAATATTTATAAAATATGATAACTATTATCTTGATGTGCTAAAGAACAATTTTTAAATAATTTTAAATTTTATTCTAAAATTGTCAAAATGTATGCAGTACTGTAAATATTTTTGAACAAATTTTGTATAGACTAGCATGTTTGTTTTTATTTATAACTGGTAAAAATTTATTCCTTTTCCGCATTTCTATTTTAGTTTATTATTTAACTAGTGATGAACTTAGGGTTGCCACCCTCCCCGGTTGAGCAGGGGTTATCACAGTCATCAGTTGATAATTGATGCTTGGTTGTGGTTCTTTCATATGCGTTCCGGAATCGGGAAGCCTTGAAGGTGGGTCTTTTTTTAGTCGTCACTAGAGAGATTTGTCGTCCGCTTCACGGGAGGACATTGGATTTTAATTATCAGGTGATTGTTGAGTTAATTGTCGTTATTTTTTTGGTGTACTGATAACTTTTTGATTTTTGAAATGCATCTTGGCTTTCACTAGATGTCCCTTGAGAATACTACTGGTCTCACGAGATGACTTTTTTTGTCAAGTTATCCCCTTACCCCTCCCACTCCCACTCCCGCCACATAGCGGCCATTATGCTAATATTCTATGTAGAACTGCGGCAGACGAACGGGATAGAATGCAGGAATAATTAGGCCTCACACGTTCACAGCGTCTGCTCCCTTTCTAGCGTGGTCGTTAGTTTCCACTCTGAGCGGTTGAGTCTCTCGCTTCCCCTCGAAATAAGGCAGCAAAACAGAACACGTGGAACTACTTATGTTAATAACACAGAGATCCGCCTTCGACGAGACGAACCGGAAGACCGTCACCCATTGTTGTACTTCATTTTTAAGTTTTGTTTTTGTTAGTTAGTTTTTACCCTAAACGTCAGTGTGAGTTCCATTGTGTTCCAAGCGTTAGATTTACAAACCTTTCAATCGCCGGCAGATCATATCAATCACAATACGTTGGGCTGAGCTCGTTTTTCAAATCTGATTCCCGATGTTTTGGGGGGTGATTTTATGGCTTGATGGTTGGTTTTATTGAGGAACCTGAGGTAACCTAACGCTAACCGAACAGATCCCCCTAACAGTATAGGTTTTGTTAAAAAAGGCCTTGTTTTAATATAAACTCGGAATTTTGGTGGCGTGTTTCTTCACAGCAAACCTAACCAATCATAACCAGCCAAATTCGCAGTTTTCCTGAATGTTCAGCGTGGCCAGAAAGCCAGGCTATGCAGGATGTCATGTATGTATGTAGTCCACTATACAGGATAGCTTGAAAAGGGTGACGCACCCACCTGGAAACGGATAAATAATTCAAAAAACTTTTTTTAACTATACAGGGAACCTCTAGGAGGAAACATAACTGGAACATCCACCTGAAATTTTTTTTTCGTTATATAGGGTATCCTCCAGATATGAATCATTCCCCAAAAGACGAAAACGGTGAAACATGTGAAGTTATCTCTTTGTATCCGACCTGTGCTTAAGTGATTAACTTGATTAGTAAAATAGAAGTTATAAAAAAATATATATTTTCAACCAGAGTTTTTCTAAGCTATCATTGGGTTTTTCTCTGCTTTCTAGTAATTTTTTTTTATGGTTACTAATTGGTGTCTAGTTATGGACGACCTGCTAAATAGGCTCACAGACGCGGAATTCTACGCATAAGCCTATGCGGATGATGAACTGGTTCTAATATCAAGGAGGTTCTTGGGCATTATTTGCGAGGGAATGCAGATGAACTGTAATATAATAGAGGAATGGTGTGGAGAGGCAGGTCTCACGGTTAACCAGCGGAAGACCGAGATGATCTTTTTCACAAGAAGGAAGAATTTAGGAGAGTTTCGGCCCCTAAGACTGTATGGTCAACAATTGTCTTCAACAAAAGAGGTTACATACTTCAGGGTCATAGTTGATGCAAAGTTAAACTTGAAGACTCGTATTGACAGATTAACGAATAAATCATTAGTGACCTTCTGGCAGCTCCGGTAGGGGCTGAGTCTTAGAGTCATTATTGACTGTATAAAACAGTCATAAGACCTAGGATTGCATATGACCCGATATGAAACGATCTTACATATTGTGGAAAGAGAGACCCCGATGTCCACCTATAGAGCAATACGATCCTCAGGCAGACTGAGGTGGAATAAGGGTTATACTCTCTCAATCCCACAAAACGAGGATTGGGAGAGAAGCAGGGTGGAATTCTCGAGGGATGCACTTGTTTGTTATACGGATGGCTCACGTATGACATCATTGCAATCCTCTGTTGTATATATATCGGCGTAACAAACCAAGTGTGCGATATTTTAATGGTCACAACGATGAAGGAAGTCATAGAAGGACTAGAGGAGGAGATTGTTATTTACTCAGATAGTCAAGCAGCGCTTAAGACGCTGGACTCACCCATGGATCAGCATTGGTTCAGGAATGTGGTGACAGGCTGGAGCAGGCACGGAGTAAGAGGCTGATGTTGGTTTGGGTGCCGGGATTGAGGGTAACGAGAAGGCAGATGTGCTTGCTAGACAAGCCGCCAGCACATATGTGGGACCAGAACCGGCTTTAGGTATTACTAGGCAGCAGATAAGTGGGAGTGGGATCAGTTTAAAGGGTAGGCAAGCTAAAGACAGCATCGTTAAGCCAGATAAAGGCAGAACAAAGTGGCTGTTAACGCGGGACAAGAAGACCCTAAATTCCATAGTAGGGGTAGTAACGGGGCATTGGCGATTAAGAAGTCATCTCTATTTTAAGTATTGAGGACTATAGCTGCACAGAGTGTCAGGAGGAAGAAGAAACTCTACTACATGTCCTGTGCAAGGGTGAAGCACGGGCAATTGCGCTAGATTATTTTTGACAGTACCGTCTTGTATAGGGATGCAGTCAAGGATTTATTCGGGAAAGATATTCAGACCTATATAGGAAGGAGAGGTAGATTTAAGGATGGAAACCTGGTGGCGGGCCGTGGTTGAGAGAGGGTATAAGGTAGACTGAAAGGGTCTTATAGGCTTACCAGTCAGGTCTCTAGACCTCTCCCCAACTTGTACTACTATTACTAGGGTCACTAAAATTATATTTTGGTCTTAATTCCTGAAACGAATGATTAAAACTGGTGAATTTATTATGTATTTGACGGATCCTCTATGCAAAGTATAATCAACCTTTGACATAGGTTAGCAATTATTTTTTTTTTAATTATAAGCTGAACTGACCAGTAAACGCTGGCGTTTTCTATACTCTGGCAAGTTTTTCCAAGATTTTTGCAAATTGCCTAGTTAGCCTGATCAAATGGTGTTCAAAAATGCCTGTCTTGTAACATGAGTCCGGTAGAAAGTTTCTTAACGGAATTATATGTTTTTTGAGGTGCTGAATACGTCTCGGAAATTTGTTGCTTCGTAGCAGGACCGGCTCAGGTAAAAAAAACGCAAAAAAACCTTGAAGTTTTTCTGGCTTTCCGCTCATATCTCGCCAACGACGCATCCTACAACGAAGGACTTCCCTAACATCCAAAATACACCGGTTCATATAGCCGCCATCGTCGGTCGAAAAAGTTAATCTTTGCCAACTTTTGTGAAAACTGCATTAAAGCTACTTTTAGGCGTCTGGGATTTAAAAACAGCCACTGATTTGAAACAGTCACAGTTTTTCACTTAGTACAAATGATTTGTGACGTATTTCGGCTGTATTCCGTTTCCAATCTTAGTTTTGGTTCTGTGTTCCGTATTTACCGTTTATACGATTCCCTGAACACTGTCAACTGTGTCACCAGAACAACCGGCAAATTTGTGTCAATTGTTTCGTATTTAAAAGTTTGGAAACGAAATACGGCCTGCAAATATTCAGTTGTCGATTTTCTTATGCCGGCTTAATGTCGCGACCGGAGTATGTTCTGTGTGACGAACTGTTACAAGATGGGAAAGAGACGTGTGTTGTGAAGGAGAGAGATTTGCAGTTCTTCACAGAAGACAGTAACAAGGGAAAGGATGACAAGGTTGTAATATTTAAAAAGGAAAGTTCAATTGTAGTCCACGTGAAGTGCAGGAAAAATTATGTAACAGCCAATGGAAATTGCTGGTGCTGTAGAAAAATGGTTGGTTACCCTATACGGGGCTAACCATCTAACAACTACTTTGAATTCGCTGCGATACAAGCAGTATGTGACATCTGTTTTAAAGGTCTCCAGTAATATTACATCGATTCCTCCCACCGAAGCTGCAGCCTACCAGCATAGCTTGCGTGTATATTTACAAGTGCAGCAGTGGCTCGGTAACAGTTTGGATCCAAAACTGTGGGGCTGCAAGTAAAAAAAAAGGTCTGATCCCACTTAATACCCCGAAACCCCCGGTTCCTGACAAATTATTGCAGCAAATATCTTGCAAGTGCCGCACTGACTGTGGTGGACGTTGTGGATGCAGATGCGCAGGTCTGTTCTGCACCCAACTCTGCATCAACTGTGCCGATACCTGCATCAACATAGACGAAAGAGTCGACCTCGATAAGCAGTTGAGACTTTCGAAGATAATTTATTTATGCGTTATTTCACAACATAATAAATCGATGGCATTGCTTTCAGTTAAAGAACAGCCATCACAGCCTGTCGCTCCGAGCGCTGAAGAGCCTGAACCTGGACCATCATCGTCCATTGAATACACTAAGCCTGGACCTTCAACATTCTCAGCTAAACGAAGGAGAGTAATTGAGAGGACATTGTTATCAGGTATTTTCTATACATCAAATTTTTACACTAGAACTTACTTAGTCTTTTTTCAAGTTGACTTTGTGGTCCTCCCATCATATTTGCTCCAATATACATTGAAAAATTGTTTCTTTATCTTGTAAATCTAAATCTAATAAATAAGTAAATCTTTTTTTGTAAATGGGTTCTTATTACTCCATATTACATCTACATAATACTTCCTCAAGTCAGACAGACCTCTCTCTCACTATCTTTTACAACAAAAGGAGGGGAAAGGAATTTAGGATTGGAAAGGAGTTTTAAGAAAGAGGGGGGTTGGTACTTCAATTTAGGGTTGGAACGAGGGGTTCCAGAGGTGATGGGGGTTCATATTGACAGCAAAGAGTTGTTAATCTAAACCCCTTCATACTGGTCAAATAAGCGTTTAGAGGGAAAATGGAGAAATGGTTAGTATATGCATAAACATTGATCCAAGTTTAAAATTTCGGTGCTTACTGAACGCAAAATTTGATGCTTTACAACTTTCATTGTACAAGTTTTTCACGTAGAGTAGCTGTTTTCAAATCACAGCAGTGACGGCTAATGGATTTAAGAACGGGTGAAGCGCAGCAAAGCTAGGTGCACAGCCTCGCGGGTAAAATTAGCGCCGTAGGCGAAAAATTTTCGGGGTGCCACGCCCAAAATGGCTATTTTTTTACCTTTTTATGATGTTAATTATCTATAACTTTGGAGCGTTTTTTAATACTTAAGGGAAATAATATGAATTTATAAGCATTTATCAAGCACCTGCAGCCTGCAGCAGCAGTTTTATGCCGCTCCCAACTCTATTTGGCTTACGGATATTCACCATTGCCTTGCCATAACAACTGCCGTAAACAAATCTAAGTTGAAAGGGGAGCCTGAGGCGGAATTTGTTAACTGCTAATTCTGATTCCTCAATGGGTCGCTCTTATGAAAAAATGTTTTTTGAGTATATAACACTAGTTTTGATAGAAATTAATGGTATAATTAAGTGAATAATGTGAATTTATATAAAACATTCGACATTTTTATAATAGAAATGTAGGTTATAAAATGCTTAATATTTTAAAAATATTTTTATTCTTAAGTAAGTTGATTGGAAAATGTAGGTGAAGCGGCGCTTCACCCGCGTCTCTTGGCGAGCCGCCACTGAATCACAGACGTCAAAAAGTGCGTTTATTGCTGTTTTTACAAAAGTTGAAAAAAATTGGCTTTTTATACGCTGGTGTAATTTGAAAGTTAGGGAGGTCATTCGTTGCAGAATTTTATGCTCTTTAACTTTGAATACAATGATATTTCCTGTACGAAACGTCGTTTGCAAAAAATGAGCGAAAAACCAGATAAATTCTAAAAACTTCAAGGTTTTTTGCGTTTTTCGACCTGAGCCGGTTCTGCTACGAGGCAGCAATCTTCAGATTCGTGTTCAGCACCCTAAAAAAACTATAACTCCGTTGAGAAACTTTCTACCGCACTCATCTTACCGAAAAACTACCATTTGTTCAGGCTAAGTGGCAATTACTTTGATTTAGTTCGCTGCTGTTAGCCAGTGTTATAAAGTGTTACGATATTTGTACTTAAATCTCCTCTAGTCAAAGCATTTTCTGCCATTTTTACTTCCCTCGTAAAATGGAAGTATCGTAATCGTGAAAAAATCACTCTCCGAGATTTTTACAGATCTTCAAGTTTCAGAGTTCCTAGATTACGAAAAACATGTTTTCTCAATTCCGTCGGTCTGTCTGTCTGCCTGTTCGCGGCGTAGCTAAAAAAATACTTATCCGATTGATGGCCGAACAAAATGATGGCCAAATAAAATGTTTGTAATCGTGAAAAAACACCCTCTCAGGTTTTACACATCTTTACGTTTTAGCGTCGCTAGATGCCAAAAATATGTTTTCTCAATTCCGTCGGTCCGTCTCTCTGTCTGTCTGTCAGTTCGCTCCATAGCTTAAAGTTTACTTATCCAATTGACTTCAAACGGTGGTCGAAAATTCAGGGTCATATGGGGATGACCTGGTAACATTTTGGTAAAAATCCAATATGGCGAAACAAAATGGCGGCCTAGTGAAGTCTTAAAAAAATATTATTAAAAAACTACTCATCCAGTTTATCTGAAATTTTCAAGTATCATATCAGAATCAACTGATAATATTTTCGTACGAATCCAAGATGGCGGAACAAAATGGCGGCTTAATAAAATATTTAAACATTCAGCCTGAAAAACTACTTAATGTTTTGATTTTAAATTGTGTGTCATAATTAATTGTGGTATAAAGATCAACTAGTAAAATTCTGATACTAATTCAAGGTGGCCGAACAAAATGGCGGCCAAATAAAAAGAATGTAATAGTGAAAAAATCGTCGTTTCAGTTTTTACATGGCTTTACATTTTTGCGTCCCTAGATGCTAAAAAAATATGTTGTATCAATTCCGTCTCTGTCTCTCTGTCTGTCAGTTCGCGGCATAGCTTAAAGACTACATGTCCGATATGGGTATGATCTGGTAATATTTTGGTAAAAATCCAAAATGGAGAAACAAAATGGTGGCGTAAGTCCAATGTTAAAAGAAATTATTATGAAAAAACTGCCTATCCAATTTATTTCAAATTGTGCATAAACATCAAGTATTATGTTGGAATCAACTGGTTAAATCTTGGTAGGAATCCAAGATGGCGGAACCAAATGGAGGTATAAATATTTAAAATTCCAGCTTAAAAAAACTACTTAATGGAGTGATTTCAAATTGTGTGCCATAACTAATTGTGGTATAGGGCTCAACTAAGACAACTGTGTTACTAATTCAAGATGAAGGAACAAAATGGCGGCCAAATAAAATTTTTGTAATAGTGAAGAAAATCACCCCCTCAGGTTTTACATATCTTCACGTTTTAGCGTCCCTAGATTCCAAAAAAAACATGTTTTATCAATTCTGACGGTTCATCTGTCGGTCATATGTTCGCGACAAAGCTTAAATACTTTATATCCTACATGATACCCATTTTATCAGTCTTTACCTACTCTGTTGGTTCACAAATATTTCTCAGATATAAAAGGTTTTCGTTAACGATCTTCTTGTTTTTATGTTAGAGTGGTGTATTATTTGGGGTTAGGAAATATCTGCGGACCAATGGACCTAATAGACCAATAATATAAAATCTGTGTTCTGAGGATGGGTTTTTGTTTTTTTTACTGGACCCTAACCCCAAATAATACACCACTCTAACATAACAACAAGAGGATCGATAATGAAAACCATTCAGAAACCTAATATCTGGGATATCTGAGGACCAACGGAGTAGGTAAATGGGATATATGGGTTTCAATTTAATATGACGAAGCAAAATGACGCCCAAATATTTTTTTTTTAAATCAACGTAAAAAAAATTTATTCAAATGATTTTAAATTTTGTGGAAAAATTAAATGTGAATATGGGATAATTATTGAATTTATTTTAAATTAAGACCAGAAGTCAAGTGTGGCATAGGTAGAAAGGAAATGGTAAACATATTGGTAGGAATCCAACACGATGCAACAAAATGGCGTCAAATATAAAATAAAACCTTTTAAGCAAAGTAATTGAGTAACGAAGACTTTGACTTTGCAAAACACGATATTTCATGAGTTTTTAGTTATTTTTTTTTCTCAAATATTCTTTAACTAGACTCTTTTTTTAAATCAGTAAATATCTTATAAGAGGTATGTAAATGCTTTGCAATATATAAACATCTATCTACCTAAAATCTATTTTAGTATTCCACATATCAAATATAATCATTTTTAACATAGTTCAGGCCACCGCAATAAAAGTACCACAACCAAACAAATTTATTTATGTATGGTTTTCAAAACTCAGATAATTTGACGCATTGAGAGGTCTACAAGATATATTCTCATGGCCGCCCGCAGAGTGTGATAGGGGGTAGGCAAAGGGGGCGCTTGCCGTCCTGGAAATTGGAAAAATGTATACATTTTGGTAGTGAGGCATTCGCTTTGTCATGATAAAATAGATTATTAATTTCTTAAGGGATGAATTTCAGCCCCTATTCCTCATACAATCTTGTTCAAATTTAGAGGTACCTAAATATGTTAGTCTAAAATTTTGGTAGTGAGGCATTTGCTCCATCATAGGAAAATACATTTTTAATTAATTAAGGGATGGATTTCAACCCCAGGTCTCCATAGAATCTTGTCCAAAATTTGAGGGCTAATTGTTTGCTACCGAATCATGTTACACCTAAATTTTCGTAGTGAGGCATTCGCTATTTCATAGTAAAATAACTTTTTAATTACTTAAGAGATGATTTTCAACCCCATGTCCCCATAGAATCTTGTTCAAAATAAAATGGCAAATTGCGTGCTATCTAAAGATGTTAGTCTACAATTTTGGTAGTGAGGCATTCGTTTTATCATGGTAAAATACATTTTTAATTTTTTAAGGGATGAATTTCAACCCATGTCCCCATAGAATCTTGTTCAGATTTGGAAGGCTAATTGTTTGTGACATAACCAGATTACTCCTGTAATTTGGTAGTGAGGCATTCGCTCTATCATGGTAAAATAATTTTTTAGTTTTTTAAGGGATGAATGTCAACCCCATGTCCCCATAGAATCTTGTTCAGATTTGAAGGGCTAATTGTTTGTGACAAATCCAGATTACTCCTGTAATTAAGTAGTGAGGCATTCGCTTTATCATGGTAAAATACATTTTTAATTTTTTAAGGGATTAATTTCAACGTCATGTCCCTATAGAATCTTGTCCAAATTTTAAGGGCTAATTGCTTATGACATAACCAGAATAATGGTATATTTTGGTAGTGAGGCATTCGTTTTATCATGGTAAAATAAATTTTTAATTTCTTAAGGGATGAATTTCAACCACATATGTTCCGATAGATTCTTGTTCAAATTTTGAGAGCTAATTGTTTGCAACCTAAACATGCTACTCCTAAACTTTGATAGTGAGGCATTCGCTTTGTTATAGTATGATAATTTTATTCTTTTAAGGGATGAGTTTTAACCCTTTTTCCACATATAATTTTGTTTGCGTTTCCTTAAGAGGTATATAGGTTTAATTTAAAATATTAATTTTATAAAAAAATAATTGTTAAGACTTTGCCGCTCTACAAAAACAGTGTACCGAATTGCCAGCCACGGAAAGGTCGCTGGTAAAATCATAGATGAATTGATAGTTGTTCTGTTTCCTGATTCTTCAAAAAATAATAATATGTATAACGGACTCTTGTATAATCCTTATCAAAAAATTGGTTATTGGTCAAATTCGCTGATGGAAAGTGTAGGTTAAATGTTCCCATGGACACAGCATAATCCTGTGATGCTTTTACGTAAATCGCTTGTGTATGGCTAAAAGATCACTTTGCTTAAGTCTTACGGCCGGTTGCAGAAAGCTCGATTAAAGTTTAGAATGTTTAACGGAATGTCAAATTTGACAGCGAGTTCCTATATTTTTATAAGTAGCTTGTCAAATCCGAAGTTTCGGTTAAATATTCTAAACAGCAATTAAGTTTTGTGTAACCGGCTGTTAATATTTAATTTAGCCTAACTGCCGGTTGCACAAAACTTAATTGCTGTTTGGAATATTTAACCAAGTTTTCGAATTCGACAAGCTGCTTATAGAAATCTAGTCAAATTTGACATTTCGCTAAACATTCTAAACTTTAATTGAGCTTTCTGTAACCGGCCGTCACACTTCTTTCTAAACGTGTTTGATTGTAATTTGTAATGCGTACCGACGGAGTTGAATGATTGTTTTGTGGCGCATCTTTGCGATGATAACACGCAAAAAAACCCTTTGTATTTAAGTTTTTTGTAGCTTCTAATAGAAAGCCTCTAGTAGGGCACATAATATAAAAAAATCCTGGACATCAGTTTCTCATCTACAGTAATTATCCTACCGTCACTTAAATTTTTGAAAAACATGTAACTCATACATTTCGAAAAGAAAAGCATCAAGGCCCAGTTATTTAAAATTTGATTTATTCTTATAACATTTCCTGCACACTCTGTACTCTGTATACTTGTATACTACTGTATATGACTATCAACCTGGTGTTTGAAGCTGACATGAAAGTATTTCGAACACTTCGAAAATAAAAAACTTCAAGGTCTAGTTTTTAAATTTTTATTTTATCTTATGACGTTGTACACACCCTGTATTGCATACCCGAGTGCCCCTCCCACACAGTGAGTGTATACATTGGATCCAAGCGTATTCAAAATATCCAATAACAACTCCGTACTCTGGTTCTTGTTTCGCGGTCATATACATTTTTTACGAATGTGCTCAGTTAAACAGTTTTTATTTTTCCTCTTATAATAAAACAAAATGAGCGATTTAATACAACGTACCATGAAAAGGAGAAAACGACTTCTCAGCCTAAGAAAATATATTTTGTTCCATTATTATTCGTATATGAAAGTCAGGACTTTTTTTTTTAGTCAGCAACAAAAACTAGCAGCCTCCTCAAGGTAAAATAAAAATCGATCCATTTATATATGAACTTGTGTTTTTTTTAACCGCAAATTGTAGCGCCCACCCAAGCTAAAAACCTGGTTGCGCCACTAGGTAGTTAACCTGAAAAATTTGCTTTCACGAAGCAACTCCTAATCTAAAGTGTGGTATCCGTATATGGCCAGGTTCGAATCCAGTTGGGCGCATAGACTTAGTTAGGTCGTGCAGTCGATTTTAGAGATTAAAATCCACACAAGTGAATGTAAAATATAATAGTCTTCACCTGTGAATATATACGTTCTTCCTTTTTTTTTAATAGGATGCGATTTTAAGGGATAAAAGGTTTCTACATTGTGGCTGGGTTGTCTATCAAAATTTTTGTCGTAAGTAATACAGATCAACTGAGGGTTAATTCAACTCGAACACTTAGTTTTTCCACAAATTGAAATGCTTGCAATTTCCAAATTTTAAAATTAATTTAAAAAAAATTGGAAAATTTCTTTTACACGGAACTTCCCTTGTTACGAATCTTCCCTTTTATTAGAAATAGTGAAGGGTGACCCAATTAAGTTCCACACATAGTCATTTAGTAACACACATAGATATAACTGCAGTCTTTTCAAACATTTTTATTAGACGCCATTTGGTTCCATCGTATTGAATTCGTATTAACATATTACCAATTTCTACCTATGTGCCACACTTGAATTTTGCGAATAATTAAAAATAAGAGTAAATAGTTTTTTACAACGATTTTTAAAAAAATCACTATACCGCCATGTTGTTCCATCATCTTGAATTTGAACTACAATTTTATCAGTTTACCTCTATATTATACTTAATTCTTACTTTTTACTTAACACTTACCTTTATATTACACAAAATTTGAAATCCATCTAATAAGTAGTTTTTTCATGCTGCATGTTTTTTTAATATTTTATTAGGCCATCATTTTATTTATATTATACTTAATTCTTACTTTTTACTTAACATTTACCTCTATATTACACAAAATTTGAAATCCGTCTAATAAGTAGTTTTTTCATGCTGCATGTTTGTTTAATATTTTATTAGGCCATCATTTTATTTTGCCATCTTGGATTTGTATCAAAATAATACCAGTTAACTCCTATGTAACCCTTTATTTTTGCGCAAAATTTGAGGTATATTAGATAATAAGTTTTTCAATAATATTTTTTTTAATATTTCACTCGGCCGCCGTTTTGTTCCGCCGTACTAGATTTTTACCAAAATGTTACAAGGTTATCATCATATAACCCTTAATTTTTCCAGGAACAATAAAACGCAACATCAATAAAAATCTGGGAGGGTGATTTTTTCACGAATACAAACATGTGTTCTTCATCTCTATATCACATTGCACAAAATTTAAAATCAATCTAATAAGTAGTTTTTATTTCCCTCGGAAAAATGAAGTATTGTAATCGTGAAAAAATTACTCTCCGAGATTTGTACGTTTGTGTGTACGCGGCATAGCTCAAAAATGAATCGGATTTACTTCAAATTTCAAAAATCAAGGGGTCGTAAGGGGATGGATTTGTCATATTTTGATAAAAATCCAATATGGCGGAAAAAAAAATGAAGCTCTACTAATTTAACGAATGTAAAAACAATTATTACTAAAAAGCTACTTTCTATTTACCTGACATTTTGCACAAAAAACATGTATTCGGAAGAAATCAACTGGTAAAATTTTGGTATGAATCCAAGACGGCGAAACAAAATGACGGCCTGGCGAAATGTTAAAAAAATTACTTATCCAAGTTACCTGAAATTTTGAACAAAAAATTAAGTATTACTTATAAATCAACTGGTAAAATTTTGGTACGAATCCAAAAGAGCGAAACAAAATGGAAGCTTAATAAAATATTTAAAAAATCATCATGAAAAAAACCACTTATTCATTTCAAATTTTGTGCGAGAATTTAGTACGATATAGAGATAGAAATGATAAAAAAATGTAAAATTGTAGTAGGAATTCAAGATGGCGGAACAAAATGGCGGTGAAATATGTTTGTAGACGTGCAAAAGATCCTCCTCCAAGGTTTTCATAGCTTCAAGTTTTAGCGTTTCTAGACGCCCGAAAACATGTTTTCTCAATTCCGTCGGTCTGTCTGTGTGTCAATTTGGGGCATAGCTAAAAAACTATTTACCCGATTAACTTTAAATTTTGTTAAAAAATTAAAGGTCTTATAGGGATGACCTGGCAAATCTTTGGTAAATATCCAATATAGCTGTACAAAATGGCGGCCTGGTGAAATATTAAAAAAATTACAACTGATAACTATTTATCCAAATTACCTCAAATCTGGTACAAAAATCAATTGTTACATAGAAATAAACTGCATTTTACTACGACTCGAAGATGACAGCCTAACAAAATAGTTAAAAAATCAGCATGAAAAACTATTTAATAGATTGATTTCAAATTTTGGGCAATCATTACGTGTAATCTATACTCTATACTAATATATAAAAGACTTAGTTGACTGACTCACTGACTGACTCACTCATCACGTTCCAGCTCAAACCGCTTGAGGTAAAAGGCTGAATTTTGGCACACAGGTTGACTTTAGGGTGTAGAGGTTCGATAAGAAGGAATTTTTCAAAACTTAAATTCCAAGGGGGTGAAACCACCCCTTAAATATTAGAATATAATCCATACAGGGTGTTCAAATGGGTGAAACCACTTCTTAAATAATACAATATTTTTTTATTTAAAAACCGGTTAGTTAGTTATTCGGAAAATGCTTGAACATAATATGCTTTATATTTTATTTTTTTACATATTTTAAAAATTTTTAAAGACCCGGACAGGGTGTCCAAGGGGCTGAAACCACCCCTTTAGTATTACATTTTGTATTTAAAAAACAGTTAGTTATTCGGAAATATTCTTGAACACGTGCATTTTATTTTATTTTATTACATATTTTAAGATTTTTTACCAATTCATACAGGGTTTTTGAAAAACTGGGGTCATTGATTAATTTTTGCGATCTTTCTCAAACCGTTTGCCGCAGAAAGCTGAGCTTGTGAAAACAGCTTTATTTTAGAGTTTAGAGTTTTGATAAGAAGGGATTCTTCGAAACTCAGTTTCCAAGGGGGTGAAACTATCCCTTAAATATTACAATAATTTTACTTAAAAAGTTATTTATTTAAACATTATAATAATTTTATTCCAAAACCAACCAAAACTAAATAATAAACAATTAAAGGCTTTTCTGTGGATCGAGCACGGCATGTTTGGGAGTAAAAACCAAGTCAAATCAAGTGCGTTACCCATTACACCAGAGTTTTGAAATACCATGATCGATTCATTCGCACTACTGTCACACTGCTGAATATATCACGTATTCCTTTAATGCCGTTAGACTATCCTTTTCAGTTTAAACCTGTACAGTTTCCTTTAAAGCTCTGTTTCTCCATGACAATTAATAAAGCTCAAAGGCAATCCATAAGTAGAGCTGGAGTAGATTTGCGCTACGATTGTTTTTTCCATGGTCAACTCTATGTCGCATGCTCTAGAGTAAGTTTGCGTAGTAGCTTGGCTGTTTTACAACCAGAGAATGCAACAACAAACGTGGTTTATAAAAAGGTACTCAAATAAGGCGATTTAAGTACATCTTTACATCCCTTTCATTATAGTCATATACACGAACGAAATTAAATTGAGTCACACTTCACTGTTCCTAAGAAAAGAAAAGATCCCTAACCAGGGAAGTTCCCGGTAAAGGAAATGTATCGATTTTTTTAAGCTGATTTTTAAATATTTACCAGTTGATTCCTACGTAATCCTTGATTTTTGTGTACAATTTCAGGTAAACTGGATAAGTAATTTTTAGTAATATTTTTTTTACATTTCACTAGGTCGCCACTGTGTTTTCCCATATAAGATTTATTACCATACATTACCAGTCATCCTCATATGACCCTTAGTTTTTGACCAACATTTGAAGTCAATCAGGTAAGCAGTTTTTTGGCATCTAGTGACCCTAAAACGTGAAGATCTGTAAAAACCTGTGAGGTTGATTTTTCACGACTACAATACTTTCCTTTTACGAAGGAATTAAAAATGTGGAAGTTTGTTTTTTCCTCTAACCCTAAGAAGTATATATTTCTAAAAAGAAGCCCTTGATGACATATTTATTTATATGTCATACATTTATTATATGGCAACATAATGCAACATGGTCCTACACAGCTCGACAATTTTCTGCCTCACGTATATTCAATCTATCCCAGATTAAGTACAATTTATTTATTCAAGAGTTATATGTTTTGTTTCCCCGTTTACCCCATATATTGTATTATTAATAGAATATATCCTATTATTAATACAATATATCTTATTATATATTTATATGGGTTCTATAGAAGATGTGTTCTAAACACACAGATATTCGAAAAATATAAGTTGGGTTGTCAAGATTCGTTTCAAATTTACACCAAAAATACTCTAGGTCAATATCTCACGGGGATCAGATTTTGGGTATCATTTTTTCGTTTTCAGGGAAACCCTGAATACTAGAAAAAAACTATTTTATATACAAGAAAATACATTTGGTTATTTTTTTTCTATATATATATATATATATATATATATATATATATATATATATATATATATACAGGGTGTTAGGTAATGTCGTGGACATATTTTAGGGGGTAATAGTACTCGAAAAAATAGGAAAAAAATGGCGATATATACATGGTCAAAAACGCTCCATTTTCGTATACAGGGTGTCAAAGTTTAAATTTTTTTCTCATTTTTTGCGCTTTTTTCCAGTTCCTTCTGAGAGAATTAGTTCAAATTTTGAACATGTATTATTTTTAAGAACCTCTACGATAAAATATCAAAATCGTGGATGGTAGTATACAGGGTGTTACATTTTTTGCATCACCTACAAGTTTATCTTGCTGAACTTTTTTTTGGAGCACCCTGTACGAATTCTGATATAAAATTTAAACTCTCTGTTCATTTCTTTAGCTCTTTCGTAATTTGCATTATTCTCGTATCTATCACAGTTTTCGACTTATTTGCAATAATCGATGCATTGCATCGATGGCATGTAGGCGAAATTAACCAAAAAATTAAGAAACGGATTTTATTTTAAATCAGCCGACATGATAATGAACAATCAGATAAAATTATTACAGTTAAATTAAAAATAAAACAAAATTATAAAAGTTGCTGAAAATGTCGGCCTCTTGCTAGAATGCAAGAATCGAGTCTTCGCCTCATAGACTGACGGACTCTGTCAAATATTCCAGGAGTATTGCGGATGATGTCGCATGAAGCTATTATTCTGTTTCTTAAATCTTCTTCTGTCTGGATTGGGGTCTGATACACTAATGTTTTCAGGTGTCCCCATAAAAAGAAATCCAGGCTATTCAGATCTGGAGATCTAGGGGGCCATGGCTTAGGTCCCCCTCGCCCTATCCAATGGTTGTTAAAATGATTATTTAGGAACTCTCTCACCTCTATGGTGAAATGTGCTGGTGCACCATCGTGCATGAACCATATTTGATTTCTAAGAAGAATTGGCACGTCGTCTAGCAATACCGGGAGTTCGTCTTCGAGAAATTGACGTTAATATCGTCCATTTAGCCTTGCTGGCAGGAAAAATGGACGTATCAAATAATCTTCAATAACGCCGGCCCACACATTTACTGAAAATTGTTGCTGAAAATTATTTTCATGTATCGAATGCGGATTCTCTTCTGCCCAAAAATGAGTGTTATGAAAATTACGTATGGCATTCCTAGAAAAATTTGCCTCATCGCTAAATAAAATCGTGTTTCCAAATAATGGATTTTGGGCTAGCATTTGTAAGTATTACTGGCAAAAATTTAAACGGAGTGGAAAGTCACGTGATAGAAGAGCTTGAACCTTTTGGATGTGGTAAGGATGCATTAAGTTGTCTAATAAAATTTTCCATACAAGCACAAATGAAATGTTAAGTCTTGCTGCAGGAGTCCTAACCGGTCTATTTGCTCCTGCTAAATGAGTGGATTTCTTGAATGATCCATTTTCACATAGCCGATTATTTGTACCTTTGCAAATGTTTGTCTATTGGGCACCATGCGATTTGGATATTTCTGTTGTGTATTTTGTGTCATAGAGTCACCTGGCTTCATAACAATTGCCGTTGGCAAGTCCAGAAATGAAATGAATTTCTGCATTTTCTTGATTTGTGAATTCAACCATCATTAAACAACTCGAAACAACTACGGAAAAGTCAAATAAAAAATTATTTCTTACAAAATGTCAGATTAAAAGAAAAGAAACAGAATTAACAAATGATCTGCTTCATCCTACTACCTTTTTTCCATTTTCATTATTTAACCTACACTTAATTTGCATCTATAGCAATTATCGCAAATAAGTCGAAAACTGTGATAGATACGAGAATAATGCAAAATACAAAAGAGCTAAAGAAATGAACAAAAAGTTTAATTTTATATCAGAATTCATACAGGGTGCTGCAAAAAAAGTTCCGAAAGATAAACTGGTAGGTGGTGCAAAAAAATGTAACACCCTGTATACTACCATCCACGATTTTAATATTTTATCGTAGAGGTTCTTAAAAATAATACATGTTCTAAATTTGAACTAATTGTCTTAGAAGGAACTGGAAAAAAACGCAAAAAACGAGAAACTTTGACACCAAAACGAAAATGGTGCATTTTTGACCACGTTTATATTGGCATTTTTTTTCCTATTTTGTCGAGTACTATCACCCCCTGAAATATGTCCACGACATTAATTAACACCCTATATATATATATATATATATATATATATATATATATATATATATATATATATATATATAAAATAACCAAAAGTATTTTTTTGTATATAAAATAGTTTTTTTCTAGTATTCATGGTTTCCCTGAAAACGTAAAAAAAATCAAAAATTAAATATACAAGTCAAATTTCTATATTATTTTTGTATTTAAAAACATCTCTTTTAACCATACAGGGTAACCCTAGGGGAGTGAAATGCCCCCTAAAAATGATAAAAATCTATTTCAAAAGAATTTAGTGTTTAAACAACGGAGAAACATGTTAAACTTCTTTTACAATTTTGATATAAAAAGAGCGTCTAGCTTTCTTAATAAAGGGTAAAACACGTTAAATTAATTTTTTTGTATATACTTATGTTTTTTTAACTATTCAAGGCCACCTTAAGGATATGAAGCAGCCTAAATAAAGTATCCCCTAAAAATAATTTTTTTTTTAATTTCCAAAACGCATCTAAAAGCAAGTTTTTATTATTTTATAGAGGTATATGATGAAACAGCTCCCTAAAAAAAGTTTAACTTCCCACGGTATTGCAATCGTGAAAAAATCACCCTCCGAGATTTTTTCAGATTTTTACGTTCCAGGGTCCCTAGATGCCGAAAAACATGTTTTCTCAATTCTATCGGTTTGCTGTCGGCATAGCTAAAGACTACTAACCAAGGAGATAATCCAGGCACCGCTCGCGCTAGTGCAAACAGAATCTTCTGTTAAGTATAATTTTGTTTTTAATTTAAATATTAGAAGTATAAAGACTAAAATCACTCAGTTGGAAAATTTGTTATCATTACATGATCCTGAATTTGTTTGCATTACGGAGACGTGGTTAAAAAATGACGAACCAAATAACTTGGCTCTACCTGGCTATGAATTATCGTCTTTTTATACTAGGGTGAACTCAGCAGATGAAGGGGTGTGTCTTTATTTAAAAGAAAATTTACAATGTAGAATTGAACTCTCTAAAAAATCATATTATGTGGTAATTTTAATATTGACGTGCTGGGGAACGGCAAGGGGGCGACTGAGCTCAGGGCAGTCTTTATGCAGTTCGGGATAAATCCAGTAATAAGGGAAGCAACTAGGATAAGTAAAACTACTAGTTCTTGCATTCATAAAATTGTTATTAATTTTCCAGCCCTGATTGTGCTGTCTGCTCCCACTGAGATCATAATTTTCAAGTTGTCCGATTTGAAATGGATAACCCTTGTCCAAGTGAAAATGAGATGGTCAGGATTTTTAGCCTTACTAACAAAAATAAATTTAAAAACGTCTTGTCTCAGAAAATGAATGAATCAAGGAATTTAGAAAAAGATAAAATTCTTGACATTAATCATAGTGATGAAAAAATTTCAGACCCGGCAGAGATCAGTGCACATTTTTCGGAAAACTTTCACATGCATCAAACCAATAGTTTCCAGTACAGTGAAACTATTACTTTAAATCCAAATAGTATATTTCTCGCTCCCTATGATGTTGATGAAATTATTTCAATTATCAACATAGTTTGCTGTAAACATTCAAGCGGCTTGGATGAGGTTCCAGGCACTGTGGTTAGGGATGTTGCTGAAGCAGTGGCTGGACCACTCTGTTACTTGGTCAATTTGCCATTTTCTGTAGGTTTGTTTCCGGACTGCCTGAAGACCTCTAAGATAATTCCTGTTTATAACGGTAAGGATTCCACCACTGATATGTCATCGACCAATTGCCTTGCAGGCACATTTTTCGAAGGTCTTTAACTATTGTTTACATAAGCGATTGTATAGCTTTTTTAACAAGTATAACATAATTAAACAAAATCAGCACGCAAGTCAACAATAACCGCAGTAAATATGGATATAGAGTCTATTCTTAGGGCTTTGGACAACAGGGAGCACAATCTGGCTTTTGATCTGGTAGATCACCGAGTCTTGCTGGAGAAACTGAGGAGCTATGGAGCTAGAGGTAAGGCCGAGAGTTGGGTAGAGTCATACCTTCATGATCGTAGTCAACAGGTTATGATTAAAACAATTAAGCCTGAAAAAAGGTCGTGTGGAGGGGAGTGCCACAGGGCTCCGTCCTGTGGCCCCTATTCTTCTTAGTGTATATAAATGATCTGCCGACCATTCTAGATCGGCTTCTCATATAGTTATTTTTGCTGACGACTCTTCTTTTTTTGTTGGAAATAAAAACAGGGACAGGCTGCCATAGGCTAGATCGCCGATTGGTGCTCTGAAAATAGATTAAAGTTGAACACAAGAACTAATTTTATAGAGTTTTGCACAAAGAACAGTTGAGGATAAAAGGCTCTTAAAATTGTAGGGCAAATCTATTCAACAGGTATCTACTAGGACAACAAGTAGAAATGAAATGAACATATAAATTACCTTGTAAGTAAAATTAGCTCAGCATGCTTTGTGGTTCGGCAGATAAGGAATACTGTGTCATCAGATGTATTGAAGTTGGTATATTTTGGTTTGGTTTAGTCGCTGCTTTCATATAGCTTACTTTCCTGGGGCAGTTCAAGTGGATTTGGAGTCCAAAAGAAAATAGTAAGACTCATGGATGACTTATCATTTCGTGATTCTTGTAGAGTGAGCTTTAAAAGGCTAAATCTAATGACCAGTCCCATACATCTACCAGCTTGCTTTATTTGTTGTTCAACAAAAAACAATTACAGTTATAGGTCACGAACCAGCCGTGATTTCGTGGGTGTTAAAATTTACAATAGGCTCCCAGAGAGCTTAAAAATTATTCTTCAGTAAAAGTTTTTAAAGAGAAGTTAAAAAAAATTCTTGTTGACGGAACATATTACTCCACAGCTGAGTTCTTTGAGAGATGAAATATTGTAGTTGTTAATTGTTATGTATTTATTATACATTTAAGTTCAAATATAAGTAATTATTTGTTCATAGAACTGTTTTTATGTTTTTTTATATATTGTCTCTCATTTTAGTCATCATAATATCTATAACTTAAGTTTTTTAACTGTATTATTTTTGACAATTTGTTAAAAGTATATCCGTTTGTCAATGTGCATATTGATTATGAATAAACAGCATTGAGCATTGAACCAATTTACCTCAAATTATGTTCAAAAAGTATTAGGTAGTAATCAACCGGTAAAATTTTGGTATGAATTCAAGATTGCGAAACAAAATGGCGGCTTAACCAAAGTGTTTAAATATTCAGTCCGAAAAAATCTATTAATAGATTGATTGCAAAATTTGTACAAGAATTAATTGAGGTATAGACACGAACTGGTAAAACTGTGGTACGAATTGAAGATGGCGAAACAAAATGGCGGCCAAATGAAATGTTTGGGTAATGTAATGGTAAAGGTATAAAAAACTCTCCAGGTTTTACATACCTTTACCTTTTAGCGTCCTTAGATGCCCAAAAATATATTTTCTCAAATCCATTGGTCTGTCTGTCGGTTCGCAGCGTAGCTAAAATCTACTTACCCTTTTGACTTCAAAATTAGGTAAAAAATTAATGGTTATGTGAGGATGACCTGGTAATATTTTTGGTAAAAATCAGATATTGCAACAAAATGACGGCCTAGTGAAATGTTAGAGTAATTATTTCTAAAAAACTGATTGAATTGGATGTGATACGGGGATTAACTGCTACGAATTCAACATGACGGTACAAAATGGCCATCTTAAAAAATCAGTGGAAAAACTATTTATGCAATTTTTTGCCCAAAAATTAAGTGTGGCATAAGTAGAAACTGGTAAAATATTGGAACGAATCCAATATGGTGGAACAAAGTGGCGTCCAATAAAAATATGTTTAAAAAGACAGTATACTTAATGACTATGTGCGGAACAAAATTGAGAGAAGTATTAGGTAAAGGAAATTTACTGATTTTTTTCTAAATGATGAAAGACAGACGTCAAGTTTGTTGTAAGTATTTTGTTTTCGAATGCACAGGGTGAGGGGTAAACAAGCTTCTTAAAAGCGATTTCTCTTATTTCAGAAACTATTAATATTCCTAGAAAAGGACGAAAATTATGAATTTTTGTATATAAACTTCAACTTGAGAAAACACACACGGGGATGTATTTTATGTTTGTCGAAACACATTTTTTTATATTTAGAATTTTCCCACTCTTGAAATTGTGTTAAAAGATGCGAAGAGGTTAAGTTAGTAATTTTCTGTAACAGGGACAAGGGATGCGCAGATGTCAATATCTTGTACACCATATTTAATTATTTAGGTATAATAAGTATTAAATAAGATTTAAAATATTGAAAAAGGTATTTAAAGATAATTAAAAGTATTTAAAGGTATTTAACAGTATTTAATGGCATTTAAAAGTATGTAAAGAATATTGGAAATATTTAAAACTTATCAAAAGTATTAAATTGAAATAAAAAGTGTATTCAAAAAGAGAACATCTACTTTGCTTTTATATTTGATAATTATTGATGTTTTGAGTTAAAACATATGAATATGGAACTTATCAGTTTTTTTATTCTTAAGAAAGACAAATATAATAAGTTATAATTTTAAAATATGCTTTAAATATTTCTATTTTTATTCTCAACTTGCCAAAGCCATCTCGACACGCGATAACTATTAATTTTCAACAGAAAAATTCCAAATTAATAGATACAATTTTAAATCATTCTGAAATAGGCTTCTCAGTAACTTCTGAAAAAGTTTTTAACACTCAAATCAAACCATCAAAACATATTATTTTTACTCATTACTGCAATTTCGAAAAATCTAGAATTCATTTTTAGATTATTATTTTCGGAATCCAAGAAGAAAAAATCGAGGAAAAACTCGAGAATTCACAAAAAACTGAAAAAATGTTCCTAATAAAAATCCAGAAACAATTTTTAGATGATTTTTTTTAGAAAGCCATTGACGAAGGAATTCTCTTAAAATCCCATTTAGTTGAAAAGATATTGTAAAAAAGTATAAACACATTTCACCTCCTGAAAAGTGGAATTTCAAAAAATCCATAAATCTGTTTTTAAATAATTATTTTTGAAGGCCATTGAAAAAAGAATTGGCTTAAAATCTCATTAAACTAAAGATACACAGGGTTCACCCTATTTTAGGAGAAATTTCGAAAAATCGCGAAAATAGATTTTTAAACATTAATTTTAAAAAAATATCGATGGAAGGATTGTCATAAAAACTAGTTTAGTTGAAGAGACATTTTAAATTAAGTAAAACCACATTTTACTCTCTTAGGGGTGATATTTCGAAAAGTCTAGAAAAATATTTTAGATAATTATATTTGAAAGCCACTTTAAAAGAAATGGATTTTTAAAAAATCTAGAAATCTATTTGTAGAAAATTATTTTTTAAAAAGCCATGAACGAAATAATCGTTCTAAGTTCTCATTTAGCAGCAGGTATATTGGAAAAAAGTAAAAACAAATTTCAACCCTTTTTAGCTTCCTAGGGGGCGGGTTCTCAAAAATATTTTTTTTTATCGAGCACCTACATTGCAAAAAGAACGTCCATGCCAAAGTTGAACATTTTGTCTATAATAGTACACACTTCACCCTTTTGCACTCCCTTTAGGGTGGAATAGAGAAAAGTTCAGATATCGATTTAAAAAAAATTATTTGAGAAAATGGTTAACAAATAAGCCGTCTTAAAATCTCATTTAATTGAAGACATATTGTAAAAATCTAAAATACATTTTAGCTCTTGTCATATTCTCAGGCGCGAGTTTAAAAAAAATCTTTTGTCTGGCTCTACTTCACATGCCAAATTTGAACGTTTTATTTTTAACGGTACACATTTATTTGAAAAATGCAAAAATGTATTATTAGATTATTATTTTTGAAAGGCATGATGCGTTTTAAAACCTCATTTAGTAAATAAGCATAAACAAATTTTATACTTTTTCGCAAACTTAACGGTAAAATTTAGAACGACTGATAAATTGATTTTAAGATAATTATTTTTGAAAATCCTTGAGGAAAGAATAGTCTTAAAATCCCATTTAGTGGAAAAGATATTGTAAAAACATAAAAACACATTTCGCCGATTTTCACCCCCTTCAAAAAATATTCTCTTCTCTTGCACTTACGTCACAAAATGACATTCCAAATGTTCGTCTTATCTTTGGTACTCGCACAGCGGTCGATGAATATGTTTTATAAATGTAAATATTTGATTGAAATTGGTTTGTGCTCAAAAAATTATTAAAAAAAATATAATACTTCCCATAAAAAAATCAAGTATCTACGCTAATGATTTCACAGTTTTATGACGTCAAGATATCTATAAACTATTTTTTTCTTAATTTAATTGGCATTAAGCGTTCCTAAAATAATTTGAAAGATATTTTAATCCCCTCAAAAGTATTAATAACCTCCCTTCTTTGCTCATAATATATTGTACTTATAAAAAAATGACCTTTTGTTATCCGCTATTCAGGATGGCAATTCCTCATTTTGCTGCCATTTAATAATGTCCCCCATTTTACGTTGAAGTCTCCTTATTTGTTTAATTAATTATACATTTTTTTTCAGAAAAAAATTAATAAAAATGTAGATTTTTTATTGTATGCATTTAAATGCAGTTTTTAAAGGAATAGCAAATAATATACCTTAACCCAGCAACTCTTGTTTTAAGAGAGATCTTAATCAGAATATGCAATTAATTGTTATTTAATTTCACCTGTGTTTTTCTAGTTTAGTTTACTGCACACTTCCTTATACTCTGTGTTTGTGACACAAGAGATTTTTCGTGTTGTATGAATCAATATTTATTTTAGTTATTATACGTATGAAAACGTTTTCACTGGCTTTCCTAAATAAGTCGTTCTTTTTTCTTAAAATTTTTTTTTTGTGGTACCAACGAATTGTAAGCTTATTAACACAATATATTATTGGTGCATGTATTTATTTTATAATTAATGTATCCAACTGACACAAAAAGATAATAATAATGTATTATTTTAGAGGTATACCCTGCATAGAAAACAACATCTCTCTCCATGCAAAACGGTATTTTTCCCAGTTTAGGGTACTCTTTGATCTCCATCAAAAAACAAGAGACAGAACGCTCTTGTTTTTTTGTTGGAGATCAAAGAGTACCCTAAACCTAGTTCCAAAGGGACAAAATAGATACTCACGGATATTTAAGGAGCTAAAAATATATTGAAAACAATTAAATTAATTGAAAAGTATTTAAAATGTATTGAAATATATTACAAATATATTGAAAGTAATTTAAAAAAATAAAGCATATCTTAAAGATTAAATAAGTAGTTAATAGTATTTAAAATGTTACAAAAGATATTTGGAGGTGTACACCATATTGAAAGATTTGCGCGCACCTCGGATAGGAAGGATAATATTCTCTTAAAAAACCGCGGCGTGTTTTAAAATCTAAAAGAGGCAATTTTACTTGTAAATAGTGAATGCAGGAGCCACAAATACTTCCTCCTTTTGCCTATGAAAATAAGAGCCAGTGTTAGGGTTTATTTTTCATGAAAGGTTGCAAATATTTCAATACTATTAATTTATAATTAAAAAAAGTTATCTAATTTTTAAACAGTTTAAGACTAGGTAACTTGATAAGCATATGTATTCCCATCGCAAAACCGCAATAAATAGAAGAGAATGAACCTGACAAAAATAACTCTGGTGAGAATCCGATACTGCGGTTACATGTAATCTAATAAGTTTATTATAAAAGCCGACATTTAGAAATGTAATCCTCAGTACTTAACTATATTGATTTGGGTAACAAGCCTATTATACCAAGCAGAAAAACCCCTGTCAATCTTATAGTTTTTTCGAAACTTCCAACTTTGTGAAAATGACTGATAAGAAAAACATCCTCCTGCTTTTCGACCGTCCTCAAGAGCCTTCTTTTATGCCAAAAGGCGATCAGAGAAAGGCATTTGCAGTACCAGCAGAATATTTGGTAAGTGAAGTTTAACACTTATTTCGGTTTATTTTTAGTATTTCATTAACGTAGGATTCATTAGGTTTACAGAAATATCCAATTTTATATGTTCAGCACATATTTTAGTAATTTATGCTGACTAATTTCAGTATAACCTCTATAGTGAAATTCGGATACATTTAATTAAGTTTATTAATGTAAAAAAAACAACCAACTTATTCCCCGACAGAAAAAAACAAGATATTTAAGTCTCTTTAGAGCATAAAGAATCAGCCATGGCCGAAGCTTCTTGAAGGAAATCACTATTAATCAAAAACTCATTAATGTCATACATATTCTTGGTGGTCAACGCAGGGTTAATGTATTAAAAATTGTCCAAAGCACTGGATCTTTATAAAGCCAATGTTCAAAGGTATATAAAAATGCAACAAGAAAAATCGGTAAATTTCCTTTAGGGAACTTTCCTCGTTATTAATTTTCCCTTTTATTGTGAATAGTGAAATGTGATCAAATTTAGTTCAGTACATAGTCATTTAGTAACATATGTACTGTCTTTTTAAATATTTTTTTTGGGCACCATTTTGTTCCATCATAATGGATTCCTACCAATATTTTACCAGTTTCTACCTATGCAACACTTGATTTTTGAGTATAATTTAAAATAAATTCAATAGTAATTTATAATGATAGATTTCGCCATTTCGTTACGTCATGTTGAATTCGTACCAGTTTTTCCCTATATCACATTTAATTTTTCTGCAAAACTTAAAATAACTTAAATAGGATTTTTACGTTGATTTAAAAAAAATATTTTGCTGTCATTTTGTTCAGCCATCTTGAATTCGGACTACAACCTTACCAGTTTATCTCTATATCACACTTAATGCTTGCACAAAATTCGAAATTAACCTAATAAATAGTTTTTTCAGGTCGATTTTTTAAATACTTTATTAGGCCGCCATTTTGTTCTGCCATCTTATATTCATATCAAAATGTTACCAGTGGGGTGTCCTATATAACACTTGATTTTTGTGCAAAATTTGATTTTGTTGTTAACGTTTTACTAGGCCGCCATCCTGTTCTGGCATATTGGATTTTTAACAAAATATTACCAGGTCATCCCCATATGACCCTTAAATTTTGACTAAAATTTGAAGTCAATTTGATAAGTAGTTAGCTAGGCCGTAAATTGAGAGACAGGCAGATAAACCGACAGGCGGACCGACAGTATTGATAAAAATATTTTTTTCATCTAGGGACGCCAAAACTTACGATATGTAAAACCTCAGAGGGTGATTTTTTCCACAATTACAACCAATTTATTCGGCCGCCATTTTGTACCGCCATCTTGAATTGGTACTACAGTTTTACCAGTTCATCTCTATACCACAATTAGGTATGGCACACAATTTTAAATCAGTCCATTAAGAAGTTTCTCGGGCTGAATTTTTAAATATTTTATTAGACCGCCATTTTGTTCCACCATCTTACATTCGTACCAAAATGTCACCAATTGATTCCTATATAATATTTGATTTTTATGCAAAATTTGAGATAAATTGAATAAGTAGTTTTTTAGTAATAATGTTTTGCCATATTGGATTCCAAAATGTTACCATATTACCTCCCCATATGACCCTTAATATTTAATCAAAATTAAACCAATCGGGTAGGTAAGTAGTTTTTAGTTATGCCGCGAACAAACAGCCAGACAAATAGACAGACAGACGACCGAAACATATTTTTCGTCATCTAGGGACCCTGAAACGTAAAGATCTTAAAAAAATCTCAGAGAGTGATTTTTTGACGATTAAAATACTTATTTGGATCAAAATCAGGAATTATTTGATTCAAAACATTGATTTTGAACAGTTCAATTTCACAGACACGTTAAACTTAATTTAAAGGTAATTTAATTAGTGTTGTTACCATTTTTCTTGAAAAATATGTGTATTGCCATTTTTCTTGTTACATTGTGGTATTTAAAATATGTATTTTGAGCAAGCCGATGGAATTGATAATATTTTTTATTAGTTAAGAACTGACCATTCCTTTTTTTTATTTTTGCCTGATGGGGCTCCAAACATAGATAACGAAATCTAAACAGAAACAGAAAAAAAAGCAACGTAAAATTAAAATTATTTTTTTAGAGTGACAAATACAAGCCAATAGGAACCCAAGTGACAAGTCGATTCGGAGAAGAAGCCAGTGAACAAATTAAAGTCAATCGTATATCTATTCCACCTCTCGGCGAAATCTTAGAACTGGAAAGGGATGCCAATTTCTCCTTGTTCATTCCAAAACATCGTAGGATTGCAGGAAGACTTATTGATATATTTCTAGGTAATTATTAACTATATTGAACATATAAATACTTTTGCGCATATATTTTGGATATTGTATAAAACAATTCACTAAAATGTTTACAAAATAATATTGCAAAATAATATTCCCATTTTACAAAGAAACATATATATGTTAACACAGTGGCGCCTCGTGGGGTTTTAGTTTTGGAGGGGCGTGCCGGAGTCTAAAGGACCTATAACAAGAACCGATCTATTTTTTTTCGATATTCTTGTACGTCAAAGCTCGAAAATACGGATTTTAAATAATGTTAGTAAATAGTGCTGTCCTTATTTTTTATGCCAGTTAAGGGAACACTTTTAAATCTGATGCATTTGGTCACCTTTTTCGTTTTTGAGTTATTCGTCCCTGAAATTCATAGACGTCAACTATTTTCCGTTTTTATTGAGTTATTTTAGCTAAAAAATTGATTTAAAAACCGAAAACTGACATTTATTATTTTTTTATACCTTTTACACTTTTTCACACGCCGATTTTGGTGATACAGTAGATTTTTGAAACTCTGATCACGAATCTGAAGTTATATTTTTTCCGGCGACATTTTGTTCTCGAGTTTTATATTTTCAAAGTCTAAAATATATTTTCCCTATAACACGACTTTTACCAAACGCTGCTGAAAAAATACAACTTCAGATTCATAATCAGAGCAGCAAAATCTACTAGTGTACCAAAAATCATCAAAATCAAATTTTTTTTAGCATAATACAGTAAAAACGAGAAAGTTTATGAGTATTTATATTATTTGCAATAATTTTAAATAAAAAGGAGGACGGGGTTAGGCTATCCATGAACTTTGAGGATGAATCACTCAAAAACGTAACGGGACAGAATAAATTTTACTTCCGATTCGTGATCAGAACACCAACATTTACTTATGTACCAAAAATTGTCAAAATCGGCAATGGCGCAAAAATTAAATTATTACCGTAAAATTAACTAATTGTTAAGTCCCCTATAAGGTTTCCCTCTCAGCAGTAGCGCAAGCAGGTTTTCAGCTGGGGGGGGGGTTCAATATTTTGTGAAAAAATGAGAAAATAATACCTAAAAATGTATTATGCCTTGCCATTATAGCCATAGCCCCCCCTGATCCTGCAACTGCCTCTCAGAGTTAAATTATCAGTACTACCGAATTTTGCAGAACTAATAATTATTTTTAAAATATATCACAATACTTTCGCTATATGCAGAACTCAATTGTGGTAAAAGATTTACCTTACCCAGCAAAGCAAGGATTGCAAGAATTAATGCGGTCGCTAGATAACACGTTTTTGCGGAATGTGATGAAAATCATTTATTTCTTTCTTAGCCCAGTTAGGATTCATTCTGGAATCGGCTTTATATAATAACAAATACGGGAAAATTACAATAAATTTGTAACTGCACAATCCCAAATTCTTTACATTACCAATAAATATCGACCAGATAACTCTCAAACGGACTTTCAAAACCCGAACCGAATTTCTACCCGATCGCCATGCGCCACTCAGTCACAAAACATAAATCAAGAAATAAAATATCGTTGTCGCTAAGGTAGTGCGGCAAAACCAAAGCCTACTATTCGGATCGTACCGGAGCTGAAGCGCTCAAACCATGTTTAATATTTTCAGGAGTCAATAAGGACGTAAGACTAATGCCTTTTGTTGAAATTTTAATAGAATCTTTTGGTAATATTATTAATTCATAAGAATTGAAATAGTGTGTAACGTTAACATTCTTCAAGAGGGGCGCGCCGTCCAAAGACCACAAAAAGCGGCCGCCATGGCGTTAATATACAAAGTCATCGTTACAACCATTGTATTGTACACATATTTACCATAGAAAGAGCTTACTTGACGGATATGCATTGGCTTTATTGTTGATTTATTCACAAGGTTTTGAATATGGTATATCATCTGTAGTCGTTATCACTAGAAAGGTTGCGAAGTCAACAAAAAAGCCAATGCGAATAAATTCTTTTCATAATCGCACTTTCAAATAATCATTGTTATAGAAAATGAAACTGTTCTACATATTTTTCTAGAACACAATACTAATACTGCTTATATCAAATCATTACTTTTTACAAACAAAAATATCGTTTATAAAAGCATTCTTCAATTTTCAGGTGTTCGGAATGTCGACGATCTGTTAGCTGTAGCAGTGTATGCGCGAGATCGCGTCAATCCTTACCTCTTTAACTATGCTCTGTCTGTCGCACTTTTACACAGATCCGATACCCAAGACTTGGACATTCCATCTATAATCCATTCGTTCCCAGACAAATACGTGGACAGCAAAGTTTTTGCTAAGGCCCGTGAAGATGCTAACGTTGTTCCAGTGGGGGCAAGGGTATGTTTTAACGTTTATTGTAATAAAAAACTCTCTGATTGGCCTCCCGATTCCGGTATTTATGTCAATCCAGAAGAACGTCATTTTAGTCGGTATTTATAAGAATACCGGTGCAGCATTTTTATATTATTTGTATTGAAAAACGTTACTCTTTTTGATTCGGATTTGGGATTAATAATGTCAATATGCCTTTAAATGCAAAATATTTTGTTAAATTCTATAGATATGATGTAGTAAAAGTTCTATAAAGGGAATTCCATACCTACGTGATTAGACGTATTTGTAGAATAAAAATATATTGGGTCTTTCTGAATTTTTAGTCACCTATGACTATGAAGGAGAGTTTTGAGAATTTATTTTTGAAAATGCTACTCAAAATCTGATATTGTCTATGTTTAATGGCATCGTCCCGAAAACAAGTACTACATGTATTTAGAATCTTGAAAATAATCAAAAAATGAAATAATTCAATTAATACGTCTGGTATTGTATTTCTTTGTTTTACAAATAAATACCCTGTATAAACATTTTAAAACAATACCATAACTGCAAATATTCTGAAGAGACAAATTTCTCCGGAATATTTAAATTATATTTAAAAAATGCGTTTATCTTCCTTAAATATACAAGTAAATGGTTTTGAATTTTAGGCAAATCCATTTACTTGTATATTTCATCTTTTACAAAGTGATGCATTTAACATGTTTCCATAAAAGACAACAGAGGGGAAATTTCATCAATCAACCTGAGTCCATATGATCATCGGAACTGGGAGGCTAGTCACAGCGATAAACAAATAATATTTTATAACGACGACATTTATTTGATAGTTTTCTGTAATCATTTTTTCCAGGACTAAAACTTATACTTAAATAATTAAATTTGCTTGATATTTGTAAGAAGGTACGCAATATTAAAGAAACAGAAAAGTTTTTTCAAAGGAATAAAAAGAAAAAGGAAAATTATATTGACTGACCTAAATCCAAATTCATATTATGCTTAAAAACACAAAATATTTATTTTATTAATGTACTGAAAATATACAACGGTAACAATTGCAGAAATAATAGGACGTTTTCCACGGCAAGAGCATCTCACTGAAAATAAATAATAAATAAATAAATAAATAAATGCTTTATTGTCAAAAAAATTTTACAATTTTGTGGACAAAGCTGTTGTAAAAAAAAAAATAGTTTACAAACATCAAAATTAGCAAACAAAACAAAACAAAAACACATCATAAATATTATAGAAAAATAATATTTAAATCAAGAATTTAGAATATTAATATAATAGAATCCTAAAAGAAGTACATTAGAAATGTACTTTGTCAGTCGTACTATGTTATAAACATTTTCATAAATATAATGTAGTAAAAATAAAGTAAAAAATAAAAAATAAAAAAGTACGAAACAATTAAAAAAATACATATACAAAATTCGGTAAAAATGGTTGGTAATGGCAACTATCACACTAGGGGTTCATAAGGATAAATTTATGTGTTGTAAAACTCGTTCACGGTGTAGAAGGCGCTTTCCAGTAAGAATGATTTCAAAGCCTTGCGAAATGAAGTCAGAGATATTATGGATTTGATGTTAAATGGCAGGTGATTATGCATTTTTTTTGCATTGTAGATTACTGATCTTTTAATTAACTCTGAGTGTGGGGTTGGAAGATAGAGATCGTGCTCAGTGTTTCTGAGAGGGTAGTTGTGAGAAGGTCTCTCTAATAGAGCAGGTGCATGCTTACGAATTAAGCAAACCGATTCCAAAATGAATAAGCAAGGAAGGGTTAGTATTTTATATCTTTTAAAGAAATCTCGGCAGTGAGTTCTACTGTTAAGTCTCAGTAGGTAACGAACAGCTCTTTTTTGTATTATAAAAATTCGATCAAATTGAGTCGCACAACATGTACCCCAGAATGGAATAGCATATCTGAGGTGCGACTCAACAAGAGCAAAATAAACAGTTCTAGAGGTAGAAAAGCTAAGCTCCTCGGAAACAGATCTTAACGCAAAGCAAGCAGAACCCAACTTCCTTGATAAAGCGTCGATATGTGGATCCCATTTTAAAGAATCATCTACAAGAAGCCCTAGAAATTTTACAGAGTTTACGACATCAATAGTGGTGCCATTAAGGTCAAAAGGTTGCAGCGTGTTTTTATAAGACAAGACTTTCGTTTTAGAGATGTTCAAACATAGGAGATTAGAATCGCACCAGGATTTAATGGTGATTAGGTCATTAGATACAATCCTATGTAGGTCCGTGACATCTGGGTGGATCCACGTAAAGCTGGTATCGTCCGCAAAGAGACATATTTTTCCACTAATGTTTAAATTAGCCATGTCGTTTATGAACAGAAGAAACAAGATAGGGCCTAGTACCGAGCCTTGAGGCACTCCATATTCCACTGGCCTACAAGAAGACATCCTGTTGTCAACTTTCACAACTTGATTTCTGTTGCTAAGATATGACTTAAACCAATCGAGAGGAGCCCCTCTAAATCCATAGTACTGCAGCTTGTTAGTTAATATATTATGATTCACACAATCGAAAGCTTTGGAAAAATCACAGAAAATTGTTGCCGTAGCGTGATGGTTGTTTAGGCTGGAGTAAACTCTATTAAGAAGGGAAAACATGGCATCGCTTGTGCATTTGTTACTTAAAAATCCAAATTGATGTTTTGTAAGTATTTCATATCTAGACAGAAATGATAAAAGCCTTTTTTTAACCAGTCTTTCGATGATCTTAGATAGCGTAGGGAGAAGTGCAATTGGGCGATAGTTCGAAGCTTCTTCTGAAACACCTCCTTTGTGAAGAGGTATGATTATTGCAGTTTTAAGGCAGCTTGGAAAAGTACCATTTTGGAAAGACATATTTATCAAAGCAGTCAGATGCTCTAGAGTGCACTCCGGCAGACTTGAATACATTTTTAAAGTAAGCCCATCAATTCCCGAGGAAGATTTATTTTTGATATCATTAATTGTACTGCGAAGTTCTGATAAAACTACTGGTGAAAAGAAGAAACTGTGCAGGTTTACCCTATGATTAGAGAGATATGAAATTGGGTCATTAGATTGAGATACGGATTTAGTCAAATCTTTGGCTACATTTACAAAATAATTGTTTAGGTCCTCAGGAGAGGTAAGGATAGTGTTGGATAAAGGAGTTTTGTTTCTTAAATCATTTACGATAGACCAGGTTTCTTTAGCTACATTTTTGGCGTTAGAAAGTCTATTATTGTAATAAATATCTTTGGCGGCTTTAATAGTCTTATGATAAATTTTTCTGTATGATTTTACATAATTATGAAAAAAGGCACTGTCCGAAAATTTCTTTAAATGAGATAGTGGCCGCATGTTCTTAGAAGATATACGTAAACCTTTAGTGGACCAGGGTTTACTTCTTTTATTTTTGATAGGCCTAAGAGGAAAAGATTCAGAAGCTATATTAGTTAGAGTTTTTATAAAACGAGAAAATTCAGTGTCGACATCATAAGTGTGAGAGTCCCAGTCAGTTATTTGACATAGGAGTTTGAAATTAATGAAATTTCTAACCGAAAAAATACGGCCTACTTGTCTAGAGGAATTTTTGGCTTTGGATGTAATTGAAAATTTTGTGAAAATTGCTTCATGATCGGAGAAACCTGGACTTAAGAGATTACATTCGACGGAGCTAGGATCGAAAGAAGACACAACGTAATCTATAGTACTGGCACTTGTCTTAAAAATTCTGGTTGGTGAGTTGACGTGCATGGCAATTCCAATGACTCAAAGATGGACTGAAGACATTCCTGAGCAGCACACACACTGGAAAAGTCAATATTGAAATCGCCACATAAGATTAATTTGCTTTTTACAGGAAGGGACTCGAACAAATTTAGAAGGTTATGGCAGAATAATTGCACATCAGCATCAGGTGTTCTATAAATACAAATAATATAAAGGTCATAAGTCATAAGTATTGTGATAAACGATAGAAAATTCAAATACTTTTTCAGATAATAAATGATTATACTTTGATATTTCGGAAAAATCGTTGTTTAAAGACATTATCATGGTGCCTCCATGAGTTAAATTAGTTCTATTAAATCTGGCAATTGTGGTATAGTTTTTAATAAAAACAGGTTGATTGATATTTAGCCAGTGCTCAGTGATGGCAATGACTTCTGGAAAATTTAGCTCTTCTAACAAAAGATATAATTCGTCTGTTTTATGTCTTAAGGACTGAATATTAAGAAAAAAAAGATTAAAATTACTATTGGTCAATTTTCTAGAGGGTGCTAGATCCTCTTTTCGCGACATATTGACTAAAAATTTTTACTTTTTGATGGTGAACCACTAGAATAATATTTACCAGTACTTTCACGAATTTTTTGGAGCCGTAAAATTTTTTCCGAGGAGTAGAAAGATCAATACGCTGCAAGGTCAGAGTCCACTTCAGATGAACCACTTATTAAAATATTTTACCTAGTTTTTATTATATATTATTGTCAAAAATAACTAATAAATAAAAAAATATATATAGTAATTGAAAATAATAGAAACAAAAACTTTTTAAAATAGGAAAAAAAAAATTCAGGCTACTTTGTAGTTTAGGCAAGTACATACAATTTTTTTACATGAGAAAAATATGCAGTTCAACGAAATTAATGACATTCACTTTGAAAGACATTTTATTTATATTAATACATTTTCATTTACAGATGCCTATAGAACTTCCTAAAGATTATACAGCTTCCGACCTGGAGGAAGAGCACCGTTTGGCTTACTTCAGAGAAGACATTGGTCTCAATCTTCATCACTGGCACTGGCATTTGGTTTATCCATTTGAAGCAGCACGAGTGGTTGTAGATAAAAACAGAAGAGGAGAACTGTTTTACTATATGCATCAACAAATTATGGCAAGGTAAACTATAAACAATAAAAAAGTAATATACGACTAGAATTAAACACAAAAAAATTAAGTAATCTCTAGGTTTATGCTATCCTCATTTTACTCTGTCATATTCCTTGCTACGACCCCGAGTTCATATATCTTATTTTGACAATAAATATACTTGTTTAATATTGTCACAACATATTTTAAGATTTTTTTAGCTTGTCCTCAGGCTTGGCACGTAAGGCGCATTGGATTAATTGCCTTTATTCTGGCTTGTAACCTGACATATTTGACGCGTTACGTAGAACTGGCCACGGCAGTTTTGGATATCTGACTCTAAGATTTGACAACTGTGAATTATATAATTTTGAATTTAATACATATATGTTGTGTTGCCAGTATTGCTGTCGTTTTCGCTTTTACTAGGTCGGAATTGATTGACTTCTTCGATTTGAGTTTCTTAATATTTTTTAATTCCATTTTATGAAGATTTGGCGCCCTTGGGTATTGGCTCCCTTAGGGACGTTCCTAACTGTGCTTAATAGGTAATTTGACCCTGACTGACAGCACAAAATACAAACAGGTTTCCGTCAATCAGAGAGGCCTGAGTTAGTATTTTGTTTTGTTTTGAGAAATACATATTCTTACCGCACAAAATCTCAACAAAACAGAAATTGTATGTGGGCGTGAATACAGACCTCGATTAGGGTCGAGACTTATTTCAGTTTTCCACCGTTTCAGTTGAAAGTTTAAAAGTCTATCATCCTTAAACATATTTTATATTAAAATATTGAACATTTTTGTTTACGTAACACTGTTTTATATAGTCATGTGTGTAGACTTTTGTTTCTTTGCTGGGAGTAAACATTAATTTTTGATATCTGAACAGCAGTAAAACCTTTCCGAACTTTTTAAAAACCTTGTCTACCCGACATTGTAATGCCTGCAGAACGTAAAATAATTTGTTGATAGTCTTGCAGTCTGGATTTTTATTACCAAAAAGTCACACAAGACAGGACGTTAATCTCTACATTTTTGGCATCTGAACGCACTCCCCAAGTAACTAGTCTTGATAATGTTTTCAATTTTGATTGTCAGGCTAATATCTCGCTGAGCATTAAATATATGGTGCCCCAGTACTGGGAATTTTTCGAAAAAAAAATGTCAGTGTTCCTCAAAAGACATCTCTTAGAGATTTTACTTATATTGGACTTTAAAGTTACATTCTTGTATGCTACGACCAACATTGCCAGTTGGCACTCTTAAATGGTAGCAACCCTCTAAATTTAACATAATCCTTCTTGGTAGACATTTTTATATTTCGTAAAGTTCTCCAATATTTTGTATGGCTGTTGGCATACAATACAAATGTCATTGTTTTTTTTGACCCACAACAGTTGCGTTTTAACTAAAAAACTTCAATATGACAAAATTATGTCTCTTGTGCACGAGGCTCTGTGCGATGGCATAGTTTGCAATTATGATATTATTGTTTACTTTCATTTTAAGTATAAAATATTGATAATTTTATGGTCATTTTTTTATGAAATTGAAATAGTTTGTATGTTAGTTTGCTCTCTCTGTTTTGTCCCTGGTTTGTTTCTTTCGACTCATATTTTAAAATTTTGAGTATCACTCTGCCATTAATTTGTACATATGACGACAAAACCTTGTAACACCATGGGTTTTAGGTTAATTTATAAATAAAGATGTTAATTTTTCATTACAGATACAATTTCGAACGTTTGTGCAACAACATGCAACGAGTTCAACGACTTCTCGATTGGGATTCTCCCATTAAAGAAGCCTATTTTCCTAAACTAGACAGCCTGGTTGCGAGCAGATCCTGGCCAGCCAGAGTAGGCAATCAGAGACTTCAAAATCTCAAGCGAGAAGTTGACGGAATCGTACTTGATGTAGATGATATGAAGAGATGGAGGGATAGAATTTACGATGCTATTCATTCTGGTATTGTGAGAGATGTAAGTTTGCTCCCCATTCTGCAATACTTTATTTAGTACAAATACAATCACAAATTACTAAATATTCAATATTTACTGTTATTTACAAATTACACATTTTATTGTAATGTTTGTTAAAATTGTCTTGGGAATTTAATAAATCGTATAAACTTTTACAGAGAAATGGTCAACAAATTCAGCTTACTGAAAACGAAGGAATTGACGTATTAGGAAATATGGTGGAATCGAGTATACTGTCACCCAACAGAGAGTTCTATGGAGATCTTCACAATTCTGGACATATATTGCTTTCTTATATTCACGACCCCGATCACAGGCATCTGGTAACTTTTATACAAATTATAGTTATTTTCTTAATTATCATGTAAAACTATGAAAAAGTTGAATAAGCTGTAAGGATATTTTGCAAGCTTCTGTGTCATTTCCAATTATATAATAGACAATAAATGTGATAAAAATGAATGTAATTTAAGGATCTACAATTTTCCATGCTATTTATGAATGTTAACAACAAAACATTGAAAACTAGATAAAAGTTTAAATGATTTTAAATTGGTATACAAGCTAGAAAGATATATAAAAGACCGACAAGATTTTGTGCAAATTTTACAATTTACTAAAAAATAACTGGGCTATTCTTGCGCATATTAAAAAAAACAACTTTATAGTTATAAAGGACAAATCAACAAAATAGGCTATGAAATATCCAAGTAAAGTTTAGATCCATTTAGATTTTTCCATGCTTTTTAAAGATTTTATTGAAGCTGAAATTAAAACTCTGTTTTAAAGAAAGTAGATTTTATGCCCTAGTTTTGTAAACAGCGCTGTCACGGTTAGAGAACAAAGTTAAGCAGCTATTAGTTAAAATGCGTTAAGGCAGAAAGTAAAAATTTAAAAGTATTCGGAGGTATATATTAGATATTTAATTAGCTATGTAGCTTTAAGAGTAGCTACTCGCATAATTCATTAATTTGACATTTTTAAAACCGTATTAAAACAATACAGACAAGTAGAGGCATCTCTAAAAGTTATCTTGTATCTTAAAAAAGGTTAGAATAAGAAAAAATGCCACATAAAATTTAACATCTAAAATTACAGGAAATTACCTTCAGGGTTCTCAAAACTTTTAAAACCAAAAAGTCCTCTGGCCTTGAGGGTATTCCGGTCATAGTCCTAAAAAGTTTCTAAATTAATTGGCTCCTATTCTTACCAGGTTATTTTAAGTGTCCTGTGACACCTGTTCCATATCCCTCCTCCCAATTATGAGTAAGCCAATGGAGAAGTATATCAAGAATGGTCTTTTACATTACCTTGAAAGATATAAACTTATTTACGACCTGCGATACGGTTCCCTCCACAGCAGATCTTCTTACCTTCGTAGTCCACAACTGGAATAAGTCCTTCAAATTCCACGGAAAAAGCCAAATTATTGCCCTCGCCAAATGCTTTGGGCATTTGATCAAGTCTGGCATGATGCATATTATAATAAACTTCCACCATATTGTCTTTCCCCAAAACGTTGCACTTGGATTGCCAGGTTACAGAAATATTTCTGTAGTGATTGAAGCCCATTCATCAAGCTTTTACCAAATCAACGTTCCACAAGGTTCAGTATTGGCTGCTACTATATTTCTCCTGTACATGAATAATCTGCTCTCTTCTACCAGCAATTCTATTCACAGCTATGCTGTTGATAGTACACTCCACTCCAATATGCAATTGTCTAATTCTGTCCTTAAAACTGAAAATGATAATAGGCGTAGTGACTTTATCCCTAACCGAGAACCTCATTAAACTCATAAAATTTGGAGCAAAGAACGTTGTCCAGTTTAACGCCATTAAGATTCAATCATGTTTACTATCTCATAAAGTATTTCCCAATATCACGGTATCACTTTTCAGAAAGATCTTTGCTTGCATGATCACATCATCTCAATTGCCACAGCAACCGCGAAGAAATTGTGTTTCCTCTTCCTAACTCGAAAATACTTTTCTTCTATACCTTTTACACTTCATAAATCAGACCCAGCCTATATAAGGAGAAGCCTCTCATTGAAACTTTAATATCATTGACTCTGTCCAAAGAAAAGCTATTCGTCTGATAGATAATCCAAGCCTCTCAAGGAAGTTTGCATCACTAGTGCATCGTAGCATTGTGCAATATATGTCTCTATTTTACAGATTCCATCACGGATTGTTTTCTGGTGAATTATCATCCATTATGCTCTCCTTAGTTATTCTTGCAAGGCACGAGCATCGAGCCACATGCATCCGTCTAACTGCAAATACAAAGGACCTCCGAAAAAAACGTTTATAACATATGTATCTTCTGCTTATTTATTTTAAACCCAGAAAGAAGTCAAAATTGTATTCTCAATTTAAGGAATGCATAAGTTTGCAATTGGTAAATTAATAAACCTGTTGTTTGCATAAACGAAAATTTAATTTAAATACTTAGAAGTAATTCTGTGGTTCTACTCAAAATATTTAATTTTTATATTTTAGGAATCATTTGGTGTCATTGGAGATTCAGCTACGGCAATGAGAGATCCCGTCTTCTATCGTTGGCACGGATTTATCGATGATCTATTCCAGGAATTCAAATCTTCTCTCCCAAGATACACTGAGAATCAGGTAATTTTTTCATTTTGTAAAATTAAGCCGAATACATACGATAAATACACATTTCAGATTTAAGTTCTAACTGCGGTTTTCTGGTCCATAAAAACACTAAATCCATTTTCAATCTGGGCATTTCCTCAAAAACGATGGGTTATTTTTATATTTTTGTTTAAAGATAAACTGAACGCAAATCGAGAAAAATTTAGATTAATTTTGTTTATAGTTAAACAATGCTGGAGTTACGGTACAAGATATTTCTGTAGAAACTCAAGGTGGTCAGCCAAATACTTTGCAAACTTTCTGGCAACAATCCGATGTTGACTTATCCAGAGGAATGGACTTCCAACCTCGTGGATCAGTATTTGTCAGGTTAGTATTGCAGAAGCGAAAAAACAGCAATTGAAAAAATTTTAACCTGGTCTAGGCGTCGGAAGTGGTTAGTGGCTGGGGGACGAAATTGAGGGATTGTTAGAACACAAAAATAATGTGGCCGATTTATTTTGTTAAAAACCTAGAATTATGAAATAAACATTATAAAAGAGTGGGATCTAAGTCAGGTTAAGCCACTATCAATAAACAATTAAAAAGCTTTTTGTACTATACAGTGTGATTTGGAAGGAAGCACAGAATTTTTGATAATTATCATATTAAAGGAAATTTTAAGACAGTTTAATATTAGATTACTCCATATACCGAATTATGAGTGGGGATAAGCATAGTTATGTTGTTAGAAGCGAACTTGTGTCCTGGACCATCTGGCAATGAAAAACATGTTTCTGTTGCCATTTTGCTCTCCAGCTCTATAAAAATGCGACTAATGGTCACTTCACTTTCGGGAATACTAAATATAAGGGGGGATGCTTCCCCACTAATATTTTATCTTGTTGGCAAAATCTCATCATATTGTTAATATAATAGGCAGAGCTGTTGACACTTGACAAATAGGTATTATCAAAAGAAAGTGACTTTGCTTAAATGTAGAAAAAATATAATAGATACTATGTACATGCGAAAGATTAAAGTGGCATAGGGCAAACTTTTAAACAATTAATTAAAGTTGTAAAAGAAAAAGATATAATTTCCGAGGGACTAAGATTCTAGTCAGTGTTGAGAAAAAAATTATAATACTCTTAAAAGAAGAACGAAATACTTTTTTATAGACATTTTCTTTAGTTTATTAAATTATTGCTCAGAGAGTTTTAACGTATTAAATATTTTATATTATTATGTCAATGAATGCATATTGTATTGACAAAATTGAAAATCTGTTGTATCAGGTCGTCGCTGACAACATTACTAATATTTTCCCCTTTTTCAATTTGTATAGCCGTCCTCCCTGACCCATACTTCCGACGTGCCTGACACTGTAAATCATTTTAACTACTTTTTATCCAGAAAATTTAGTTTTTTATAGAAAGCTTCACCAAGCTTTAAGGAAACCTTTGGACTGAAAGTTTTATCATACTTTCCCCTTTTTTCAGATTCACTCATCTCCAACACAGGCCTTTCACCTATAAAGTACAAGTTCAAAGCAATCAGGCTCGTGAAGGGACATGCCGGATTTTCATGGCCCCCAAGTTTGACGAGAGAGGCAACCCTTGGCTATTCCGAGATCAAAGACTTATGTTTATTGAATTGGACAAGTTTAAAGTCAATCGTAAGTATTTAATACCAGCTTGCTGAAAGGAAATTTTTTGTGTTTAGAAATTGGTAGTAGTAATGAAAATTATAGTTATTATACTCTACTTAGAAGCAAAATAAAAAACAATAAATTAATCCAGTGGTTTAGCCAGAAAAGACTTTAAGGAGACAAGAGTTAATTAAAAAAATCGGTAAATTTCCTTTACTCGAAACTTCTCTCGTTATACATTTTTCCTTTTATTAGGAATAGTGAAATGTTGAATGTAGTGAAGATTTATTTCCTATATAGATATTAAGTAACATATATACGTACTGTTTCAAACATTTTTATTTGGCGCAATTTTCTTTGACTATAATCGATTCGTACCAATATTTTACTAGTTTTTACCTATGTTCCACACTTGATTTTTGAGCATAATTTAAAATAAATTGAATTAGTAGTTTTTCCCACTTTTAAAAAATTTCATTAGAGCATACCACCATTTTGTTCTGTCGTGTTGAATTCGTACCAGAATTTTACCAGTTTATCACATCTAATTTTTGTAATTTGAAGTCAATTGAATAAGAAGGTTTTTCACGTTGATTTTTTTGAACATATGATGTTCTCCATTTTGTTCCACCATCTTGAACTCGTATCACCATTTTACAAGCTTATGTCTATATCACACTTAATTTTTGTACCCAATTTGAAATCAATCTAATAAGCAGATTTTTCATGCTGATTTTTTTAATATTTTATTACCCAGCTAGTTGTGCCTTCTTGGATTTATGCCAAAACATTACCAGATTATCCTCATATGACCCTTATTTTTTTACCAAAATTTCATCGAGAAACTAATTTTTTAGCTATGCCTCGAAATAATAGACAGAGAGACTGACAGACGGAACTGAGAAAACATGATTTTTGGCATCTCTTTAGATAGGTACACTAAAACGTCAAGATCTGTAAAACCTGGGAAGGTGATTTTTTCACGATCGCAAACATTTTATTTGACCGCCGTTTTGTTACGCAATCTTGAATTCGCACCTCAATTTTACCAGTTATCGCACTTAATTCTTTCAGAAAATTTGAAATCTTGCTGATTGGATTTGATCTTGGATTCATTTCAAAATGTTACCAGTTTATTCCGCAATACTTGATGTCTGTGCAAAATTTGAAGTTAATTAGATAAGTAATTTTTTAATAACATTTTATTTAAAATTTCCCTAAAACAGAGCATCTCCATACGACTTTTAATTTTTCACTAAAATGATGTATTTTTGCCATCTAGGGAGTCTAAAACGTGGAGATCTGTAAAAATCTGAAAAGGAGATTTTTCACGATAACAATACTTTCTCTTTTATGAGGGATGTAGAAATTTTATTTAATCTACGTTTAATTTTAGCGACTAAAAAATGATAGTGTTATATTATATAAAACAGTTCTTAGGGCTATACAAAAATTAGGTGTCTATTTTATAAGACATTATTGAGAAATATTTTAACATCTGTATATTACGTATGTACTAAAATATGAAAATGATTTATTTATTTATTATTATTTAACGGCCGTGTGCTCAAATATAAAACTTAAATCTAAAAGTGAATGGAGCAAAAAAAGTGAAAATAAAAAGGAATCATCAAAAATAAGTGAAGCATCCACAAACAGTAACTCTGGGGAAAGATCTTGGGAATGTTCCCGGGAACGTTCCCAAAAATTCGAAAGTAGTAGGAAAGTTATTTTAAAAATAGTTTTTTGTTAGTTTCAACAATGACAAGATTCTTTTACAATATTAGGCTAATCACAAGCCGTACAAAATGGTTAAAGAAATAACTCATTACCTACTAATCTGAAACAACGAAAAGTATACATCTTTTTCACGGTTTTACTTGTTTAATCGTTTATTCCTGTATATTTTTATATTTGTTATCCTAAGTTTCTAAATATATATAGAATTGAAATTATATTACCTACATTACATTATTACCCCTGCATAATTTTTTGATCTTTATTAAACAACAACGGATCAAACAAACAAAAATTGCAAAGTAGGAAAAAGATAACGACATCTTTTGTTGACCATTGTCCATATTTGCCTTAGAAATGTTTAAAAATCTAAAAAGGTAGCAAGAAGTGGCATAGAAAAAAGATAATTATTTCAAAAATATACTTACTGTTTATTTCCAATTTTATTATTTTTATTCGTTGAAACTTACTAGTCCTGCAACAGATTTATTTAACTAATATAGTCAGAAATTGTTCAATTTTCTCCATTTTCGATAAACCTTTTAAAAATTCGATATATATATATATATATATATATATATATATATATATATATAAATATATATATACCGTATTCTATATTTCGACTAGATTGCCTAAAAACTGTAGAGCATCATAGTGTTGGTGTTTTGTGATATTCCTTTAATGTTTATTTAATCTAATAAAGAATGCTAGTGGTTTAGATGAAATCATACAAGTTTTTTTTCTATCTCTAGTTAATCCTTTAGGAGGTGGTGTCCAAGTACCACCTTGGAAAAATAATATTTACTCACAAATAACATTATTTTTTATAAAATAACTCAAAAATGTTAACGAGTGATGGAAAACGAAGTTTACCTCTTTTCTAGGAACGTGTAACAATAGAAAAATAATATCCTACAGTAGTACATTCCATTATATTTCTTATAATAATCGAAGACCTCTCAATTTTATAAATTAACTCAACTCTACTTTCCCAGGGATGCAGGAAAGTTCCCAGAGCATTCCCAGACTGCGGAATTATTATTTGACCTAACTACTAAACAATTAAAGATTAATGTGCTTAAGACTAGAAGCTCTATTTTAGGTATAAATGGACTAAAAGGATAATTAGTTTTGTGGAAAGGTATTAAAGAAGGTTTCCTGGGCACGGATTGCACTCTCCGGGGCAAACAATTCAATCGTTGAAAAGAGCGCTGGAGAATTAACCTGAGAGTTAGGTCATTCTAGAGTAACTTTAAATTACCCTATTTTCTATAAACCTCCAGTGGGTTGGCAGCAAGGTAGTGTTCTTTTTCCGGAAAATAAGTTGTTGGATCTGACTAACTGAAACACAAAAATTTATGTTTAGTTTGTTCAGTGTACATGTGAAATTTGGTAACAAATTAAACATTTTTTGTCAAAATTTTCTTGGAAGAGGAGGCAAATGCTCCCATCGAAGCCCGCCCCCAAATAACTTTTTATATACCTACTTATTTAAATAAAAAAGGGTCATATCATTATGTTATTTTTTTAAGGATCAGTGCATTTTGGTTTTTTCTAATTAAAGGGTAAGATATTATTGCTGAAATATTCCTGTATTTAATTCCTTTACTTACGTACCTTAGGCAATTCTTCAGGTTCGTATCTAATTTTTTGATTTACCTTTTTTAATTGTTTATATATTTATTTCATTAATTACATAACCGGATAATACACTGGTTTCATTAACCTTGTTTGGCGGAGAACCATGTCCCTTTTTAAGAAGTTATACCTACACACTTGTATCAAAAGTTTGCACCATTAGGAAATTATTATTTTGCATTTCTATATTCAAAAAAAAAAATTATTTTGTGAAGAACTGATTCCAATCATAATAAGAACATAATATTACACCATAATTTGTCCTTATTTCTTTGATTTCCCTATGCCTTCACCATCGTATCAGGAACATAGTGTGATTTAAAATGAAATTTTTTACTCACCTTTAATTACACTTAATTTTAAATTCTAGGAAAAATACGATACAAAAAAAACGTTTTCTCTTCTTTATAATTTAATTTAAAAACCGATATAGAGCGGACATTTGCGTCAGTCAGGAAATCTATTTGTCTTACATCCACGTACTTAATTGTCTGTCCTATGACACAGTGAATACTCGTCTTTAACCATCTAAAATATCGTTCAGATGTCTGTAGATACGTCTATTTCATTTCTATCGTGGAGATAAAAAATCTCCTTATATTGTTGGATCCTCTTAATGAAAAATAATATTTATTGAATCAAATAAAATGAAGAAAGAAGGTTTTTTTTAAGATGTCGTAGTTCGATGAAAAGATGAAAACAATGAAAACCAACACATGACAATAAATAACTTCAAATTTTCAAAGCACTTTAGTCGCGATACAAAAACAAGTGGTCATTAACTCATTAATACTAAAAGTCCGATGCATGGATCTTGGGCAGCGGCTTCTGAAGGGACCGGGCAGTAAAACGCATAAAAACAAACCGTTTTGTGTTTTGTTGAAAAGCACTCTACATTTTGCCGGTTTATTTGACTCGTGGGTCGTCGGAATCTTTTATATTTCCAATGAATATTTCTTACCTGCATAGTCTCTATAGTCCACGATTCGTACGTCAGGCTTTAGATTGTCATCGAATTCTGATTAATCTTTTACCATCCGATACAGAGTGATGCTCTAAGAGAGGATAGTTATTCCATGAAATATATAAGGCGTTCAGTTAAAAGCTAAAATTATCAAACTTCTCAACAGGAGAAAGATAAAAAGTCACCAATAGAAAATGTCGATTTCTACTTTGTATATACATGCCATCAAAGACAATACACCACAATTCTTATGAAAATCCAATATACATGCATTCTTCAACACACTTAAGAAGATTGTATACGCTTGCGATCTATTAATATGACATTTCTTTTTAAGCAGGAGATACAAAACTTTAGATATATGTAGCAAAATACTGGAAGACTTAATAATAAACATGAACAATGTATAACATAGCGTTCTGGATCGATCTCCGGTTTTTATTAACGAAAAATAGAAATTCTTTCTTTCAAAATATATAAAAAAATCAATGGGGATACCCCTTACGGTCTATCTTGCATTTAGGAAGCGATCATTACACTAATTATTATTAAAATAATTCAGTTTTATGGTACATGACAATGCTTCACGTAATAAATGACAAAATGTTGGAAAGTAAATTACCCTTTGATACTATCTATTCCCAAGAAGCACGATTTTCTAAAAACACAATTTTAAGTATTTCTTGTTAATTTTGTTATCTAGTCCTATTTTTGGAAATATATCTTCAAATAAAAATTTAGGGTCTCTCGTATCACTCATATTGTCTAAGTGATAGCTAGCTTAATTTTTAATAATTATGCTTGATTTACATACTTTTATAACCGTAATCTGAAAAATACGGCAATATTTAATTTCTGTCTGTTTGGAACTCAAACACCTCTTTAAGTAAGTTCTTAAAAAATGTTAAGTAATATATTTAAAAATGTACATTTTTTACAAAAACAATAGTCAAGTATACAACTTATTATTCGTATTTCAGTTAAACAAGGCCAAAACACGATTACCCGCAGCTCTGCGGATTCATCGGTTACCATTCCTTTCGAGAGGACATATCGTGACGTGGATACTTCTCGTCCCCAAGGGGGAGACCAACTGGCCCAATTTAACTTCTGCGGCTGTGGATGGCCCGACAATCTTTTAATTCCCAAGGGAAGTGCAGAAGGTTTTGCCTGTCAACTGTTTGTTATGATATCTAATATAAATGACGATAGGGTAAGTGTCCTGTGTCTTGTATCTTTTAGTAGCTAAATTAATTTTAATCACTTACCAGAGAAAATATATAGAGATGTATACTGCTTTACAAAAAGTTGAGCAGTTTAATAGACATTCTTAACATTGTATGTATCGGTGTTTTTTTCTATATTGACATGTAAGAAAACCGACCTGAGATAAAATTTAAAAAAATGTGTGATCAACTGATTATATTTTGACTGTAACTAAAAATAATCTAACACTATCCTCTTATTTCGGACTCGAAACGAAAAAATGATAGTGAAAATTGATAGGCGAAATGGTTTGCCCAAATAAAAATCCACAGCAGATTTTGTTAGCTTTGTAACTCACGTTGCTTTCGTATATGCCAAAACTTCAGTTAAGGTTAACATGTCCCCCTTCTCAACATACTTACCGGCTATAAAAGACTTCTCCAAATATTCACAGTATCTCTGAATTATTGAGAATCATTCATGTGATTTCTACAACATTAAATTTTAATTAAAAGCCATAAAACAGGCATTTTAGTTAATTTTATAGGGATATAACAGAAGTACCTAAAGTTGATACATCATGCGCTCGCGTTTGCTTAAGATTAATTCTGACTTCATTTATTTCATCCGCTCCGCATCAGGAAATATGCTAACAATGCCGTTAAAGCCAACATTGATAAATAAGAGCAAAGTCACGACGCTACCTTTGTTCCAGGATCTTAAACTTCGAATAACTAGGGGCAAATAACCTTGCCCATTTCATTATCCGACGCAGTAATTTTCACTATCATTACTGTATTTTTAGTTAGGAATTAGCAATACTCACTCCAAATCATTCAATTAAATGATTCCTTTAACCTAGCTGCTATTAACCGGAACCTTTAATGGAATTAACACATCGCTTTGATTATATCAGCAGTTATTAATAAAAGTAGGCTCTTTTTTAAGCTAAAATCTGTTTTTTATATTATGCCTACATCACAAAATTACATATTGTTTATATAGAGAGTGAAGCTTTTCTTCGCTTTTATAGAGTACTCTTTTACAAAGACAGAATCTACCCAACTTCATATTATAACAGTGATTTTTAGCTCATATTGATCTAGTGAAAATTCTTGTTACTAATAGCAGATTTTTTTTGGCGTTGCCGGATAAAACAGTACTATGTTCTTATTATGATACCCTGGAATTTCTAAAGCAGATAAGCAGCAATTATTTTCATTAAACCCTTTCTCATTCTGGTTGTTGTCTTTAATAATAATAGGTTAGGGGTCCAGGTGTGTCTTTATGCCCAACACATACAAACTCTATTCGTTTGAAAAACAGTGACATCTACGTGTGCATGATCGTTCATCGTATATATGCCGGTTTTACAGTTATTCAGGGCTAGCAACGTTTGTTATAATCTGTGTAGACACCAGCTAGATTACCTTGAAAATTAATGGCGTGTTTGTCTCCTGACACAAACAGTAAATTTATAAAAGCTGTAACTTATCAAAAGGTGTTTTGCAAACTGACGTTCAGTATCAAAAGGCGACGATTTTCTACATCATAGTTTTGGTTCTGACGAACATACTGAAATCGTCATATCGTTACCAGCGCGATCTCACTTAGACCTTCATACTTTCGTTGGTGTAATTCTCTTTCTTCAGGTTGTGCTCAAGCACGCTTCCTTTTGTATTTGGTTCAGATTAAGCATTGCTGTGGTTTGTTAACCTTGCGGCCACTAAAGGACGGCTGTTTCGGCAAACATTGGTCTAGCGTTAGAGATGTACATCTATATAATCACTTTAAATTGTATATCCCATCCCTGCACTTTTATTAACTATTAACGTCGTTTCCGCGACGATGTCTAACTAGAGGGGACCTGCAGCTTCACGTTGGCTTTGAGTTACACTTCTCGATTAGTATTTCCACCCCTGACTAGTACCCTACCCTCGAGTTTCCAACTCTTGTGTTATGGTGTAGACTTTGGCCTTTATCAAGTGACCTACCGACTAAAGAGCGTGTATCTGCACCTACTTCACCTATGCATCCCACGAGATATCCGACCTCATCCGGCCCCTTACCAGCCTGAATAGGATGATGGGACATGATGTAGGTACATTTTATACTTGCTTATTATGCTGTTTTACCCCTCGACCGAACGACGTAACAAAGTCTTTGCACCGAGCCGGATTTGAATCTATCCATATCCGGGTACCACTTTCACTCGTTCTAGGTTTTTCCAGTGATTGATTATTTTATATGGCGCGACCTATAATTTCATAAAAACACTTTTGTGTTAAATAGACTAATGAATATTTGTTCGTGTTTTCAGATTGCCCAAGACACCTCCGGTCAATGTAATGACGCTGACTCCTATTGTGGTATCAAAGATAAATTGTATCCAGATAAAAGGTCGATGGGATATCCTTTTGATAGAATGCCAAGGGATGGAGTTGATACTTTACAGCAGTTCTTAACATCTAACATGAGGGTTCAAGATGTAACCATTCAGTTCCAAAATAGGACTTTCAAACCACGAGAGCTAAACAACTAAGACTGATACCTACATTCTGAAATGTTAATATTATGCTTTGAAAGGCTTGTTATTGCACTATTGAAAATATAGAAATCTTTTGATTATGTTCTAGTTTCATTTTCATATTTAAATTATAATATTAATAATACTAATAATAATATTAATAAATAGTCTTTATGAAGAACTGAAAAAAATACCATTCTTAATGGGTGATACATACATAAAAAACTGAGAACAAAAGGGAAGGCTTTGAACTACAGACATGAACGATGACTGAGATAAAACCGAAGTAGTTCATATGTTTAAACAGGTTTCATATGTTTAAACAGGTGGCCACACAAACACTGCACAAGGCGGTAATAACTTGCATAAGCTAAATCAAATAATTAAATACTCTTAGAAAAAAACGTAATTATTCAGGACACAAAGATATGGTTTCCAATATCTAATATTATTTACGTTAATGTATAGGAACAAAACAATGGATCTAGAGCCAATTAGATATATGTATTAAATTAGTTTCCAGCATTTCCAGTAACTCTATTCATTTAACAGTGCCGATTTAATACTATTCCGAAAAAGTACTATAAAGGTATTTTTAAAATGACATACATATATACCGACTATAACGTTATAGCTAAAGCCAAGTTGAAACAGAGACCTATTGTGTTGGGGGCACAGTTAGAGGGTTCCCCTAAGAGGAACAATATACATTTCACTTCGAAAGACCAATTTAGATTTTAAATCCGCGAGGGTCGACGTTCTCATTAATTCATTCATCATTCATTAATGTTTTGAGATTATATAAATTTAGTAATTTTCTTTAAAACTTATCTACAACAATTATTTTTAATATTTTGCAAGCACTCTTTATTGGCTTGGGTTAAACACGAATAATAAATGATAATTCAATAAGAGAGTTGTGAAACAACGCATGATCCACATAATTTTTTTTGAACGAAAAAAATTAAATAATTAATAAAAGTTTTAATGACATATGATTTTTTACTCAGGTTTGATATATGCTGATTAAATCTTAATTTATTGTTAAACATCACCCTCGGGTTCCTGGCAGTGTCGGAAAAATCGAGGCTTTAACCACTAATTTGTAAAGTGAGGTAACTTTGAACAACTTTTGTGCAACTGTCAGGTGCATATAGTATCACCTACACCACAGATTTTTTAGCATTCAGTTTTAAATTTTCTTTTGAACTATAATCAGAAATATTACTGAAATCTGAATTGATTTCTGCCTCCAACAGAAGCTGGGTGTCATGCGCGTAGGTGTGAATTTCGGAAAATTATATTATATTACTCATGTCAAGGTTGCATCATACCCCTTGTTTTTTTTTACGCTCAGCTAACGGCAGCTTTTCATCTGGAGAGCACTATGGGTTCGGGGGCAAATGACAAATAATTTTATTTAATTAACTTTGATATTAGATATTAGAATTTAATTATTATATTTCTGTGTGTTCTTTTAAAATCAAAAGTAAATCTAAAAAAAAAATACATTACATAATCCAAATAGACTACTAAAAGGGCGCCACGCTGTTTTTTTTTTTATATATTTAATAAAGGAAAACCGCGAAACCAAAATAAATAAACTTTAGCCTAAGCTAGTTCCTATAGCAAAAAAAAACTGAAATAAAAATTAGGTGAGTGTGGGCAGGATAAATGAAAATATGAGGTAAATTTCCTATACTTACGACGACACAATATATTATATAGCAAATGTACAATTTAAATAAGACAATTCTAAATAAAAAAAAGGAATTTAATATGCCAAGATTTTCATAAAGAAAATTAAATAACCCCATAGTCGACTATAGTTCACATAACTCATTAATAATTTTAACACCTTTAATTATTGTTACATAAATGAAAGTTAGAAAGAATAATTAACTGGTTCACTTTTAAATAGCATAAATCGTTTAAACTTTAAATCAAATGTAAAAATGTATAATTTTAAATAATGCTTGTAGTAAAAAAAAAAATAAAAATGGATAATTAATAAAATAATTTTATCTGGCCTTTACAAATCCTTCCAGGGATGTCAGGACTTCAAGGGCTGCATCAAAACATCAAAAGAGGATCACTTCAAAATTACAGGAACAGTTACAGTGTCTGGAACTAACAGCCTTCGAACAGAACTGGATCAAATAAAGAAGTCTAGGCGGGACAACAGATTACGTTTCTTTTAAGACCATAAATCATAACTCATGGTACGGTACGGTATGCCAAAACTTAGGAGTCGACTCCCATGTGGATTCTAAAAGGAGAGGGAAAACCATGGATGAGTACTCCAAAAAAAAAAAAAACGAAAACTGGGAAATACATAACATTTTTCAAAACGAAGAAAAAGGTATGTGAAATTATTATAAGCAGCTTACCTTAACTAAATCCCAAAGTTACTATACAAAAAAAAACTCCAAAACGTTTGATTCCGACATGGTCAAAGATTGCTGGATAAAAATCCAGGTTTTCTCCAAAACACAAACTTTACTTTGGCTCTCAGATAAAGCAGATAGTTAATCCATGCGAAGAAACAAAAATTCAAATCACCACTACTGGGTATATTCGGGATGATTCCCGATTTTTCTTCGGATCAACACATGGAGGTGTTGTAAGTACCTCGACTACCAACCGGAATGACGATACCAAGGGATGAAGTCCGTTGGCCAACCAAGAAGGTCGAGCACGGAAATAGTCAGTAAAGTGACTCGTGAAAGGAAGCGGCAAATTCAAATTCACCATGAAACTTAAGAAAATTCATTAACTTGATTCGGCAACACTGCAACTGAAAACCGAAAGTAGAAACGCAAGCCGACGTCGACGCCGTGAATCCATGACTTGAGAGTACCAAAAGGATATGTTTATATTAAATATAACATTCCTTTACCTGCTTTGAATATTGAAATGATTGGCAAATATTGTGATTTTATCTGGATGGCAACGTAAAAATAAATATGAAGTAAATTACTTGTTTTGATTTATGTACAAATTATAAAGAAAACGACATTTCCACCCTAAAATTAAATACTACGTTATAAATCCCACTTATAGACAACCCAAATTACTTCTAATATATATATATCGACGTGAATTAAACTGTTCACCAAATGAAACAATTTAGCTCATGAAAAATATAATGCTACAAGATTTACAATATAAAGAGAAGTGGGCCAAGAATAGAGCCCTGTGGTACACCCACGATCACGTCACCAGCATCCTACATTCCAGATCGAATCATTACAAGCTACTGGCTGCTGGGGATGGACAATATTAAATTTTACTTATCGATAGGCGATAGCACATCACTTATCGATATATGGATAAGTATCATTATATCGATATACCGATAAATATCGATCGTTTTTTGTCGAGTTATTGTTATCCTCGTTTCTCTATGCATTCAGCAAAAGAATAGTTTATCGAAAATGGTATCGGAAAGACGGCATGCGGCGATTGAAGTCAGAAAACCATAAGCTCCCGTCCCCTTCGAAAACTTTAAAAAAGAACTTTACCAGCGTTTAAGGAATTTAAATCTTCAGTTAAGACTGATTTGTCGATAACTATCGGCATACCGATAAAAATCGCTATGTCTATAACTATCGATACATCGATAACTATCGACAGTTATCGACAACTATCAATATACGTATTGTTATTCCATATATAACTATCATCTACACGAGCCATGTCAAACTCAAAGTCACTGGTGGGCCAAAAGCATGAAGACCATCGACTAGGTCGGCCGCAAAACCTTATCTTAAAGAAGACAAACTACTACTACTATTATAGGACAAGTCTGTTTATTAAATTTCCAATAAAAAGGACATTACAAAAAACTACAAACATTAAATTCTTTTGCCAGATATTTGACATCTTTTATCTTTAATTAAGTTGTCTATTTGTGGCGCGAATTTATAGGCGGAAATAACTTTTAAAACTGCGTCCAAGTGTGCGTCCGTCAATCGCGATCTTGCGGGAGATTTGTTTCCTTTCATCAAAGAAAATAGTTGTTCACACTTACAGGTACTTCAAAACAGTGACAAGATTTTACAGGCAAATTTTCTCTTTCTCTTTTTTCTTTTCTTGTATGATATTGGGACACTTGTGCTTTCCTGATATGCCTTACAAATCAGAAAATGTGACAGATTATCTTCTGCTAACTTTTTTCCCACAACATCATCTTACACTTGAAAGCTTTCACATGATCATGCGTATCTGTAATAACTTGACATGGTCCTTGCAATTTCGTATTTAAGTTCGACAAGTGTTTTGTGATATCTATCATAAATGAAAGATCTTGTAAAAAGGTACATCGCATAATAAGCTGACATCTTCTCCTTCTGTTTCCATGAAAAAGCGTATTTCTTCTTTAGTTTCCAAAACCGGTCGAGTACTGTAGAACACGAAAGCCATCGTACCTCTGCATAATATGGTAAACCAGTGTACTCACTTTCTAAATCACGTAAAAATGCAGAAAACTGTCGCTGATTAAGGCCTCGTGACCTTATGAAGTTTATATTTTTTTTTCACTTTAAAACACTTTCCAACTTGATTACTTTTGAGCATAAAACTTCTTGATGGATTATACAATGAATATGATGAAAATCTGGTTGTCACTGCCTATTGCTCTGATCTTTGTCTGCAATATTTTAACGAAGCCATTTTTTACTTCAGTCATTGAAGGAGCTCCGTCTGTTGCAACGGAACACAGTTTTCACAAATCTAAATTGTACTTTTGCAGAAGTCCATTAACAGCATTGAAAATATCCTTCCCAGTTGTTGTATCATACAATGGTACTAATTCGAGTAATTTTTCTTACACATTGATATCTGTATCATCCGCACGAAGAAAAACAGCGAGTTGCTCCACACCACACACATCCGTACTTTCGTCACAGGCAATAGAAAATGCAATGAAAGAGTCTGATTTTGTTTTTATCTGATCACTTATATTGGCAGCCAACTCAGTATCTCTTTCAGCGACAGTATTCCGGGACAAGGATATATTTTGAAATACCTTCACACTCCCGGGACTTACAATTTCCGCGGCCTTTACAAGGCACTCTTTTATAAATTCACCTTCAACAAATGGTTTTGAGTGTTTCGCGATCAACTCTGACAGTACGTAGCTCGTTTGAAGGGCAGATTCATTTCCTTGCTTTGGACGTTTAAATATAAGTTGCTGATCATCAACCGTGATTTAAACTTATTTAACTTTTCGTTTTTGACCATGCCTGTATACTTGTCAAACATAGTCTTATGAATATCATAGTGACGTTTTATATTATATAATTTTGGGACACCGACTGTACTATTACAAATCAAACAAATAATTTTTTCTTTCACTTCACAGCAAAAAACTCTAATTCCCACTTTTCTTGAAAGATACGATGCTCATCTACAAGTTTCCTCTTGCTTCCACTTGGACAGAGACATGTTAAAAACTGTATCCGAAATAAATTATAATAAGTACTGTTAAGTGCTGTAACAATAAGTGAGCAACTCAACACGAAACTCTATCGCAACTGACTCATAACTGACTAAACACTGAACGACTGAACTCAATCGAACCCGGCTTATATACAGATTGTGATTTCTCGAGTTCTTTCCAGAATGTTCAGATAGTGTGTTTTTGCGCGATAGAATTTCATGGAACAAGCCAGATAACGTTTGGCTTTAGGTTTTAGGTTGAGTATGTGTAGTTCATCCTCCTAAACATAAACAGCCATACCACAATCCAGACCCGCAACAGTGAGGTCACTCACACATAATAGCGCCTGTTCCCTGGAAAAAATCCGGACTTCTAATTAATAATTAAAGAGTTTTGTTTGAAAGTTTACCTCATAAAGCGAAAAAAAAAATATGAGATTATAAAGATTCTTTAATTTGTCATTTCTGTATTAAAAGCTACGATATTTCTCTACTCCGTACTTGCTCAATTATTGACAAATTCAAAAAAAAATTCAATTTTTTAATACCCTTTTAGTACCTTCTTTCATGGCCAAGGAATTACCTTTTAAAACTATTTTGCATTACTTTTAGGACACCCTGTATACTATTTTTATCGAGAAATTGACTTTTGAAATTTTTAATGAAAAGTAAATGAGTAAATAACTAATTGAACCAAATAAATTAAATGATGAATTCTCTGAAAATCCATTTTTTTTGCAACCGATTTAATAGAGGAGAGAGACATATTTGGGTGCCGATCTAAATCAGTCTGAAAAATAGATCCTTTTTGATCGGCAAAGCAGAAGGCGTACACTTGGACTGCACAAACTTAAAATTGTGATAGTCTAAGAACCAATAAACATGTTACCAAGGTACGTCATTTTTAAATGACTGATCTTTTGAGAGGTGACTTGTAACATAAAAATAAATAATTAAAATTATTAAGTCGAACGTCAAATTGTAGAGGACGTTCCTTTGGTGGTCCTATATATTTTAATTTGAATTCCATTTTTTTGTAATAATAATATAAAAAAAACGGAAAAAAATAAGGGCGATAAAAAGAGCGGGTTTTGTGTGTAATAGACATAGAAACCCATTTGCTGAAAGGTATGTCTTGCTATCCCGTCATGTAATTTTATGTATACACGGTGACCATGAAAATGTGCAACCTCAAAATCTAGTATTTTGAAACGTTATTAACTCATTAACCCCATTATAATTTTTATATATGTATATAGGTGTTGTTAAAAGAAACATGTAAAATTAACTGAGTAAACAGCTCTGATATTAATATTTAAAATTCCTAAGTATTTATCATAAAATCTAATTTTAATAGTGTCGTTTACTTCTCTATTCGTCACTTTTTGTATTATGTTATATACAATTGGATATACTTATACAACAAATTATAATATTCGTAAAAATGTAACTCGTAAAAAATCACTACAAAGAGAGAAATAAAATACAAAAAAAAAATCCTTAAAAACTAAAAATTAATATTTTATTTATTCCTTAAATATAGACATTTTGAAGTCAATGCTCAAATAATGACTAATCTGTAATAATATATATCAAAAAAATATACATACACGTATTACCTATACTCACTAATAACCTTAAACTTACTAACCTAATACAGATTTTAATGTTATTCAGAGAGGGTCACGTCACTATTCTGAGTTGATTTATAGTTTATATTAAGTTTACTTAGGTGTATCTTCTATAATACGGGCATCAATAAAATCTTCATGCACTAACCTAGCTAACAGTTGCAAGGCCCCCAAATATTTCTGCGCGTGTCTCGAAATGCCAATTTGTTATTGGTCTGCTTGTTTGGACATATATAAATGTCCTATAGGAAGTCAATATTGCCATTTGACCTTGGGCTCAGCGATTGGATGGAAATAGCAGTTTGCGCTTGCGGAGTTCTCCAAAAAAGCTCTGAGAGCACCAGTTTTAAAAGATAAAAGGCTAGCTATATATTTATTTTATATGTAATGTAATATAAAATACATCAGCTATATTTTGCAATGGCTGGGTGAGGCTGCTTTGGGCGTCGACTTCAAAATGTCTATACTTAAGGAATATATAAAATAATATTTTTTACTTTTTATCGATTTTTTTTGGAAGTCGGTTCTATTTTTTTTGATATTTTATGTTAAACAAAAGAAATACCAGACGTAGTCAACGCTTTGTTGTAAATTATTAAAAAAAAATGTTGAATACAAAATTTTTAAGGTTTTACCTGAACGGCCAGGATTTGCTAAAAAAAAATAACTGAAAGTAAGTAAAATGAACATTGTTACTGAATGGAATACTCTCTATAAGATACTCTAATTAAATCGGATTCGTCTTGCCAATTATAAGTATATCAGTAATAATACCTTTACCTTTAAAGACAACGGAGAAAATCGACAAAAAACTTGTCATAAGAGGCAATCACTCAATATTTATATGTTAGAAGGTTCTCTTGCTTTACAACTGATTGTTTTTTCCTGTAGAGTTTCTGATGGTTATCTTTAAAGATAAAGGCACCAACCTATCATATTTATAATCAGCAAGAGGAGACTTATTTAATAACTCTATATTATAGTGCGTGTTTCACTTAAAATAGCAAAGTTGATGCTCATTTTTTATCCTTTCTATATTTTAAAGTAAAGCTGGTAGGTCCCGTCCATAACTTAGATCATGTAGTAGTAGCAGTAAGATGTGGGGGACAAGCCTAGCAACTAGGCCTAAAAGGCCCTTTTCGCTAACTCCGGTTCCATCCACCTCACTCTACTTTGAAAGCGGCTCACCTCCTAATGCTCCTTGCCCCAGTCGAGATCTTGTAATTCTTTCTTGGAAAGGGACTCAATGCCGAAAGTATACCCGTGTAGTTTTGTCCACCTTTCAACCGTGACAACAAGATGATAGGAATCCTCTTCCTCTAACCTACAGTTAGGATAGCAAGAGTTGTACGCTAACTCTAGCCGGGATATGTGCCTGTTTAGTTTATGTGTCCTGTCAAAATGCCATTTAGGTCCCCAATCACCTGCCGACTCTTTGACATCAACCAAGTTGCCTTAGATCCGCATTGGTTGGGTAGCATATCTTTTGCCTGCCTACCTATTCTGTTTTGTCTTTTCCCAGACCCATCTATTCACGGCCTGCGAGCAGTATTGTTTACTTATACCCAGGCAGGGTTCTAGACCCGAAAATAGGAGCATAGATCCGCTACTGGCGAACGCATTGCCTTAGACAGCACTATGCCCAGGAACCCAATTTAATCTCACCACCTTTGTCGTTGCTAGCTCACTTAGTGTATCTCTGCATCCTTGGTCCGATCCGATGGCTTTAAGGGCCTGACTGTCTGAGTGAATTCGAATTTCATTCTCCGTTCCCAGTCTGACTTCTTTCTTTATTGCGACCTGCAATATAGACCTCAGCCTAAAAAATAGTTGTATGTTTTTCCAGGGGTAAGACCTCCCCGACACCACTGTCCGACCAGTATATTCTGGCGCCGGCTAACCCAGAACTGGCTATCCACGAGCCGTCTGTATACCACGATTGAACGTCAGCTTAATGTCCTACTCCCCTTGCATTGATCCCCTGTTTAAATTTCTATTTCTAAAGGCCTAGCGAGCCTAAGACCTTCTGCTTCAGGGGCAGAAAATTTAGGTCATAGATAACAGGTGGAAAAATGCAAGTTTGCATTGCTAACAAAAATATGTGGTATTATTTTTAATTGCTTATTGTTATGTAATCAACTACCTAAAAACATCCGCAATTTAAAAATGACCAAACTTCACGGTTATTTTTTGCAATTTAAACATACTCCCCCGCATCTTTGCTTTATCGCTCAGCTGACAGACGATGTTTTGCGTCACAGTCAGAGTACACAATGAATGATGTAAGTAAAAATCTTCACTGGCTGTTAAATGCTGAGTGTATCGATAACTTATAGAGGATCATGTAAATGACGCAATTTAATTGGTTAGAGATCGCAAAAACCCAGGTTCTTGGGTTTTCAATATTTTTATAGCAATTCTACTTTTGACCAGGGATGATCATATATGGGGCGATATTTTATCCTGTTGGCAAAATCTGAACTTATTGCTGGCAATATAATATGCTTTCCTTTATTTAAACTGTTTTCCTTGCCTTAAGACGAGAGCGAGGTCTTTTTTTTATTAGTCATCAGTTATTGAATAAGTCATCTGTTGGAAAATTGAAAAATATGTTCGTTCCGTCCCTGCTTTTGACAGAATTTTGCATAATGTATCTAGGTAATATAAATATTCTTTCCATTTATTAATCAAAAGAACTTTCTGCTAGTTTCCATGTAGTTTTCGAACTGGGTCAAGTAGCCATTAATTCGTAATTGTTCAAGATAGACCACCAAGACCGAAGGATACAACGCGATGATTCAAGAATATTGTGTTCACCGTTCACCCAATTAAACATCTGACAAAACGTCGACCTTTATCAAATTTGCTTAGAAAACAGGAACACGTCAAGCGAAATATGGGCTTCTCATGTAACTGATGTGCTTACTTCCTAAAAAACTCTTATTAGTCAGGTCCTTTTTCGAATTTTTTTTATTTAATTGTATAATCGTATTGGATTTTGACATTTATTAGAGGTAACATTTTTGTTTTACATAATAACAAAAGGGTTCTAATTAGGGATGAACAAGACTTGCAGAACTATATATAGGTTTGAGCGGAGCAATGAAGCTTCACGCATTTAAGTTGTTTTTGCTAAAACACTTGTACTTTTGTAACAGAAGATTTATTTTAGTTTTCTTTTTTTTTATCTCTTCATTACATTCTTTAGCTAATAGCATTTCTGCTCTACTGTTTTTCTGATAATTTCGCTTGCACAATACAATGTGAAAATTATAATATCATGTTTAACAGGTTTATCTTTTAACTAAGTAAGTTTAAAATTAATATGTCTGTTGGTAAAATAAAAATTGGCCATATAAATGTTAGATCGTTAATTCCTAGTCTACAAAATATTCAACAATTTATTTCTAATGCGAATTTTGATATTTTTGGGATATCTGAAACATGATTAAGTGAGAGAATTAAGTCAAATGATGTAAAAATCGCAGGGTACAATCTTATAAGAAGGAACAGGGCCGGGAGGGGCGGTGGTGTCTGGTTATACATAAAAAATTCTTACAAATTTCATTTGGTCACTACTGAGTTTACGATGAGTGAAAACTTCCAACAAGTGTGGGTAAAAATGTGTGTTCAAAATATTAATTATATTTTTGGTTGTGTATATAAGCCACCAACATATAAAATGTCGGATTTTCTAAATGACTTCGATAATGTTCTAACATCAATATGTATACTGTGCGATAAACTCTGCTGAGTTGGTGACTTTAATGTAGACTATCTAAATTTGTTTTCTAATGATGTAATAGAGTTTAATTCAGTAATTGAAACGCTAGGCCTTTTGCAAAAAATTTCCAGTCCCACTCGTATTACAGCTTCATCAAGTACTTTAATAGACCTTGTTTTGTTGTCTAATGATATAAAAATAATAAACTGTGACACGCTGCAGGGACCAAGGGTCTCTGATCACGAGTTCATTTTTTGTGAATTTTTAATGCCGGAAAGCAAGAAGCAAATTAATTATGTAAATTATAGGGACATAAAAAGTATTAATGTACAGCAATTTAATTATGATTTGCAATCAATACCGTGGCGCAATATATTCGATATTCCCGACATAAACCTAAAAGTAAAATTTATAAATGAAAATTTAAACACACTGCTAGATCCACACGCGCCTTTAAAAAAAATAAGAACAACAAAAGCATATCAACCGTGGCTGGAGGGTGCAAAAGGCCTTATGAAACTGCGTGACAGGGCTTTGAGTAAATACAAAAGAGAGAGATCGAACTGACGCAAATAGATAATATTATAAATCTTTACGTAATTTAACCACCCTCACAATAAAAAACGAAAAAAAGGCTTTTTTAAGTGCCAAGTTGTCTTTATCGAATAATGTTTGGCAGGAGTTAAAGAATTACTGCTCGGGAGTTCAAAAGCATAAAATTGAAATTCCAGAGGTCTTAAAAAAGCCTAATGAAATTAACAATTATTTTTTAACTTCAATACCAAATTCTCAATCGCTTGCAAACGATATGCTTGATTACTATACAAACAATATTAAAGATACTGTAATATCTCCTTTAAACTTTACTCTTGTCTCCGATATCTGCGTACTAAACAATATAACTCAAATTAAATCAAATGCCTCTGGTATTGACGGTTTGAATATTTATTTTATTAAAATGTGTTGTCCATTTATTCTTCCATTTCTGACTCACGTGGTCAACTTCTGTATAGAAAACTCTGTTTATCCCGATTCTTGGAAGAGGGCTATGGTAACGCCTCTACCAAAAAATAATGACCCGAAAGATTTTAAAGATTTAAGACCTATTAGTGTTTTGGCATGTCTCTCAAAAATTTTGGAAAAAAATATAAATTATCAGTTAACCAGGCACGTGGAGTCTAATAAGATCCTTCCTGAGACGCAGTCGGGCTTCCGAAGGGGTCATGGCTGCTCTACTGCGTTAGCAAATGTTAGTGATGACATTTTTAGAGCTACAGATCGAGGTCATATAACGGTTTTGGCTTTGCTAGACTTCTCTAAAGCCTTCGATACAATAAATCACAAAATGCTGCTTTCAATTTTACATTATATAGAGCTAAGTGATAAGGCTGTATTGTTTTTCAAAAATTACTTATCAGGAATATCACAATGTGTTAAGATTGGAGAACAGGTCTCTCCAGAACTACCTGTAACTAGTGGAGTACCCCAGGGCTCAATTGTAAGTCCTTTGCTATATGCTATTTACACTTCAGGTATTCATAATGTTTTCGAGAGATGTAGTGTTTAGTATTACGCAGACGACACACAAGTATACTTATCATTTAGCAGAAATAATGTTGCTGATTCCTGTCAGGCATTAAACAATGATTTGGAGCGTCTCAGGTCGATTTCTTTAAAACATTCCCTATTTTTAAACCCACAAAAATGTTGTTTATTGTTGTTCGGTCCCAAAAATGATGTAAATGTTGTAAAAAGTGAAATCAATATAAAAATAAATGATGTTTCATTGGAAATTAAGGATAGCGCCCGGAATCTTGGAATGATCTTTGACAATTCGATGAGATTTGAACAGCATGTATCTAACTGCATTCAACGTGCTTATGTAAAACTTAAATTTCTCTACGCCCATCGCCATGATTTGTCAATAAATATTAAGAAGTTGCTGTGTGACTCTCTTGTGCTGTCTATATTTGGCCATGGTGACGTGGTTTACGGAAACTGTTTAACACAAGCGCAGAAAAATAAAATCCAAAAGGTACAAAATTCTTGCCTTCGCCTTATATACGGAATTCGAAAATTTGAAAGAATATCTCATAAATTGCGTCAAACAAACTGGCTGAATATGGACAGCAGGAGACAGATGCACTCAGCTAATTTTTATCATAGAATTCTTTATTATAAGAGTCCTGCGTATTTACATAATAAAATAATTTTTCGTTGTCATGTTCATAACATAAATATTCGGTTCAAAGGTTTAATAACTCCACCTTTCCATAAGACTTCTCAATTCGAAAGGAGTTTTTCATATAATATTGCTAAACTGTACAACTCCCTTCCTCTTCATTTAAAATCTTTATCACCCGTAAAATTTAAATTTCAGATTTTTAAGCATGTATACAATAGACAAAACGAAATATGAATTGTACATGTACATATGCATGCATGCATGTAAGCCTGCAAAGTAATTCTGTAAGCATACACGCCGCGCCTATGTGTTTTTTTTTATATATTTTGGCTAATGGTTAAGTAGAGCAGGATGAATGAGCCTTTATCGGCAGTTCATATCTGGACTTCGCCTTTTTTCGCATTAAAATATAATAAATAATTGTAAGATCCAAAATTGTATCTTATGTAATCTACATGTGAAAATAAAGACCTTATTATTATTATTATTATTATTATTATTAAGCTTTAAAGTTTATTTAGCAGAATATGCACCTCTCTTCTAAGACTCGCAGATACTTCTTGTTTTATTGTATGTGCTTCTAGCTTCCAGCCACAAATTTATGTACATTTGGTGCATTCCACTTGAGCACCGCATGCCGCAAATTCTATGCTTGTCTCGTTATATCTTTCTGGAATTTAATTAAATAAAAGACCAGTATGTGGCCACGTAAAATCAAGAGCACATTCGTAATTGTAGGGTTGTTTATTGTCCTGTCAGCTCAACGTGGCGAGTATCCCTTGTTAAAAGAGAGTGATTATAAGCTGCTGCAGACACAGTTTGAATTAGTTGCCAGATTGTATTGCCCAAATTAAAATTTAAAAAAAAAACGAATACAAATAAGAATTCATAATTTTGATTTCCCCTGTAAAGTAAGATAGAAATTTTCTATCTTACTTTACATAAATGTTTATACACTTAAATCGAAGGAAAAAAATGGAACATTTAATATTATTTTCTGCGTTCGGATTAAGGCATTTTATTCGCCTTTTTTATGCTGCAAAAAGAAAAAGTTTCTTTAAAAAACGAAATATACGAAGAAGTTTTTTCTAGGCGCACCTAAATCAGCTCAGATTCAAATTGTACCTCAAAATATAAAAAATTCCCTACTTTTCCCTTGTAAGAAGTAGAATTCTATATTCTATACTAAGGAAGGGTGACTAAAGGCCATATAATCTTCGACCTACTCAGCCTGGTAGTGGGAAATCGCCCATCCATAGGCCCATACCAGCCTACTTTTATAAAAAATGTTCAGCACTCACCTAGAATATATTATCTCACTGATGAGATAGCAGGACACTCACATAGTAAATGTACAACCCTGTAAAAATAAGTGTCCCTTATTTTCATATTGCGAAGATGTTTCATTAGCTGAAAGTGTTCAGAATTCCATTTGAAAATCGCAGGTTTCTCCGTCATATTGCTAGTCAAGCTATCCCCTTGCTAACAAACTCGCATCAGCCGTTAGTTTTCTCCCACAAACTTTTAAATATATTAGTAAACACCGTTTCCCGTTGTTGCTTTTTTGTTTTTGATCCGCCTTCAAAAGTCAGCTGCGGTCTCATTTCAGTAGTCATGGAAATTGCGAAGGGTTTGTCAAAGAAAAAACTTTTGAGAAGTGCTGTCAACATCTGCCTCTACAAGATACATATCTGCGAATTGTCTCATTCTCTAGGTGTTTTTACGTTTGTCAACATCATTCTACGTTAGCTTTATACTATCGGATTTGAAGAGCGTCATATTTAAAAATGTATTTTCACTAACTAGGGGCAAACATAGCATGAGTTCCATGGTTTTTCTCAGAGTAGTTCGCATGGCCCTGGTTATATTCAAAAGACAAGCATAAGAAATCGGTTTCATCAACGGGCTACAGCTCCAGAGTCAAACATCGGTCTTATGATAGTAGTGTACTTCAACATGACGTCTTTAGTGTTTCCTATGATCCTGAAGTACTGCTTATATGAAACATATTTCTCTTTTAGTGTTCCTACGAAGTGAAGAATCCAAGTTACCTTGGTGCGAAGTTCGGGTCAGATATGAGAAAAATAGGTTCAAATCTCCTTTTACTATTGAAGGACCCGGGTTCGTGTACTATGCACCATTTTTTGGTTATTTGTAGGGGTCTCCTGCATTCCTTTTTAGTAGATGTCTACTAATTTGCTACTAAGAGTTGAAGCCCATAGGTCGATAATCTTTAGAAATGGCGTAATCTATTCTTCCGGTTTTTGCGAGACACAAAACTTTCAGCTACCTCCAAGTTTTTGGAATCATAGCCCGCTGTAGTAAGGCTGGAAGTACGCTGCCAATGCTTGTGTAAAGCCCTGTAGTGTACATTATATGCTGTCTTTGTTGATTAACTGGGTGGCAACTTGCCAATTTAGGTCTGGCTTTGCTTTTAGTTTTTTTCTGGGCATTCCCTTTGTTCTGCTCTGATTAGTCCCAGAAAAAGTCTGTATCAGTAGCCCTAGGTTTTCACTTATGTTGGAGGTGCTGGTAACATGTCTTTTCTAGTAGATCTAATTCCTGGTTTTGCCTTTGGGTAAGATTTTGTACTTTTTAGCAGTCTGTAAGCAATTGTTGATTTCAGCAAGTAGATTCTTCAAGCTACATTTGTCTTTGTTTCAACTAGTTTTTAAATTGTATTTCTTGGCCTCCCAATCTGATTCTTGTCTTCTCATTTGCTCTGTTGAACGATTTCCATTTTCTCTCCTTAAGATTAGCTATGCCCCCCTAATTTATGTCGTGTTCAGGTTGGTTTAGGGATATAATGCGTTGTATTTTTTATTTATAAAGGTTTGTACAGCTCTGACATCCTGATTTATACCGCCTTAGTTGTTGAGTCCCCGACCTGGAACTCCCTTCAGGTTTCCGTGAAGGTGACGCTGGTATTTAGTCAAATCAGTAATGCACGGGTTCGAAATACTTTCGTGAGGTCCTGATGAGGTTACCTCAAATTGAGATAGTGTTGAAATTATTAAAAAGGAAAGTAATGCTATAGGTATTGGTAAAAAATTGACTCCTACCCGGAATTTCTTTCATAATCTCTCTTCTTATCAAGGCAAGTCAAGTATGTCACTTTTTTCATAAGAGTAAAAGGGGTCTGTGAAAATCGATCTGTAAAGCTTTTGAACCGAAAGTTCCCTGCTCGTAAAGAATGAAAGAAAGAAATTCTTATTTACAGATTTTCCTTAGCATACATTTTATTATCAGTCAACACCGAATATCCAATTTAGAATAATATGAAATAAAAAAATTACTATATTATAAAAATTACAGTAATAAAACCTAAAAAAATCGGTAAATTTCTTTACCCGGAACTTCCCTCGTTATAAATCTTTCCATTTATTAGGAATAGTGAAGTGTAACCCAATTTAGTTCAGTACATAGTCATTTAGTAACACTATCTTTTCAAACATTTTTATTGAGCAAATGACGTTCCATCATATTGGATTCCTACCAATATTTAAAGTCATTTAAATAAGATTATCCTACCTTGAATTTTTAAAAAAAAATTATTTGGCCGCCATTTTGTTCTGACTATTTTTACCAGTTTATCTCTATATCGTGCTTAACGCTTGCACAAAATTTGAAATTAATCTAATAAGTAGTTTTTTTCAGGACAATTTTTTAAATATTTTATTAGGCCGCCATTTTGTTTTTCTATCTTATATTCATACCAAATGTTACCAGTTCATTTCTATGTAACACTTGGATTTTTGTGCAAAACGTGAGAAAATTAAATGTTTTAGTAATATTTTTTTTAATATTTTACCAGGCTGCCATCTTGTTTCCGAATATTGGATTTTTACCAAAATATTATCAGGTCATCTCCATATGACACTTAATTTTTTACTAAAATTTGAAGTCAATCTGATAAGTAGTTTTTAGCTATGCCACTGACACAAAGACATACAGACAGAACGACGGAATTGAGAAAACATGTTTTTACGCTGAAACGTGAATATCGGAGGCTGATTTTTTCACGATTAGAACAATTTCGTTATACGAGGGATGTAAGACGAATTATTTCCTTCTAGGTCAGTATATTGTGCTACAAATAAAATTCGATAAATTCCTCCACAAAATACATTAATAATATTAACTGTTGCTAAAAGGAAATCCTGATTAACAATAAGTTCTGTATAGAGCCAACTTACCGATTTCATTTATTTATATTTTTTCTTTTTGTTTATTTTAGTATTTCACCGATATCACTAATTTATGGTTTATTAATTTTAATTTAAAATGAAGCAATTGTGTTAGTTTTAATTGTATTTATTAAAAAGCTTCATAGGACAGGCTAGTACTGCTCTTTTAAAAAATTTATTAAGCCGTCATAATGAATCTGCACTCACTTCTTACCAGTTTATCATTATGTTTCACTTGCACTTGATTTTTGTGCAACATATACGGAATACAGAATGGCCGATGAAAACAGAAAAAACATGTTATACGGCACCTGGGGACCCTGAAAAATGAATTTCTATAAACGTATCTAGTATGATTTTTTTTTAACACTTACGATTGAAGTAATAAAATTATTTAGGTTTCACGGGCCTACTTGGAACCTGATTTCAGATATATTTACAGTAATACTACGATTTTTAAAACGGTGGTTTACAGCAACATTAAACTATTACGCTTTAATTATGTAGTGATTCGTTGTTTCATTCAATTTACATACGATTTTAATTCTACAAGATTATATTAATGTTGGACAGTCTTTGTTGGTTTTCTATGACTGTAATACAATGCTATTTATTAACCTTTTTACGCGATCTACTTAAACATCGTTGCCACTATTTGAAAGACAACTGAATGCCAGTAATTCTAAATGGACAGCACTGAAAGTACCTAGGTCTTATAGCAAAAATCCGTAGAATTCCCCAAATGTTTTAACAGAAAAGTTGTTAGTATTCGACAGATATATTTTGGAATAATAAGTAAAAACACACACAAATTGCTAATGAACTACAACATTCAAAATGAAAAAACAAACGAATTGTTTTTTTTTAAGTCAATGATATCACTCAACAGTTGCGTTGGTTGCCATTTTTTATTCCAATCGATGACACCCAGCAAGGAACTACAACCGTCAACAGATGACTAAAAAAAATCCTAAAATTCCTCTCTTAGAGCCCTCGCCGATGACAAAACTTAGTTGTCGATGTTGTCGAATCTTTTATCTATAGTCCGATATAATCTGCGATTCCAGGATAATCCAGAGTTCCGGGTGAATCATCTTTTATTTAGATATTTTAGGAATAATACCAGCCAAATCGGGACGAATGGCTGCTCTACGTAGTGGTATAATTTTTTTGATGTTATTAATGGTAACATCCTTTAAAGCTTCCCTGTCCAGTTTATTGAGATTTTTGTTTTACTTATGTTACCACCAAAAATACTATCTTTCTCACAATTCACACATAAATAAGTAGGGGGCCAAATTCAAATTGGAGAAAACAAATCGAAACAAATGTTAGTAATCTCATAACATGTTCGTAATTCCCCGTCCTTGATATTTGGCAAGTCAGATATTTTAGTCAGTCAGGCAAAAAAATTCCTAGCATTTACTAGCAGTAATTATTGCAATTTCTCTCTAGTTCACACATAAATAAGTAGGGGGCCAAATTCAAATTGGAGAAAACAAATCGAAACAAATGTTAGTCATCTCATAACATGTTCGTAATTCCCCGTCCTTGATATTTGGCAAGTCAGATATTTCAGTCAGTCAGGCAAAAAAATTCCTAGCATTTCCTAGCAGTAATTATTGCAATTTCTCTCTAGAACTAACATAACTGCTGAATGTTGCACACGTATTGGCATGTGCAGTTTGTTGAAAAAATATATGGGTCAAGTTTTGTCATATGGATTTAGTTTAAACCGGAATCGTGATGATTAAAAACTCTAACAAATAATTTGTTTGCATCTATAAAATACTCGATTATACGAAAGCGGAAGGATCTGTCTAACAGTAAAGATAGTTATTAAACTACCGCGTAAAGATAATTTGCCAACTATCGCAAAAAAAATTACATTATGGTAGGAAATATAACTGGTATTTAAATTGTCAAAATAAGTTTTTAAATTTATTTATTTGATTTTATTTTTTTTGTAGCATCTGGGTAAATTATAGCCTCTAAATCTGTATGTAAATTTTTTCAGATCGTAAAAGTCAGACCTGGCTGGACCAAAAAATGTAACTATATATTTTAATCTTTTAAATTACATATGCATATATTTAAGCCACGGGTACCTTTTTTTAATGTATAGAACATATTAACAAAATAATTGAATTTTACCTCCTATACTGCAGAAGTTAGACAACATTGCAACTGAAAGCCCTATCCATGATTTATTTCTTTTATTATAAAAAAGGACACGGAAATTCTCAATCAAGCGAGAATGTTTTGGGGCATCTAAAAAATCAAAGTCATTAGACTCGTTAGTCTGAACACCTGGCGCCCCATTATTACAGTACATTTGAGTATCTAGACATCCTCGTAGAAATTGATTGTATATATTATTTTGTCAGATGAGTGTTGAAAGAGAAACAGGGAAGAACAACAATTATTATGTTGGATAAGATAAGAGTTTTAAATCGCTAATAAATAACTATTTTCAGTGTAATAATTATAAAGTTATAAAGTATAAAATAAATTGCCTTTACAAATGCTGAGCATTACATATTTTCTTGAGTAAAAAGAGTTTAACAAAACTTTTTTTATAATTTTACTATAAGTGAATGTATTAACTTTCTGCCTGATCACTTCTCCAAGATGTGTATATTTTTTATCGAATTTAGGCATGATTCCCTTTAAGAGAGTATTATAATGTTACATGTATATAATTATGAGTGGGGATAAGAATAGTTATGGCCAAAAAGTGAAAGATTTAAAAAATGTCTTACCGAAACCGTCGAATCTGCATATGCGGAAACCATGTTGTCAAAAGTTGATTTTTATGCACAAATTTAGGCATTTTACAAATTAAGGTTTGAAAATAAATACTATGAACTGTTTCATATCTGAAATACTGAAATCAATATTTATTTATAGCGGAACGTTATATAGGTAATTACTATTAAATCAACTATTCTAAACAGATATGCAACATTCGGCAACCATGTAAGAATCTGACAGTGACATTTGCTGTATTTGTATTTATATTTTTAACCGGAATTTAAATAAACAATATTGCACTTTGTACGTTGTCATTAATAAAATTTGTGTAGCTGATTGTTTGGTTGATTGTGTTGGGTGGTCGGAAAAATTCGTGATCTTACTAAACAGTGAGTATACATACAGAGTAAGTTATTTTTATTCTATTTAAATTTTCAAACCAAGGCTGCTTCAAAAAACTTTTGAGGTTAGGGCAAAGTATGGTAAACGATCCGGGGGGCCCTGGAGGAGGTGGTCCCCTGGATAAACTAATAGAAAGTAAGATTATAATAAATGATATTATTTACAAAAAGCAATAAATGAGTTATCTTAAGTAGTCAAAAATAAAAGTCAGGATGATAATTTGTTAGAAACCACTCACAGGCTAGGTAAACGAGCTATTTAAGCTAGACATAGGGATAATATATACTCAGATGAGGACAGGCAACCGTTCCAGATGAGGACAGGCAACCGTTCCTTGTCATCTGCGAATGTTTATCAAAAAATTTGGCAGGATTACATTTTTCAGACCTAAGTAAAAGCCTAGGTACCTCAATGTATGCCAACTTGTAAAGGTGTGATAAGGGATTTTGGGCTAATGATAGACATGGAAGACATCATTCAAGATACAGAAGGTAACAAAAAGATTATAACTGCTCAAAGAATCTCTAGAAGAGAGTCCAATGAGAATAAGGAAGTCAGAATGGTACCAACGAGGACAGTTATAATAATATTTAAAGGAAATATTTTATCACAGGAAATGAGACTATACGGAGTTAATTATCCGGTGGACGTTTATGTACAAAAAGTGAACCAATGTTCTAAATGTTTATGATATGGTCACTCAAAAATAATACGTAAGGAAAACGCCAGGTGTGACAGGTATGGGGAAGAACATCTCGCAAACAATTACGAGTCCCAAATGTTGCCTATGCAAGAGAAACCATTTTGCAACGTCGAAAGAATGCTCTGAGTATGATAGACAAAGAAAACTCAATGAAACGATGTCTCTTAGGAACACGGTACGATATAAAGCTATTCAGTTACATCCCGTACTTAATAACAGATCCAATCGTAGGTTCGTAAGATTTTTTACAGCAGCTATAAGAACATCAGACAATAATCAAAACTATAATAATAAAGAAATCAAACCAAATTTCAAGAAGAGAAAAGAAATTGGTTAAACAAAGAACAATAATAGTTAGAAGAGAGAGGAAATTGGACAAGTGAGAGATAATGAAAAGAGTGACCCAGAATCTAATAGAAAAAAACTAGCAGCCCACCTCAAGCAAGATATGACAAGGGAGCACATCAGAAATCCCTCGACCCTTACACAGCCAGAGTTAGGGTGGAACTTCTGTCTCATTTTAATGAATATACAGCTATGCTAACAGAAAATGACGTGGAAATGCAACAATCATACTCGCAAACATAGGATCAAGACAGTTTAATGTTTTCTCAAGAGTCATTTATATACGACACCCAGTTAACCTTGAGGAACACCCAAACCGACGAAGAGGAGAACATGACGGATACCAGAGAGGAGCAGGAACCATTTAAAAAAGAAACTCTAAGAACTTTCTATAGGAATATTACCAAACCCAAACTCAATAAGTACATACCATAAAGGTACAAATAGATTAGAATACAAGTAATTAAGTAAACGATTATTAAATATTAAAATTAAAATAACTATCGATAAACAAAAATATTAACTGATAATGTAACATAAGTGTGTAAAAATTTAACATGTCATAAGGTGTCATACGTTTTGTATAAAAGGTATAACATATAAACTAAATTAATAAACCTAATCCCTTAGGTTCTTGTATTTTTAATTTAGCTCTCAAAAAAAAAAATGAACATTAATATTCTACATTGGAAAATAAGAAGTTATGTAAGAAACAAAGACAGTCTTACAATATTAGTAAGAGAAAACAACGTGGGATTATTTGTCTTAATGGGACATGGTTAAAACCTAACCAAACAAATGTGACATTTAGGTGTTTCTATCTTTTTAGAAAAGACAGGGATGATGATTATGGCGGCGTGGCCATGGGCATCAAAAGTGATATTTCCGAGAAGAAGGAGAACATCTGCTGTTTGCCTATACGTACAAATTAACACAGGCATGTTAAAAGCTAATCACCAACAAGCTAAATCAAATCACAAAAAAGCCCTTGATAATACTGGGAGACTTAATTGGATAGAATCCAGCTTGGGGATCTGGTAACAGCAACTGCAATGGAGCCAGGCTCCTGGATTTCATGGAGATCACAAGATTAGTCTTTCTGAACAAATTACAACCAACACGTATTACAATGCCAAGCGAACGAAAAAGCCCACCAAATTTGGTTATCGCTTCCCCTGGAATAGCTCTAAGATCAAACTTCATGGTGGCAGAGGACTTCGGTAGTAGAGATCATCTTCCTATTGTTATCAAAACTAATCTGCTATTTAAAGAACCTGAACTAATAAATGACATATTAATAAATTATAATTCCAAAAGGGCATATTGGTGCAAATTTAAGGAACTTATTGTACACAGGATATGCAGCGAAGAGGTGGAAAACTATGATCAATGGAAAGAAACCATCATCGACAGCGCCAATCAGTAATCAGAGACTAGTGAATGTTCAGTAGCCATTAAAGAAAAAAGATTATCCTTCAGGAAATTTAAACAAATATCTTCTACAGAAAATCTGGTGGTACTAAAAAAAGTGGCAGCTAGAACGAGGAAAACACTCTGGGAGAGAAGGAAACCCAAGGCCACAAACTAATTTATTAAACGCCAACATAGCAATGCTTATGTAGTAGTAGAACTCGCTCCACCAATACTTGAAGATGACCTCCCACAACTTCAGTTCTTGTACATCAACAGCCAACCTTTCATCATAAATGAACTCCAAATGGCTATTGCAAAAAGGAAAAATTCAATTCCAGGTTTGGAGCATATTAACTATGATATGATAAAAAGCCTCCCATATGGAGCCCTGTCTAAACTGCTGGATATATTCAATAACCTTCTTAGAAACGTCAATACTACTCTGCCAACAGACTGGCAAACCCAGCTTATCTGCCCCATATCAAAACTAGGGGAAGACATTTTAAAAGTAGAAGGATGGAGACCCTTCAACCTAGACAGTTGCGTAGGCAAGACCTTGGAGAATATTATAAAAAACAGATTAGAATGGAAAGTAGAAAATAGAAAAATACCAATTGAGATTAAGGAAAAGAAGGAGGTTAACAGACGCTCTTATATCAGTGTGCGCCCAGATAATTCTGCTGGACATTAAAGCAGTTTACAACAGTGTTAACATTAGAAAGTTATAACTCTGCATAGCTCCAACATCGCTCATGACCTTGCTACTTTGACACTAAATTTTTGATAAATAGACAAGTATATATCAAAAACCCGTCAAATAGGAAAGAAATAGGGCCTGACTCAACAAACCAGGGTCTGCCCCAGAGATCCAAATTATCCCCTCTACTCTTTAACATTATAACAATTCATCCAAAGACACGGTCCATCCATTCATCCATAAATCCATCAAATAAATACTTCTTTAGAAAACCTGACTTTCTGCTTAGAGGATCACAACCCTTAAGTTAGCAACTAGCAAATCGCGGTAAATCGAAATTTTTACTGGTCACACACAGACACAAAAATAACACATACCACATAACATTCAATGCAGACAGTATAAATTGGCATAAGACGGCAACTCAAAAGAATATCATCTTGAGCGAAGCGGGACATGCCTATGGAATCAAGAAGACAGTGGTTAGCTGTGAGATTAGCAAAAAAGCAAAACATTTATCGTGAGAACAAAGTATCAGGAAGGCGAGATTTTAGTTTCTGGTACAGTTGTTTTTTTATAAACTCGTAATGATATTGGCGCGCGGTATTAAGGCTAACCAACCCTAACCTAACCTAATACGCATTTTTATTAACTATAAGTTTTGTTGAAAAAACCTAAAAAAAAGTCATTCGCCTGAACGGGGATTCTAACACATCCATGAATCCAGAGCCGAGTATCCTACCGACGACCTAACAAGCTCATTCTCGCTATCAGCAAACAATCAAATCTCAGGAATTAATTTTCATTTTCAACTGTATTAGAAGCATCAGGAAGAATAATGGAGCTATATGCCAATAACATTCAATTCTGGAGGATTCCTCCCCCACTGGTGGAAGCTTTTGCTCAGGTTGGTCCACTGCAACCGAAGATCAGAATATATACAAACTTACCATGTTTTCTCTTCCAATTAAAAGAACAAACGCATCAGATTGAATTTAAAAAGCTAAAACTACATAAAAAGAAAAATAACAAACAACCTTACGTATGAAACAGAGAGGATGGATAGATTAACTATTTAGATAGAATACTGGATGAACATACCATATGCTATGCGGGGATGCAATACATTCAGTACTAAATTTGATCCAACAACATAAAATTAGGAAAGTGATACTCTGCTCAGGCTCTTTGAGTGAAAGAAATGAAAAAATTACATTGCTTATAAGGAAAAAAATTGATTGATATGGCTACGGTAAAACTTGTGTAGATTCTGAGGCACACTGAAATTAAAGGAAACGAAAACGCAGATAAGCTAGCAAATGAAAAAAGATCTAAAATCCGCAGAGATACCCAAAAGGTGGATTACAAAGAAATCCTACCCCCTATATTTGTAAACATCTGGGGAAAATGGAAAAATAAATTTTAAGAAACAGGCATTCAGAAAGGCAAGGAATATGCAAAACCAGTAAATGAACCACTTAGAAAATCCTGGTTTCAAAAGTTTATAAATCTCTCAAGAGGACAAGTAGCCACCATAATCAGAATGAGATCAGGATACTGTCTCACCCTTGCTCACCTAGCCAAAATAAAAGGTAAAAATGACAATGGCTGCTTGTGTGGTGAAGTCAGAGATTTACAACACTTGTTTTTAGCATGCCCTAATAACCTCATTAATTTACGCAACATCTATTAACAGCTCGCCTCTGCAATTCCTCATTCACCTGTAAACTTTAACCCCACAAAGCCTGCGTGCATACTAGATATCGCCATCCCGATCCTACCTGTCGTGTATATACATATTCAAGCATTTCATCATAACATTTTTCCTACATTTAAAATTCTTACCTAACATCAAAATCATAGGGTGATGAGCTATGTCTCAGTATCACTTTATTCTGACCCCCAGATTGACAGATTTTGGTCAAAATAGCATAGGCAGCTGAGACCACCCAACCCCTGGAAATAATAGTAGTAGTAGACTAGTAGTAACCAGAATTTAAAAACGCTCGGAGAATTATACCAAAAAACATATATCAAATTCCTAATTATTTCCAACTTACTTAAAGTTTTCAGTCCATAAATGAAACACAAATTAGAATAGACCTTAGAATGATTGTACAAATTTTAAATTTGTTTTTACTGGATAGCAGGCTTTTTTATCATTTAGGTGAGAAGTTATTGTCCTTAAATTCATCTTTGGGTCCAATATAATATATTGAAAAAACTGAAATGGATGTTTTACAAATGGTTCTGTCAGCAAAATACAATAAAAGCGGCTGATTATGATATAAGTTTTTAGCAAACGTTTAAAGTCGTATTGCACTCACAATCACTTTTGTTTACACGCACTGTATCTTAAATTTGAACTTGAGCTATAGAAGAGTATCACTGGCAAAAATTTGTACACTAAAATTCCTTTTCGAATAAAACCCTGCAGTTCCATTAAATATTCCTACAATTCCTCAAAAGTATTCATGATCCTAATTATCTAAAAAAGTTATAGATTCATATAAAATTTATTCGTTTCATTTCATAATTTTTTTGGCCGAGATTCTAGGTTGTCAGGATGAGTGATGTAGACTGTACAAGAAGGTCTCTAACTGTAGAAGTCTTACATGTTTTCTGTCTTGGGTCCCCTGTTTTTTTGTCTATATGAATGGTTTGCCAATGGTTGACCCATCTGCACACTGTACCCCTTTTGCAGACAACACTACCATTTCTTGTGTTTGCAGAAATCTGGAGGGAGTGGTTGCAGATTCTACCGAATCACAGTCCAGAACCGATAAATAGTTTGCAGCAAACATGTTATTTCTCAATGTTGAGAAAACAACAAAATACGATCTTTTTGGAAAGAGGAATGTCGAGAAATCCAGAAATAAATTTTTAGGTTATTATTTTTAAAACCCGTTGATGAAAGAATCGTCTTAAAAATCTCATTTAGTTGAAGAGATAGTGTAAAAAAATTAAAACACCTTTCACCCCTTTAAGGGTGGGATTTCGAAAAATCCAGAAATATTTCTAAAAACTATTAGTGTTTACCGTCTACATATTTCATTTTTGATGAGCAGACCTCGGGTGCCGCCGTGGGACTTCTCCTGTATTAGCGAATATCTTTATGGAAGCTTTCAGGGAAACTAGTATAAGCTCTGCTCCTATAAAACCTAAATGTTGGTTTACATATGTTGTTGATACTTTTATAATATGACCTCATGGAGAAGAATATGTAACTATATTTATAGTTCATCTCAACCAGTTACATTCCAATAAAAAATTCTCTAGGGAAATTGAGTTAGATGTTGTTATTCCTTTCCTTGATGTGTTTGTACAAAAGAAAGAGAACGGCATCCTAGATCATACCATTTACACAGATAAGTATGAATAGACATTTAAATTTTAGTTCTCACCATCATCCATCCCGAAAACAATCCATCATAAATTCATTAGTCTTTAGGGCTTTGTCAATATGCGATGCAAATTCAGTTCCGAACAAATGACTGGCATGATTAAACATACCTACGTAAAAAAAGCTTTTTTAAATGCATTAATTATAAAACCATGTATCTTTCTGCCTGCTCACTGATAAGTAGCATTGATGATGACTAGTTACTCGAAAGCGCTCTGCTATAATTATGGATTTGGATAATATATACGTTATACAGACAGAGTTTTTTTGTTTAATTTATTACTTTCGCACGTGTACACATCCCTTTAAGTTTTAAAGAGATATTGTTAAAAAGTAAAAACCCAATTCATCCTCTTTCGCCCCATTAAGGGTAGCATTTCCAAAAAAATCTAGAAATTGTTTTTTTTAAACAAATATTTTAAATAGTTATTGATGAAATAATTGTTTAAATCAGTCATCTAGTTGGAAAGAAATCTTAAGAAAAGTAAAAACAGATTTCACCCATTTTACCCAACTAAAAGTGGAATTTCTAAAGATTAAGAAATCGGGTTTTAAATAATTGTTTCTGGTATAGAGATATGGTGATCAGTCAGCCAGTGAGTGGATTTCAGAAGATATGCAAACTTTTAATAAGCAAAATATCTGTAGATACGGAGTATGCTGTTCCTGGCACCAGTCGCCATGATTTTACTTCAGATGTTTTAACCAATATTGACCTTTAGTCTGAGTATGAAATTATGTCATTAGGTTTAATAAACCAGTTGAAGATACGGTCACAATCCCTAAACAAGGATCAACTCCGAAAACGCTAAAACAATTAGGCATCATTCAAAATTTCAAATCAAACCGCACTATTTTACTTTCTGCGTTAGATGTTAACAATCATATATTTTAGATAAAAAAATTCATAGAAAACCTGTTGTAGGAAAAATACCTATCATTTAATCTATCATAGCAATCTTTTAACTCTCACCACATTTCAAGGTCACTGACGAATGCAAATCTACAATTTTTTTGTTTTTATAGAATTTCGGTATATCCGAGAAGCACATTTTTACTAATCAAACAGGGTAAGCTGGGAGGAATTCATGTAACTATAGAATGATATTCTGCACATAAATCTAAACTGAAAAATAAAACCCAAAAGTTGTAATTAATTTTTTTCCAATTATACAGTCCTAACAAAATTACCCACCATTATTTTAATTCTAGTCTTCGTGTAGTAATAATTGGACCTATTTTTGCTTGTTTTGAACTTAATTATGTGTTTAAACAAATAAAATTGTACTTGTATTTTTACAAAGACTGGTAAACGGCAAAAAAATTATTTGCAACTTTTCACCTATGTTATTGATTTATTGGATCAATTCAGAGGAATATGAAGAGGAAAAAAGAACAAAACGTTTAAAATTTCTTATCACCTATGCTACTGATTTTTTAAATCAATCTAGGTATGGACTGGTATTTTTGATAATCAGAGAGTTAATTTATTTTTTATGTTGTAACTATGGATATACGAAAACCGATAAAAATCAGATACCAACCTTTGAATTGTATTACGTATAGAGAATAGAAAAGGCATTATAAAATGCATTGTAATTTGGTGCATTCCTCTAAAATTGTCCCGTATATTTGTTTTAATTCAGGGAGCCTAACAAAAAAAATCAATGACAGTAACATTCTGGTGTAATAAAACGCCGAAGTTTTTATTCACGTTAAGTATATTTATAAGGCATATGTTTTTACGGTACATTTTCAAATAAACTCTAATAATTAATAATAATATGTAAATTTATGCCAACTCTCAAAGACATAAACGATAGAAAAATCTAAACAATGCTAGAAATTAACTAATTAATTAAAAAGTTAACTAAAATTATTACTTTATTAGGTAATACAGTCTTTTGTGTGCTACTTTTTTGTACTAGTGTCGCCGGTTTTAATTATCGGAGCGCAGACTTCTAGGAGTGAAATAATTTTTTTTTTGTTTTACTTTTTTCCTTGTTGCTAGGGTGATATTTGTATAATTAATTATAAGCAGTTGGTTTTTACTTAAATTTCTTTTTCTAACTAAGCATATACTTTTTGGTAACCTCCTTTCCTTTATCCTCGTACCTTTTATTCCTTTTTCCTTGTTGTTTGTTTTTAGCAGGGATAAGTACCTCGTTTTATGTTTTTATGATAAATGTTTTCGTGCGCGCATATTAATGCAAGATCACTGTCAAATAATTTTCACATTTTTCAAGGCCATGTAGCTGACTTTCAGTATGATTTGATTGGTGTGTCTGAGACATGGTTCCATGCAGATATCGCCGATCGGATCATGGAACTACAAAATTACAATTTTATAAGGCAAGATAGGCTAGGTAGAGGTGATGGTGTCGCTGTGTATATAAAGGCAAGTATTGAGTTTCGTGTTATGCTTAGAGAAACCTGCCCTTTTCTAGAACATATTTGGATTGAAATAAAAGTAAACAACACAAAAATTTTAATAGGCCATATATACCGTCCTCCTAAGGGTGACTTAAACTTATTCTATTTTCGTCTTGAAAGTATTATGACCGATTTTTATACTGTCTATGATTCTCTTTTATTACTAGATGATTTTAATATAAACTTTTTCGAATTAAATACAAAAGCACCGTTATGTGAAATTACTGAGGTCAATGGTTTGCAACAGCATATAACTGAACCTACTAGAATATCAAATACAAACATGTCCTTAATTGATTTACTTTTTTCAAATATAGATTCAATTGAGGTTTGCGGAATAAGGGATGTTGAGATATCGGACCATATGCTCATTTATTGCCACATAAATTTTGGAGAACCCAAATCTAATACTTATAACTTTACATACAGAAATTTACAAAGTGTTAACAATAAGCGATTTCAATCTGATATCGAACTAATACCTTGGCACATAATGTATCATATGGCGGACATAAATAGCAAAGTTGATTTTTTCAACCAATCATTATTCGACGTTATAAACCTGCATGCTCCCTTAAAAAATATCAGAGGTAAAAATAAGCCATACAGACCATGGATTACTCTTAATATTAGATTAATGCAGAGGCTTCGTAATAGGACCTTAAATAAGTTTAGAAACACCAAAAATTGGCAGGACTGGAACACATACAAGCAGTATAGAAATCTTACTACTAGCGCAATCAGATCGGAAAAAAAGGCGTATTTAACATATAGCTTCCTTGCAAAATGTAGATGAACTTAATACTTATTTTATTAATATAAATAAAAATAACAATAAGCCTTATGTAGAATTTATTAAGAATTTTAAGGAACATAAAATTACACAAAATGAATTTAAATTTAGGCTGATAACGCAAGATACAATAATTTCCATTCTAAAAACCATAAAGAGTAAAGCATTTGGAGCTGATAATTTAAATATTACGCTTATTTTACTTTGTTGTCCTGCCATAATTAATCCACTAACTCACATTATAAATGTTTGTTTAGAAAAAAATCATTTTCCAGATCAATGGAAGGAAGCCAATGTTATTCCGTTGCCTAAAGTTAAAAATCTTACTGAATTTAAACAAATCCGTTCAATATCGATCCTTCCAGTTCTCTCTAAACTATTAGAAAAAGTTATGGAACAGCAAATAATTGAGTATTTAAATATTAGTAATTTGATCCCTGAATATCAGTCTGGCTTCCGTAAAGGTTATGGTTGTGTAACCGCATTATCTCAGGTAACGGATGATATATTTAAAGCCCTTGATAATAATCTAGCTATTGTTTTGGTTCTTTTGGATTTTACTAAAGCTTTTGACATGGTCAACCACGAAATATTATTGGCTTTGTTGCAGTGTCTGGGTTTTAGCGATTCTGCGGTGGCACTGGTGTCTTCTTTTTTGTCAGACAGAAAACAAAGAGTAGTACTTGATGGTAAAATGTCGAAAGCCCTTAATGTTGCCTCTGGGGTGCCTCAGGGTAGCATTCTGGGTGCATTACTATATACTCTCTATACGTCGCAATTAATAAATAAATTTCGATATTGTAGCCATCATTGCTACGCAGATGATACCCAGGTATATTATTCATTTAAAAGTACTGATATAGCCGAGGCCAATAGGTGCATTAACGCGGATTTGGACACTTTATATAGTGAAACTCAAAAGCTCCTCTTAAAGATTAACCCAACCAAATCAGTAGCTATTCTTTTTTGTAGTGATAACAATCGAATGAATATTTTAGATAACTTAAATCTACACATAAATAATGATCCAATAGATTTTAAAAACTCTGCCAAAAATCTGGGACTCATAATGGATCATAAACTTAGATTTAAGGAACATGTTACTCTTAAACTAAAAAGTGGATATTCCGCCTTAAAAACAATATTTTCGCAAAGGCACTTTTTGAGCTATAACATTAAGAAAATGCTTTGTGATGCACTAGTGTTATCACCATTAAACTTCTGTGACACCATCTATGGACCTTGTCTTGATAATGCCGATGCTAATAGATTACAAAAACTCCAAAATTCCTGTCTAAGGCTTATTTTTGGTATAAGAAGACGTGAACACATTTCTCATAAGTTAAAAGAAGCAAATTGGTTAAATATGCACAATAGACGAGTCTTACATGCTCTTGTCCTTTTTTATAAAATTCTTAAGTTTAAGACTCCACCATATTTGCACAAAAAAATAACTTATCGTACTGATGTGCACAATCTTAATATAAGACGAAAAAATCTTTTAACTATACCGTCACACAACAAAGAATTTTTTAAAAGGTCTTTTTCTTATTTAATTGCACATTTAATAAACAAATTCAAAATAAATGATTTTACTGTCTCAGAAAAAGTTTTCAAAGAAAAACCAAACTACTTTTTCTAAACCATATTTAATTGATTGTCTATGTCACAAAATGCTAAATTTGAAACTTAATACTTTCCTTTTTCCCTGTCCTTATCCAGCTTTTTTGCTTCTATGTTTTTTTTCAAATTTTTTAAAAAAAATTTAATTGCTAGCTGCTTATAAATTTCTTTTTCATTTCTTATATTTTTGGCCTCAACAGAATCCGGGGAATGAACATCCCCTGAAATCTGAAAACAAGGCCCGTTAGTTACCATGATTATTATCATAATAATAATTGTTATTTTAAGTTAATTCGTTAACTGTATTTATTGGTAACTAATAATCGTCTTATTATTATTATTATTATTATTATTATTCATCTTTATAGAGGAAAAAAAGCTTTCTTACCTATTTTCTTTTAAAAAATGTCTATGGTTCTGAGAGTTTAATTCTTTTTAGTTCCCTTTTGTTTAACCTTGAATCTATTTAACTAGTTATGTATTTTATTCTATACAGTCCATTACTTCTTCTACTAAATGTTTTTTTGTAGGTAGTTTTACAATTTTAATTATTACGCTTCTCCAAATTACTGTAATAGCATCATACATATTTTGTAAATGTATTCCTAACTATAAGAATAAAATAAATATATTAATAAAATGTATGCGATTTTTAATCCTAAATACCATCTTCATAATATTACAAAAACCAAGTAGGTTAGTGGTTATTCTGCACTTACTTGTATTATTTAATGAATATTGGTGTTTCCCCCATTCATTTCTTGTTTGGGTATTCAAAGAACCCCTTAAAAAAACCGGCAAATTAATCTTTACTCACAATTTTCCTCGTACGGATTCCACTACTTTAAATAAACAGTCTATATATGCATACAATTATTTCGTAATAATTTTATATGAATAAAGATGTGTGAGAGCGCATTTTTATCGATTTTTAGTATCTAATAATTTTATATAAATTCTATAAACTGAATTTATTTCAATTTATTTTAGTTTTTAATTTATTATTATTATTACTATTATTTTGTTCTTATCTTCCCTTTGTAAGGACTTTCTTACTATGTGGCATGAGGATAGTATGCTAACTTTTTGTAACTCAATATAGAGATTGTGCTGTAGTTTTAATTCCTTTAGTGATTGGAGCAGTTTTGTGGGGATTATCCCAGCTGAATATAATATAATTAGGATGGTGTAGATATCTTTTTGTCACCATATCCACTTAATTTTAGCGCAGAGTTCAGCATATTATTGAATTTTTGTTCTGTACGCTGAGGAGAGATTTTTGCTGCCTGGCACGCTGATGTCAATAAGGTACGTTATTTGTTCTTTTTTGAAGGTAAGTATTATATCTGGTCTGTTATGTGAGATTGCCCTGTCCGTTATGAAAGTTCTGTCCAATAGCAATTTATGATTATCCGATTCTAGCACTGGATCAGATAAGAATTTAAAATAGGGAATCTTTTCAGTTAGCAAACCATTAAAGCTAGGTTTTTGTGTACTATTTTGACTACATTGTTGTGTCGGTCTGTATATTCTATAGGTGCTAATTTGACATTCGCTTTTTATGGACTCAATAGTTTCTCCACCGCTTTGACCATATCTTCTGCACCTATCTTCAACTCCAGGAAATTTAAGAATGTATTTTTGGTAGTTTCGTGTGAAAAAAACTTTGTCCTGAATAGCGAACAAGTAGCCCTGAGTCCCGGCATAGAGGTAACACCTGTTTGACGCTTCAATGTCAACAATTTCTTGAAGCAAGTCGGGGAAATGCCCGTCGTGTATTGCTTTCTGAGCCCATCGTTGTAGAAGGGCTTCTTTAAATTCTATTTCAATTTCCATTGCCCTGTTCGCCATGTTTAGCGGAGTAAAATTCCTGTCAGCCTCTACTACAGTTCTATGTAGAGGTGTAGTTTTACTGAAAAAGCACTGTGGAAGTTTAGAGATTTGGGTGCTATGCAAGTTAGGTAGATGTAAAATTCTCCTTCCACCTTCATTTCTCAGAAGAGTCTACCTTTCTGAGCACGAGTTGAAAATTGCTGGTCTTAGACCATTTTATGATATTAAAAAAGTAGGTTAGTACAGGAAAAGCGTATGTATTTATTGCCCTAGTTTATGTGGCTATTTACAATTTTACGCGTTCTTTCCTAGACTCTCTTTTCAAGTTTTTCTGTTGTGCCAATGTGTCCGCATTTGTCCTAATGTTTATTTGTCCTACCACCCGGATGGAGCTTTGTCTGACAAGAATAGAAGATGAGATGGATTTATGGACAATCAAACGTGCTGATGTGCAGAATATAAATAATGTGGGGAATTTTTTCAGAAGTTGTTTTTATCAATATAAACATGACCTACCTAATCAGTAATTACTAATTACTGATCATATTTATTGCTACAATTATTGATTGTGTATTTCTTACGAATATTTGCTTTATCTTAGATTATTTTTGTACAAGCTATTCTCAAAAAAGTGGAATTATACTAATTTTTGAAATGAAAATGGATCGATATCATAACTTGCTTTTTAGGGGTATCCTACACCATTTTTTTTGTAATCGTTATTTTATATTTAAATTAATTATTAATTAAATTGTTCTTCAGTTTTTAAGATACATGATAAGCATCCATGCCATGTTTTCATTTTTAATCTCCCAAATGCAATCTGGCCTAGTAACTCTAAAGAACTAGCAGACAGCAGTGCAATGTTGCGAGGATTACCTAGGTCCAAGCTTGAAGTGTATTTCCTTTTTACTGTTTTCCAATGTACCAAGTATTGATGTATATCCTGCTTTAGGTAATATCTTACCAAATAATGTGCACCATTTAGCATATTTTGTTAATTATTTAACCGAATCTAAGTATTTACAATATGATGAATTCTATTGAGACTTCAGTAATGCTGATTTCATGATGATACATGATTATTTAGTCAATATTGATTGAGCAAAATGTTGAGATCTGAGTACGAGTTTGGCAGCAGAAAGACTGAGTCAGATAATCTAGGTGCCTATAAACTGGTTTTCCCTAAAAACACATTAAAAGTTCTTCATTTTTGAAACAGTTTAGTTCTACATTGAAACATCTTATCTGTAAGAAAAAAAATAATGCCCAGAAAATATATGTCCTCTTGATTTCATTGGGATTATGAATCATTTGCAAACCTTAGGTCATTGCGTAGGGAGGAACATGATATATGTTATGCTGTGTATATTTGTGAAACATCACTACAGCTCAGTGTTAGATATTTTTGGGAGGTTCATCAAAGACAAGCGTAACTATAATAGTTTTCATAATACTGTGTTCTTAGAGAGTAAAACTGTTGCCCGAAACTTTTATACACTTTTAAATCATCCCCAAAATAATAACCGAGGAAGGTTTTATGATCTTTATTGTCATTCACAAATAATATAAACAACATTATTTGTAAATGACAATAAGGATCATAAAATCTTCCACGGTGATTATTTTTGGGGATGATTTTAAAAGTGTATAAAAGGATATCCAGAAAGATCTGGATGCTCTATGAAAGTGGTCGCAAACAAATAACTTACAACTCAACTTAGGAAAATGCTGCTTTATCTGGTTTCATAGTGGGCATAAAGTTTAATTCAAATTACAAGCTACACAGTGTCAACCTCAGTTTCTCTGAATCAGTGAAGGACCTTGGAGTATGTGGTTCATGAGAAATTGAGCTTCTTTCAGCATATTTCCAATATAAGCTTGCAGGGCTCCAAAAAATACTTAGGCTTATCAATCTCAATACTTCTGAACTTCCACTGAATATTCAGGAGTATCATAGAGTGGACCTGCTTATTAGACTTGGATTGAGTACTTTTGAGAGAAGACAATTATTTTTTGACCTTGCTATATCTATAATTTTCTTTACAGTCTAATTCATTGTCAACAGTTACTTTCTAGGTTTGGTTTTAATGTCCCTAAATGTAATCTTCATCACTTTGAACTTTTTGCTGCCTTTCGATGCTACAAGGTATGGTAGGCAAGCACTTATCGATAAAACTCTTCGTGTATTGGACCATCATAGTAATATGGCTGCACACTATCTGGTTTAAAAAATAGAATAACAAATATGCAACATAAGATACTATAATAATATAAGGTCTAATAACATGGGATGTAAATTGTGTATACATATTTATATATATATATATATATATATATATATATATATATATATATATATATTGTAATCAATATTTTAGATTTATAGAGAAACATACATTTCATGAAAGAATAAAGCCTTTTCCTAAAGAAATTCGGTTTTATTTTACTGATTGTAATGTTTTAAAAAGTACTCCTCGAAAGAATGAAATGCTCTGAAAATTAGGTACTCCATTACCTCCTATACAAGGCTTTTGTTGTATGATTTCCACATGAATACTAGGAAATATTACTGCAGTTTTTTTTTCTCTATCACTTGTTTATTGAAATATAATTAATGTATTACATTTAGTTTTGATTTAAATCGGAAATAATAAATAAAAATGTTTTTTTAACAAAAAAAAAACCTAAAAAAATCACTTAATGTTAATAAAATACAGTTGGGGAAAATAATGTTCATATTTAAAAATTACTTTTGCCTCAAAATAAAAAGAATTTATAGTTTGAAATAAGATTTTGTTAGTTAATAGATCTGATAAGACTTGATTCTAGCTACCTCACTATTTTCCCTTATGCTCCTCAAAGTATGAAACAATATTTATTTTCTTAGCGGTAGGTACATGAATATACTCTATATTGAAACTGACCAACAAATTATCCTTTACAGTACCTACTTTATTAAAACTTTGTATGTTTGGTTAGCAGACATTTTAAAACCATTGTAGATATGGTGCTTGATGAATAATGCTTTTCTTTTACAAGGGAAATAATACACTAGACTAGGAAAAATTTATAAAATATATTCATATTGTTCACACTTTTTATTAGAAAAAAATAAAATTTTTAAGCTTGAAAACTCGAGAAACCAGAGTTAGAGGGAATAAATGAACAACCACTTGAAAACTTGTATTTGGCTCATTGCTTTTCAACATTGACTAACAGTCTTTTTTCTTAACTTTAATTTATTGCTCTGCTACTTTTATACTTGTCCATAAGGCAGTGAAAGACGGAGGGGGGGGGCTTGCCAGTCTTCACCTGAAATTTTAAAAAATATAATAAAAACACTTGTTTAATTAATTTATATAAATAGAAAATGTGAGATTTTATACACAGAGTTCCTTCGCAAGGTGTCGTTTGGTTTTCGTAGACTATAAACTACTAAAAATAATTATAAACAAGCATAAATCATATTTAAAACAGATAGAGGTAAAAATCAAATCGGGAAAAATTAAGGGTAAGTTTTACAGAAATAATAAACTGTATAAAAAATTAAAATATAGAACATTTAAAAAACAGGTAAGATAAAATATATTTAAATCCTCAATTACTTCAATTTAAACATCGTTAAATGTCTTAATCACTGTACAAATGTACATTAACATTTCATATCTGCTGCCACTCCCAATGAAAAAATATTCTTTTTAAGCTAACACCTATAAAGATTATAAACAACTTTTTATGTGGAAAGTAGAACCTTAAATTAAAATAGGTAAAACTTGAATCCACTATTGCATCAAGAATTTAGTGAACAAATAAATTTTAGGATATATCCCCTTTCTTTTTCTTATTGTTTTCTATGAGTAAAACTCTTTCCAAATGACCCCACTAGATAGAACCAAACAAAAAATCTTAATTTAAAATTAGGAATTGTATAACTAGTATAGTATACTATTCTCAAGAACCATGATTAAAGCACTGAGTACCTACTTGGTATAGAGTGTATATCCGAATTATTAAATATATACTTGTTTTTTCAAGTTTTTTTAACTGGTGCGGGTAAAAAGAAAGTCAAACCATTAAAAAAACCAAAAATGAGTTGAAGCTTTGGTTTAAAGATAATTCTGTATTGATTAAAAACAAAACTGGTTTTTTATAATTATTATCCAGAGTTCTTGGACAACATTTCAGCCAGGACTTTGATTTTGTATTCAGACATTACTAAAGAAATGATACACAAATTTTCATCGTGAAAACTAGAAGTAGGCACAGACATAATAGTGTATAATCATAAATAAAGGTTTGACTGAAGGTTTACAGGTAAAAGTTTTGTGGTCAGTTATCTTCAAAAAATGATTGTAAATTATGTATGCAAAAATATTTACCTTATATCAATTTTTGTCCTGCTTTTGTACAAAAATCCATTTTGGGGAAAAAAGTTGTCCAATTCTTGGGGATCCATTTTTGCAATATGGAGAAAAAATACATTAATACTTTCGTACAATTAATGGAAATCTGTAAATACCTAGAGGGAATCTGAAAAAATGGAAAAATAATAAAATTGATAATATGTAAAAGCGTTGAAAACGTTTGTACAAACAAACTTTCTAGAGCCTGTAGAAAATACCTTACTACCCCAACAAAACTATCACAATCGACTTCACTAGTTTGGGGTGCATTTTGACGGCGGGCTACATACTCAAATTCTGAACAGTTAAACTCCGTTTTTTATTAGATTTTTGTTATATATATTTGGATCTAAGGAACATCATTATGTACATAAAAAAATTAACCTGCCAAAATAATAGCTTATGTTATGATTATGATGTTGACATTTGAAAGCAACGAACATATGTTTTCTAGGTACTGTGGTTCAAATAAATGAATATTAGGATGGGTGATAGTATCTCGTTTCGTGCTTGTTTCAGGCCCAGGTATTATATAGGTCATCTGGTTGCAAGGGTTGAATTTCTGAAGGCTCGTCATGATTCACTACATCAGAAAACTTCTCCTTATTTATATGGATAGTTTTGCATTTGTCTAGCCCAAATCTCATCTGTATATCAGAGCTAAATATTTTAACGATTTCTAACATTTTATTAAGTTGTTGTTTCGACAAAGCATATATTTTAAGATCATCCATATATAATAGATAACTTATTCTATGTGATATGCTAGGACTTTTATGTTCGAAAAAAGTTTTGCTGTTGTTGAGAAGGTCACTAACAAGTTTGATGGACTTGACGAACGACAGTGCGCTCAAGGTATCTCCCTGAAATATTCCTCTTTTTATTCTTATCGCAGGAATTGTTAGTGTTTTTCCATGGTAATGTAATGTTAAGTCAGTACTCCATTTTAACAAACAGTGGCCGAGGAAAGACCGTATTTCGGGATGGACGCCGTGTAACTCCAGTGCGTAGTGTAACCAAGAATGTGGCACGAAGTCGAAGGCCTTCTGAGTCGATGGTCAACTGTTCTTTGCAACCGTAAGACTTTTTAATGCATTCTTCTTCCTTTTGTTCTTCTGAAAGTAGTTTGTTACTATCGAGGTAGTTGTAGATTTTCGCGGTGATGCATGAGGTAAGAATGTTATATATGGTTGGAAGACATATTGTCTATATTTTGAAGGGTCATTGACTTCACTGGGGTGTTTGGGGATCAGGTAAATTGTAACTACCGTAAACAATTGAGGCATGGTATGTGGATTGGACACGATGTGAAAGTTTCCACCAGAAATTTTGAATTCTGTCTAGTCCAGCAGCTTTACAATTGGCAATTTTCGAAATTGCTTCTTTGACATCTGCTTATGTGATGATGGTATATTCCATTGCGGGTTCCGAGTGAAATAAGACTTCTCAAAGCCAAGTTGCTTCAGTGTTACGAGAACTCTCATTCGTATATGTTGGCGCCCAGAAGTTTTCCAGATCATGAGATGTCATTGCATACCTAAGTGGCGACAGAAAGCTGGGATTTTCGTTTTTGGTTCTTACAATAACTTGCCAATCTTCGGGTCCATTATTTCCTCGTCAGTTTTGTTGCCTCTCTCTGCGTGTTGTTCATATTTTTTCCTGGTGATCTGCACTTGTTTGGGTAGTTTTTTTACTTCTTTTATCTGCGCTCAGGAAACTAGTGAATTTCCCTATGTCTGATCGAAGCCTGTCAAAAATTAGCTTCAGTCGTTTTTGCCATGGTGCCTCTTCCTTCTTGAAGCTCGGTCTAGAGTCGGTCTCAATTTTAAACTTCATCATTCTGGCTACAGCGACTGGCGAGCAGTATATTATCGCATGCAGCTCTGCTATGTTCTTGATAGTCTGCAAAATAGGTGAAAGTATATCGGCGTTTAAGATCTCAGGATGCACGACAGTTTAATGGTGATATGTATTTTGGGTAATTGGAGGTATGTATTTTGTATATCTTGGATCTGCTGTGTTGCGTTACCCTCAATTTCTCGTTTTACTTCTTCTTTTATACGTAAGAGTTGTGAGGGGGAGTTAATTACTTTTTTAACCACTCGTACCTAGTTTGAGAGCCTTACTTCACTAGCACTGAAATCTGAGTATACGAGAGAAAATTCGCGATGCAATCTAAATCTTTATCTAAGCATATCCGTTTCGATGTTGGTTATTTTATAGTAGTTGTGTATCAAAAAATATTTACTTCATTAGACAATTTTCTGCGCCTTTAAGAAGCTGTTCTCGCAGCTTGCCCATCTTCCACATGGCCTCCCGCTGCGAAGCTGAAGGAACATTTTCTGAAGTCGCCTCATTTGATTTAGTGTTACCGCTATTGTGTCTTGTGGTAGCCATTCGCAGGGCGGTGCCACTCTCGCACTGACTGCGGGAGACTGTAGCTCGGGATCCGGACACCCTCTGTCTAAATCCCCTTTACCATTACGTTCATTCAGGGCATTTCATCAAGTATTATTATTATTATTTATTTTTCATAATATTATTCACGAACTTTACAAAATATAAATTATATCCTTTATTATTTTCCTCCATAAAAGGAAGGCTCTTGTCGAAAAAATGAAATTTTACCGAATATCTACACATTTTATTAGGCCGCCATTTTGTATCGCCATATTGGATTTACACAAAAAATTTACCAGTTTGTACCTATTTCATACTTTATTTTTCTGCAAGAGTCCATTCGATAAGTAGTTTCTTAATAATGAGTTTTTTTACATTTTATAAAGCCGCCATTTTGACTAAGAATGGGCGTTTTATCGATATACCGATAGTTATCGATAAGGATCGATGGGTGAACAATAGTGTATAGTGAACAATAGTGCCGATAGTTAACTGATAATATCGATAGGTAGCCGATCGAAAGTTATGGATAAAAATTACATATTTAGAAGCAAATTATGCACCTTATGAAGATTCTTTTGCTCTTCACTAATTTTTTCGGAAATATATCGATAGGGACGAATACCCAATCGACAGGTCGATCTCTATCGACAGATCGATCGATAAATAAAATATATCGATAGGTGATGTACCTATCGATAGGTTAATCTAATGTCGCCCATCCCTACTTATGACCCTTGATTTTTGACCAAAATTTGAATGATAAGTATGACCAGGAAAACGCAAAGATCTGCAAACATCTCAAAGGGTGTTTTTTTATGATTACATTACGTCCCTACTACAAGGAAATTAATAAACTGGATCTGCTAGTGTTGATATTTATCCGGTACAATTTAACTTATCCACATTTTTAATCACCTTTCATATTCAGCTATAATTTTCATATTTTTCAAGATATCAAAATTTAAATCATTTAAATTAAAACAAATTGTATGGCTAGGTACCAATTTTTTTTGTAATAGAAAAATATAACAAGAATATCAATTGTCAAACACATGAATATAACTTGCATTTTTCTAAATGATACACCTTGTAAATTTTACTTTCAGTAGATAGGAATCGGTTTGATACCTCATGTTAAAAAATATGTGAGAAAATGGAAGATAAATCTGCGTCATAAGATCAAGATGTGTGATTAAGAATCTCTCGCCTGACCGCATTGCTCTTACGGTGAAGTTCTCCATTTTCTCGTTTATTTTAAAGATATTATAGTCAGTATATTTAGAAACCAGAAAAAGAAACCTATGTACTACAAATTACATTTACAGAGGGTCTCTTAAAAAATATATATTTATATCTTTAATATTGACATTTGAATATTATATAAAAGTTATTAACTAGCCATACATTTTGTTTTTTATCATGTTGATATTTTTACAAATAAGAAACTTATAGCAGATTTAAACGTCGAGAAGTTCTAATGACCACTCTGTACCTCATAAAAAGCTTACTCACATAGTTTTTAAACGTATAGCACTATTGCATATCAAAGCCACTACAGGTGCTTAACAGTACTACGATCTACACGATCTACAGCTACAGAATATACATTGTTAACTTAATACGTAGTATTTTCGGGTTGTAGACTTCGAAAGCCTGATCATATAACGATGGCTATTTGCCATAAGTTGATCTATCCTTTACCTCGCTTTGAACATGCAGGTTTGCAAAAATTGTCACAATACCTAAATTTCCCTTATATGATATTTGACAAAAATTAACTTCTTGTATCTTAAAACATATAATATGTGCTTAACTCAATGTGTCAAATGGAGACTACCCTTATATACTTTTTGATATTGATATCTAGCAACAATTGGAGTTCATGGAGATTTTTCATAAGGATGTGGAAATCTGCAAAATTCCGAAATTTTATTAAATCGATTGGTTTTCGAGATTTTCTAAATATATTCGACTATAATTTTAATCAATAGAAAAAAACTGGTTTTGTTTTTATAATGCAGGGCTTAATTCCCGTCAGTTCAATAGATGGCGTCTGTATATCGCCCAATTTGTTATTATGACAGTGTCCATCCCTCAGACCAGATGTCATACTCTTAAGTTCCTTCCTTTTTTATATTAAATATTTCGCATATGTTTAAAGAAAGTTATGTGCTTGTGAGTTACTGAAGACGCTAAGTAAACTTATATTAGATAAGAATTTAAATTTTTTGTTTTAAAATTGTTTTTTCACAAGTAAGGTCTCTTTTTCAAAAATCTCTAATTATTGTATATAATTGGAACTTTTTAACTATATTAATAACTTCGGAACTAAAACTGCTATGCCGATATTCTGACAATTGTTTTGACTAAACATGCAGTTCGTAGTGTTAAACGCTTTCAGAGATACGATTTTTTTTTCGAAACTGAAGTTGCGACTTGGTTCGAAGATTGTGGCCTTATACGGTCCTGTTTTTTAAAAACTCTTTGACTGACCGATAGCTCATTTAATTGCCTTTTACCCTCGTATTTAGCGTTCTTATTAAAAAAATCCGTGAAACAAACGTTCGAAAAAAAACTACGGACTTTTTCCATTTTAGTAGAATTTTTTGGTTAACCAAAATATATGCCTTGATCTGTCACTCTCACAAGATGGATTAATATACATGGCGAATTTCTTTTGACGTATCCGTGAGCTAATTTTCTGAATTTGCTAATAACTTTCGGAATTCATCTACATCGAGCCAGACAAAGGGTCGAAACTTAAAATTCAGATTTTTTTAGGAATCGTTTAAAATCTCTGGTAAGGTTTAAGGTTTTACATTGCTTTCATGGTGCCTGTTTTATGAATTAATATTATGAACCGGAAGCTCTGTTTTATCATTGTTTTTGCTACTTGTCAGCTAAATAGACTAAATATGCGGGATAAGCTTATTTAAACGAAAACCATCTGATTTTCTTTCTTCGAATTTTTACTATATATAACAAACGAAAAGGGTCAGATTAGTGAACCATATTTTAATTGCTCCAATGCAGGAAAATTTAATATTTGCATTTAAATATAAATGGCCAAATTTTTAAGTTTTGTGTTTATATAGAAATGGAGAAAGTGGGACACTTTTTCTTGTATAGTCGAGTGCAGACATAGTATACCTATCTAGGAAATGCGGAAAGTGGATTTTTTATTAAGTTTTAATCTAATAAGTAATTTTTTCAAACTAATCTAAATCTAAATAGGTATAAAACCCAATTTCATCCTATTTAAATGTCGAAAATATATTCCTATATTATTTGATACTCGAAATGTATTATTATATGTTATCAAGAAATTAATGGAAAATGTTATTAAGAAAAGTCAAACACTGTTACAATAACATACAAAACTAAACAAAATTAGGTAATACAGAGAAATTGTATATACAATGAAACCTCCCTTAACGGACACCTCCGAACAATGGACATCTCGGTTGAAAGGACAATTTTGAAGCCACCGACCGTCAGTATATGTATTCCTGTGTATGAAACCCTCTTGACAACGGACACTCTCAACAAAGGACACGGACAGTAAAATTTGGAACATTTTTAATAAAAACAGTAAAATTTACCTCCTCAGAACGGACAGATACTCAGATAATTTTTAAAAAACCCTGATTTAATGCCAGTATTTTTATTGCACGTTATGGGCAATATTTAAATCTATGCTAATAAATGGCGCGGCGCCTACCTGTTGTTAATAGCACTAGTTTGACAATAGGCTGGCTTATACTGGCTGACTTGTAGGTAAATTGCTGTGAATTACATAATAAATAGATCACCTTATTTTTATAAAACGTAGTCTTTATCAATAGAATATCTTAGTTTTGATGCTACTTTGTTGCGATCAATATGTCTTCAAACAAAAGAAAGTTTTTGAGTCATCAAGACAAAGTTGAAATAATCTAGTACGCGGAAAAAATAAACTTAGTGTTAGAGTTTTAGCCGAAAAATTCTGTGTAGGAAAATCTCAAATTAGTGATATTTTGAGAAACAAGCAAGCTATTCGCCGAGACCGGGAACATGAAAGAGAAAAAGAACGACAGTAGTGAACGGAATGAAAACATTATATATATATATATATATATATATATATATATATATATATATATATATATATATATATATATATATATATATATATATATATATATATATATATATATATATATAATATCTATTTAAGTAAAAAAACGATTTTTATGGTCTATTTGTTCTGGCTTGCAGAGTTGTCACATTTTTTTTAGCTTTTAATAATTTTTGTGTTAGTTACTATTGTTTTAAGAAACTAAAAATGCAGAAATTTTTGCATGTGTTTCCCATAGCTGGGCTGTTCTGCATATTGGAGGACGTATGGTTACTTTAAATTTAACTCCGTGATCTATACATTCGATTTTACTTGACTGTTTACTCCTTGAGTTATATGTATTTTAAATGTGTGGCAGATGTAGCAGCTGGCGGTTGTTATTTAATAACAATGCAAAAAAAGTTAAACTCCAGTTTAGGTTACGTAAGTTCTTTTTGGTAGGTATTAAAGAAGATGTGTAATATTATCTCTGTTGTTGTTTCGTAGCATGAATTAATTGCAAATATTGGCAGAATTAGTTTATAACCAACGGATGTAAATTTTTTGCAGTTTTAGCACCTTGTAGTAACTATAAAACCGTCTTGGTCTCAGTCAAAACATAATTATAGAATCTAAAAGCGGTGACAGGTTTTGCTCTAATGAACACAATCAGATGTAAAAAACATAAACGGAAAATAAAATTAAATAATAAGTAATTTTACCATAAAACTATATAAATCTATATAATAGTACAACATAATAAGTACATTTTTTCAGATCTTCACGTTTCAGAGTCCCTAGATTAGGAAAAACATGTTTTCTTGATTCCGTCGGTCTGTATGTCTATCTGTTCGTGGCATAGCTAAAAAACTACCTACCCGATTGACTTCAATTTTGGTCAAAAATGAAGGGTAATATAGCGATGACCTGGTAACATTTTGGTAAAAATCCATTATGGCAAAACGAAATGGCGGCCTAGTGAAATGTTAAAAAATATATAATTAAGAAAGAGGTTATCCAATTTATCTCAAATTTTGCAGACAATTCAGCTATTATGTAGGAATCAACTGGTAAAATTTTGGTACGAATCTAACACGGCGGAACAAAATGACGGCTTAATAAAATATTTAAAAATTCAGCCTGAAAAAACTACTTAATGAACTGATTTCAAATTGTGTGCCATAACTAATTGTGGTATAAAGATGAACTAGTAAAAATGTGGTACTAATTCAAGATGGCGGAACAAAATGGCGGGCAAATAAAATTTTTGTAATCTGAAAAATCACTGTCTCAGGTTTTACATTCCTTCGCGTTTTGTCTGTCTGTCAGTTCGCGGCATAGCTTAAAAACTACTCATCATATTGACTTCAAATTTTAGTAAAAAAATAGGGCTCATATGGGGATGACCTAGTAATATTTTGGTAAAAATCCAATATGCCGAAACAAGATGGCGGCCTAATGACACTTTAAAAAAGTTATTACTTAAAAAACTAATTATCTAATTTTCACAAAAATCAAGTATTATGAAAGAATCAACTAGTAAAATTTTGGTACGAATACAAGTTGGCCGAAAAAAATGGCGGCATAATAAAATATTTAGAAATTCAGCTTGAAAAAATTAGTTAATGAACTGATTTATATATATATATATATATATATATATATATATATATATATGGCGGAACAAATATATATAAGAATGAACTGGTTATATTTTGTTATGAATATAAGATAGAAAAACAAAATGGCGGCCTAAAAAGATATAAAAAAAATCAATCTGAAAAAAATTAAGCATTAAGTGTGATACATAGATAAGTTGTGTTACGAATTCAAGATAGCGGAACAAAATAGTGGTCAAGTAAAAAAATCCTCTTATTCAATTGACTGTAAATTTTGGACAAAAATTAAATATGAAATAAAGATAATCTAATGCGAATTCAATATGACGTAACAAAATCGCGGTTAGTGTCAATGTAAAAACTAATCCTTGAATTAATTTTAAATTATGCCCAAAATCAAGTGTGGTATAGGCAGAAACTGGTAAAATAATGGTAGGGGTCCAATATATGGGAATAAAATGGCAATAGCCCTGCAATGTTATTAAGCCACCAAAATGATTAAACTGGCTAATAGTTCATGTTTTAGCGGCATAACACCGAACACCCATGACCGCCCATTAAAGTATGGCGGTGAATGATTCACTTTGGCTTTTTTTTAGTTTAGGCGCTGTCACTAACGTTGCATTTTTAGGCTTCCCTGCCAATGAGATGTGTTAAGACTAAAATAATAATTTATATGCGTTTGTTAGGGAAATCAAAATGTAGCCAGAAGAATCCTTAGTATGGTAGGAGTTAAAGTTCTAAGAGTACTTAGCTTAATTCAAAGAGACCTAAGCAATAATTTGTATTGACAAATTATAATAAAATACTCCCCGAAAATTAAAGAACTAGAGAAAAGTACTATTTTAGAAAATTCTATGCAGCTTTGGTATCCAGGTAGGGTGGGGAGGATTCAGCTGGGAGGCAGGAATCTTTGAATAAAATATTATCAAAAATTATCCAAAACGAAATGACAATACTGAAAAGTCGATCTAAAATAAAATAAAAAAAATCTCAAAAGACTAGAACAACCAAATAATCTGACATCAAATAATTTTTGAATTTTTCTTGTTTTATTTCTTAAACATCCTTGATAGTAACAAATTTACCCAGGTATATTTCACTGTTCATAATCAAGAAAGAAAGTACAGGCGTTATTGTAGTAAAGGAGTTTAATAATTATCTATGACAAATGTATTGAAGGCTTGGGATTTGTGGGTAAGTAATTCCTGTAGCATTAGTATATTTAGTTATCTTAATGTTTGTTATGAAATTTCATTTACAGTTAGGTTATATGTAAGAATAGCTAGTCAGATTATTTTTATCACTATTATTATTATTATTATTATTATTATTATTAAATAGTGACTTCTAAACTAAATATAACCATTTCATTTCTGTTGCGTCTAGATTCACAGACCGTGATATGGTGAAATTGTACTGTATATTAAATGCTCGATTAAATGACTATTATATTCAAGTTGATATGCCCATATTTCTGAAATTATTGAGTATACAACTAGTATACTCCAGTAGCAGAACCAGGTATTCAGCTTGGGGAAGGGGGAGTTTTGATACTAAGAAAATGGAAACAGATTCTCACTTTTACATATGGTCCAAAGCCCCGGAGAAATTAAAAATCTTTTATGCTCTACCTTAATATCCATATATGTTTTATCTTAGGAGGGGGGGGACTGCAGTCCCATAGCTCCCCTTATTGATAAGCTGTGATAAGTTCTCTTAAAAATCTTTTCAATGGTAAAATTCTAACAATAATAAGTACCGGAAATTTAGGATGTGATTACTTAACAAATTTTGCATAAAAGTTTAGATATACTTTTGTCCAAAAACGCATTTTAAAATACAAGCTGGCAACGCCTTATTTATTTATTTTTTTAATTTATCATCCACATCTTTAAAGATAAATTAATGAAAATTGGTACATATATTACCTTTCATAGGACCTATAAAATTACTCTTTTTTTGTGACACTGAGTTTACTTTGTAGCTGCGTCAAATTCTCGATTCGAAATTTTTTTTGCCTCTCACACTGATTGAATATGTAAAATGTTTTAAGGGTTATTTTTAAAATCCTTTATATAAATAAAATATAAAATTCTCGATAATTGGCTTTCTTCTCTCCATTTTGACTTGGACGAACGGATATTTTGCCAAATAGTTGCCAAACATTGAAAAATTACAAGAGACAAGAACATTTCTAAATGGAGCGCGGAATTGAAGTGTCGTCTCATAAAAAAAATTTGGAGTGTTAAAAGGGGTCATGACCCAAAAATTGTTACCATATAGATTTAACCAAATATCAAAGATACTATTTCATAGATACTAAAGGTACTAAAAGTAATAAGTGACCCAATTCAATTATCTTTAAAAATCTAAAATTTTGGACCTTCAATTGAAAAATTTGCGTTTTTGGGCAAAAGAACATATGAACCTTTATACACATTATATATATATATATATATATATATATATATATATATATATATATATATATAAAATTCACCTCGTATATAAAAAATGTTTGAAACATTATTATATAAATCATCTCTTTTGAAGGAAAACTGTCGAATAATCAAATAGCAAAACATAAAATTTTTTAAAGATATCTCTACTCCTAAATTTTAAATATAAAGATATTTATTTTTTTTTAAATCAGTAAATTCTCCTTTACCCACAACTTTTCTCGTACAGATATGATGTCGATTAACCCAGTATTCCCCTCCCCAAGCTGGAACCTACTGCCTAGCCGCTGACATCTAAACCATTACCATGAAAGTTTAAAAAGGCTGAACCACGCTCAGGGATAAGTAATTGCTACCAAAATTTTGTGTTAATACTGAGATATGATGTAAGAATAAGAGTCATAAAAAGAGCTCCCGATTTATCGGTTCTGGATTTCTTTTGGTGAAGATACCTTCAAAACAGAATTTATACTAGACAATATCAAATAATAGAAAAGTTGAAAAATGCTACTGAAGAGGTCTTCAGAGAGTTACAGTGGCGGCCATTTATTTTTTTGTGTAAGACATGGCGGCCAACAATTTGAACAATATTTATAAAAAAATAGCTATTAATACTTTTAGATTCACCTTTAAATGTTTAATTATTTTTAGTCTTGTGTTACGTTTTTAGCTTTTTAATTGATTTAGTAGGTACTGTAACAGTTGTAAGTAGTTGTAAATAATTTAAGTTGCTAATAAGTAAAAAATGAAAATTCAAATCTATCTGGACCTACTAATATTTTTTTAATATAAAGTGCTAATATTGCATTTACTACTCGAAATGAACTTAAGTATTATATGTTTTTGAAAAGCTCTTACAAAACAAAAACAGAAGATTTAAAAATATATAGGGTGTCCCATTTAAAAAAATCTAACTTTGGGTCATATCATATAAATGACTCCTTACAGCAAAATTCAAAATACACCACTGGATACTACGTAAAAAACTACCTTAGAACCGCTGCCGCGCTGTTTACTTTTCTGATAAGCAAAACGATAAACAAGATACGAGGGAGGCCCCAAAAAGGAAAATTTTCAATTTCGCCCTGTATCTTAGAAACAAAGCGGGCTATGAACATTTTAATTACTGCAACTTTCACTTCACAAAAAAAATAGCACAGTTTGAATACAAATATTTCATAAAATTCATTTAAATATTTTATATTTTAAGGAGAAATATTCTGTTACTTTAACAAGAAAAATATGGGGCTTCACAGCCCTAACGGACTCTACGCCCCTGGACACATGCCATATCTTGTCCTTTAAAAAATTAGCATTCATGTAAAACAATCTCAGTAATTTGTGTTTAGTAAGTTAAAAATTCATTAAAACTACTACACAATCGTTAAGAAGCGAGTCATTGAAAAATTCTTTAGTCTGCTCATCTTTTGATACGCCTTTAAGTATTTAAAAATCTCTTAAAATTTTTTGTTAAGGTTTATAACCGTAACTACTTAATTAATATGAAACAAGACTACATTTATAAGTATATGCTATATAACGTTAAAAGAATAAATAATTTTCACGAATCTATATGACGACGTATTTCTCTAATTCCATTTCAAGTTCGCTTCTCCGAGCGTTGAACCTAATAAATCAAACCGTCCCGTATAAGCGAAATGGACCCAGCCTGGATTACCGGGATATGCCCATAAATACTTTTAAAGGGATTATTGTGGATTTTATGGATGAATTAAGCTTAAGTAAATATGCCTGAATGTTTCGTAGTGCAAAGCTGTCAATATTTGTCAATGGTTTTATGTTTTGGAAAATGGGCAGAATAAAAATCAACCTAGCACTTTTGTCTCTTTAAAATGTTGTTAAACTGTTTATTGTATTTAACTAATGACATCTTCTGATTTGATTAAACAGGGTTATCAGGGTTATCAGGGTCAGATTTGCCAATAGGCAAAATAGGCGTTAGTCTAGGGCCAGGGGTTTCTACCTTTTTTAGTGCAAGGCCAAAAATCTATTTCACATTGTCCAAAGGGCCATAATGGTCCACGTCACTTTACCACCATATCAATAAAATAAAAAAACCTATAATTGCAAAGTGTAATAATCTTTATTGGTTAAAAAGTTCAATCAATCAATTTGATTTTTGACAAATGTGTCGATATTTAGTTTTATTTTTGTAGTTGCAACACGCAAACTTCTTTCCAGATGTGCGTCTGTAACTCTCGACCTTGTTTTAGACTTCACATTCTTCATACGAGAAAACAGCTGCTTGCACACATATGTACTCCAAAACAGAGACATCATTTTGTGGGTATGTTTTCGGATTTCAGGAAGCGAGTCTTGATCGACATATTTTGAAAAAGAATCAAGAAGGACCATGTCGAACTTGTCTTTTAGTTCCGAATTACACTGCAAATCGATAAGTTCCATCTGACAATTTTCTGGCATGTTTTCAACGGATCCGCTGAATGGTCGGACAAAGAGATTGATGTAATTTTTATTATCTCTGAAGTCAGAAAACCTTGATTGGAACTCTTTTTTGAGTAAATCTAGTGCTAAGACATATTTATCCACATCTGTACATTCGCAACTTTTCAGTTTAGGAATGTGCATAAAATCTTTTTTCAACAACTGATTTTTCCATAAATCCAGTTTAAACTCAAATGCCTTCACAGTGTCAAGTAGGTTGTTGATGAGATTTTTTTTCCTTGTAGTTTGGTGTTCAAGACATTGAGGTGCAGCGTAATGTTCGTGAGAAATCCAAAGTCGCGCAGGGGGTCATTAAATTGAAGAACTGGTTTCCCTTTGGTTTCCATGAAGGAGGCGATTTCCTTCTTGAGTGCAAAAACGCGTTTTAGCATTTTTCTTCTGCCAAAGAACATCAGAAAAATATGTCACATCACCATACTCGGCATTAATTTCAAGTAAAAATTTTTAAAAATCTCTGTAGTTGAGGACGCGTGATTAAATGAAGTTCACAGTTTTTACGACCACATTCATCACCTCATCAATATTTGTGGATTTTGAACAAAGATTTTGTTGATGAACGATAATGGTAATGCGTCAAAGGAAGATCTTTCTGCTGTTTTTTTCGTCAAATCCACGAGTCCTTAATTTTTTACTACCACGGATGTTGCACCATCTGTTACAACTACAGAAAGGTTTGTCAGTTCTAAATTATATCGTCTCAGTACAGTCATCAAAGGCTTATAAGTATCACATCCTTTTGTAATTCCTTTAATCGGAAAAAGGGCGGCCATCTCTTCAGTTATTTCAAAATTATTATCAATGCCCCGAATAAATATAGCTAATTGAGCGGTATCGGTTAAATCTGTGCTTTCGTCGAGCGCAACAGAATAGTAAACAAACTTCGATGCACGTTCTTTTAGTGAATTTTGAATGTCTGCAGCCAACTCTTCGATTCCTCTGGCGACAGTAACACCGGACAAACTAACTTTAGAAAAAAGTTGTTTTTGAGACGGGCACTAGCACACAAGCAATTTTTTCGGATATAATGTAGCTAACCTTCACGCTTGATGCATTTTCAATGTTTTGCTTTTGAAAACTATCTTACTGTCGTTGAAGCGGACTTTCTAGAGTTCTCACTTTATTTTGCCGTAATTGCCATTTGAATGTCTCAAACTTTGTGGCATGCATTGTATCGTAACATCTTATTAAGTTGTATTCTTTCAAGGCTGAAAGGGATTCTTGACACACCAAACAGACGGGTTTTTGATTAACACTAACGAACAAGTACAACTCGGTCCACTTTTTATGAAATATGCGCTTTTCTTCACTAATTTTTCATGTCAAGGTAAAAGAAACGAGTTTAATTATCCGATAAAAATGTCGACGACAAAACTAGAATTGCGCGGCTGCACGCTACAATACGGTATCCGCCATACACGCGTCAAAACGCACTATGCTCAACTCACTATAATCATTTATCACACAGGTAGCAGCTTCACTGCTAGTTGGCACTCTTTCGCATGAATTACTTCGTTCGCTCTTGGAATTATAACTGGCCGCTGCCATGTGATACCGTCTTTATATAGGCCGAGCGCGTCAACTTTGAATCTCTCGAAATTTCGAGCAGCTACGAGACTGGAGTAGTAGGTCCCTCTAGTAGTGATAATTTCTAGAATCATTAGAAAGATTCAATAGATATGCAACGCCATCTAGTGACCTTGTGGGTAGTCGTGATCGCGAATTCTAACTAGGTGGCGCTAGCGTCCTCGGAGTGTCATTCGCGGGCGCGACACGATACAATATTTTCTTTAGCCTCTGGTAGACCGGGTTGTAGACCTTTGGTCAAGGGCCTTAGCTTCTTGAGTGCTCATGCTAAGAACCGATATCGATATATATGTCAAATTTTGACACCTCATGTCACAGAAAAAAATGATGTTAGCAGACAAATAAAGTTTGGCACACGAATCTGAGTCTATGAAAAGAATGTGAGTAACCACTGAAACGGTGCAATGATCATTCGCGGTTGGCTACAATTCTGTATATCCATGGAAACAGCCTTCTTTTGACATACCTCCTTCTTTCGTCAATGTTTTAGATCTGTGTGGTGTACTGTGGGAGTTACAGAGCTTCGAAAGGTCAAAAATGTCAATTTTCAAGCGCCATTTTCTCGGAAACAGTTGAATTTATGTATAGGAAGCATAACACAAAACATCTTAGAATGTTCAACCCAATAAAAAAAATATAATAATATACAGGGCATTTCCGCACAGTTTAAAATATTTTAAAAAGAGAGTTTATGTTCATCTATGTCCAGAGCCAAAATTTCAAAATAATCCGTTTATTGGTTTTCCAGATACTTCTAATAGGCCACTGACTGTAAATAATCCTGTATAGACACGTTTTATTGCATTTTATTTAGTATTTTGAAGATAAGTGGAAATTAATTTATTGATAATTAAACATGAATATGGGAACAAACAACGTTTTAACTCAAATAATCAAAACAAATTGTAAACTAAGTGGTTACAAAGGAATTTTCCAAATTGGAAGAATTTATTACAAATGTTGCAAAATGATTATGTAATCTTTATGATTCTCTAGGGTAAAATAGTTCTAAAAATGTGTATTAAAAATCCATCCGTATTTAAAAAATTAAGTTAATGGTAGTGGCTTGAAAACGAAACGTCGGAGGTGAAATTTAAACCATGTTGTAGAGTGAAAAAAATTATAAAAAATTTAAAGTGTGTCTCGGATTTCAATAATAATTTTTGAAATATTCTTCAAAATATATTTAGACGTTTTTCACAAATCACCTTGTGTATCAGAAAAAAAAACTTGCGGCCATATTTTGATAGACAACCGTATAGAAAGGTATTCATCTATTAATAATTACCTCTAAAAATTACATTTTTATTAAAAAACAGATGGGCGTCGAAATCATGCAGTCGCATCTCGTAGAAGCTGTAGGCAACAGGAAAAAACTTCTCTCGATGTTATTTATAGAATCAAAAATTGTTGAAAGCATAGATTACAAACAACTAGTTGATGATTTTGTAAAAGTAAAGGCAAGAAAATGTTTTTTTTTTTAATAAAATATGGATGATAGATATTTGCTTGGATTGCTGTAATATTATTAGTATAATATGTTAATGTGTCTTCACTTTCTCAAGGAAACATCTAATAGTTATTACAACTCTTATTAATTATTGCCGAGAGGGCCGTAAGTTATATGGCGCCTAGGGCCTCGGCTCAGGTAAATCGGGTCCTGATGGTTATTTTCATAGCAATATATCTATTTTAAATTGTGAAAACTATACTGACTTTTTAGTACACCCCCTGTGATTTTTTTAACCAGTCAATATAAAAATTTGAAATTTGACATACATATTAGCAGACTAAATACCAATTTTTTGTGCATATTTCATGATGAAACATTTCAAGATGGCAGCTAGCCAGCGTTTTAAAAAAAAATAGTGAAGAGAAAAAGGGGTTAAGTGACATAACTTTTTAAAGGCATTTTTAACCTTAATAATGGAAAAAAATCTATACAATATTTACAAAAAACAAGGTAGGTACTTTTAAGCTACAGGCTGTTTTATAAAGAAGAAAATTAAAATTGTTGAAACGGTCTGATCACCTTTTAAATCGAAAACTGCAGTAACTAGACTCCGCGTTTATAAGAATATATCAATTAAGGATCAAGTGAGAAATAAATTAACATTATATCTTGAGTTTTCAAAAATTTTTCCTCTCCATTTTTTAGGGTCTATGAATTTTACGAATAACCGCTACTTTGAAATGTAAACTAAGGTTGAACTTTCAAAAAAACTGCTATTTCACCCCCTCTTTCTTCATTAAAGAGCCGCACTCTATATAATACCTAAATATTCACGCATTTCAGTTACCAAATAACATTTTTGGAGAATTGAAAGTGACGTTGAAGTTTCTTTAATATTTAGCTATGGATATTGACGCAATTTTTAAGGAAGCTTTCACGGCTTTGGTCAATTAAATCAGAGTTCTTGAGACTAGATCGTGTCAAATTGGAATTACTATCTGACGTTTCGCCCTTCTTCAGGGATCTACTCCGCGAGATCTGAACACTGAGTGAGTCTTATACACGACGTGCTCGTCGAACCGTGACCCTGTGTTAAGACCGGTAATAACCGACCTATTAAAGTTTTTTTTTATGGAGAGAATAAATTGTATGGTCTCTACCCAAATTTTGTAATTTCTAATTTATATTTTAATTCCCAATTTTCTTTACCAAACTAACGTAACTATAATAATGATAATAAATAATGGTGTAAATATGATTTCTTTGGTATACGAAGATTCAGAAGTAGTTTTACTTTTATTACTTCCCTCGTTAAAGCGAAGTCTCGTCAAAAAAATTGCCCACCGAAATTTTTTCAGATCCTTACTTTTCAAGGTCCCTTGATGCCGAAAAAACACGTTTTCTCTATTCCATCGGTCTGTCGATCTCTTTATCTGTCTGTCTGCCTGTTCGTGGAATAGATAAAAACTTACTTCTAATTTTGACCACAAATTAAGGGTCACATGCCCCGAAACTTTCCACGTTATGAATATTACGCGGAATAGTGAAGTGAAACCCTATTAAATTCGGCACATTTAGTAATACATATTCGTTTCAAACATTTTATTGAGTGCCGTTTTAACAGTTTCTACCTACGCCGTATCAATATTTCTATATCACATTTAATTTATGTGAAAATTGTCAAATCAATTCAATAAGAAATTTTTTTCCATTCATTTTTTAAACATTTTATTTGGTCGTCATTTTGTTCTGCTATTTTGAATTCGTACCAGTGTTTTACTAGTTTATCCCTATATAACACTTAATACTTCCACAAAATTTGAGATTAATCTAATAAGTAGTTCTATCAGGCTCATTTTTTTAACTATTTTATTAGGTCGCTATCTTGGAATTCATGCCAAAATATTACCAGTTCATTTCTATGTAACACAAGATTTTTGTTTCAAATTTGAGATCCTGATAACTGCGGAATTTCCCGCTGTTTTAGAACTGCCTGGAGTTTTTCGAAGCGGTGGAAAGCGAGTGGATGGCATGACTTTGGTCCCCTAGAAAACAGGTAAGGCATTGTTGTGGGACGCTACGTTCAGGCATACCCTTGCTGATTCTCAAATAAAACAAACATTTGAAAGTGCCGGTGATGTTGTACGGAGCGGAGAATTACAAAAACGTAATAATATGACGAGCTGGAGCCAGTAATGAGGCAAAAAGCTTCTAAATGAAATGAGCACACAAATATGATGATTACCTAAAAGATCAGCCTTGCTATTCAAAGAGGTAATGCAGCTTCTGTGTAAGCGACTATCGAGAATGGCACATGTTGAATTTTTTAGATTTTTTTAAATTTCATTTTATTTTTATTATATATCTTAGAAAAAATTATATTAAAAACTAATATTTGTACATTGTACCATTAAATCGAATAACCATTTAAATAATTAGTCTTTTAGTGATATTTTTTTTTAACATTTCACCACGTCGCCATTTTGTTCCGCCATATTGGATATGTACCAAAATGTTACCAAGTCCCCATTAGACCGTCAAGTTTTGACCAAAATTTGAACTCAATCGGGTAAGTAATCTTAGCTATGCCCCAGATTGACCGAGAGACCGACAGACAGACGAAATTGAGAAAACATGTTTTCGGTCATCTGGAAACGCTAAAACTTGAAGCTATGTGAAACCTTGGAAGGGGATTTTTTCACATTACAAACATCTTATTTGGTTGCCATTTTGTTTCGCCATCTTCAATTCGTACTAAAATTTTACCACTTCATCTCTATATCACACTTAATTCATGCACGAAATTTTAATAGTAAATAAGTAGTTTTTTCAGGCCAATTTTTTAAATATTTTATTAAGTCGCCATTTTGTTTTGCCATCTTGGATTCGTACCAAAATTATACCAGTTGATGTCTACGTAATGCTTGATCTCTGTGCAAAATTTTAGGTAAACTGGATAAGTAGTTTTGTATTTATAATTTTTTTAACAATTTAACATTATTTTTTGTTTTGCCATCTTGTATTCGCACCAAAATTTTACCAGATGATTTCTTCGTAATACTTGATTTTTGTGCAAAATTTCAAGCAAAGTAATATTTTTTTAACATTTCACTAGGCCGCCATTTTTTCCACCATATTGAATTTTTACCAAAATGTAACCAGTGATCCTTGATTTTTACCAAAACTTGATCATCATATAAGTCGTTTTTGAGCTATGTTACGTACAGACAGACCGACAGTTGGGACGAAATTGAGACGTCTAGGACCCTAAAACGTGAAGATCTGTAAAAACCTGGGAGGGTGATTTTGTTCACGATTACAATACTCCACTTTACGAGGGAAGTAAAAATTATTACAAATTTTGCACAAAAATAAAATATTACGTAAAACTCTATTAGTAAAACTCTGTTACGAATCCAAGATGGCGAAACAAAATGGCGGCTTAATGGAAAATTTAAAAACTGGTGAAAAACCCTCCAGGGGGTAATATATCTTTACGTTTTAGCGTCTCTAGATTCCAAAAATATGTTTTCTCAATTCCCCCGGTCTGATTGTCTGTCGGGCTCTCTGTCCATATCGCGGCGCAGCTAAAAAACTATTTATCCGATGGCCTTCAAATTTTGGCCAAAAATTAAGGGTCAAATGGGGATGACCTGGTAATATTTTGGTAAAAATCGAATATGGCGGAACAAGATAGCCGTCTAGGGAAACGTTAAAAAAATTATTACTAAAAAAAACGAATTATCCAATTTACCTCAAATTTTGAACAAAAATCAAGTGGTACTAGGTAACATTTTGGTACGAATCCAAGATGATGGCCTAATAAAATGTTTAAAAAACCAGCCTGACAGGTACTTATTAGATTCATTTCAAATTCTGGCGAGCATTAAATGTGACTAGAGATATATTGGTAAAATTATGGTACGACTTGAAGATGGCAAAAAAAATGGCGGGCAAATAAGCTGTTTAAACAATCAATGCAAAAAATCTTCTTATTTAATTGATTTCAAATTTTGCAGAATTATTAAATGTGACAATTTATTTTAAATTATGACCAAAAATCACGTGTGGTAAAGGTAGAAACTAGTAAATATTGGTTCGAATCCAATATGGTTGATACTAGGAGTAATCCAAGGGCGAAGTGGTAAAATTGGTTTCGTTAAACGTAAAGATTTGTAATGAACCTTCTTATCAAAGTAGCTATTTACCTGACTAGTAAGAAAAGTGTCACTTTTCGGCCACGCGACTACCGTTGATTGAAAGGCGCGAAGCCGAGTTCGATCAGCAGGGCTGAAAATATTTTCAGCAATACTGCGAAAAAATGTAACTTTCAGTACTCATATGTGTGCAGAAAAGACTCCCTCTCCGCATGCTCGTAGAAAAAATATATTTACAGTGTCTGTGAAAAAAAGACTATTTCATTAGGGTGATTTTAAGAATGTCAAATCAAAATTAAAATATTCGCGGTAAGTTATTTAGTTTACGCCGTGTCTAGCCTCCTGGTCTCAATATTCATAGCAATGCCGGTTGACGTCATATTTAGCCGGTATTTATGAACACCGGTTCTTGGGTTCTACATTGTAATAAAAAAACCAAGTAATGTTCCTAATTTCTACTAATTATTTGTAACATACAAACATGGTGCATTTCGCTGCAGGGTAACTTCTTCACCTGTTCTATATGAACCATTACACCAAAATATTATTGCATTATATTCATTTATGAGCCAGAGTTATTACTTCAACCTTAACAATTAGGGAGAATTGCGCATATCGTGAAAAAAATCACAAATTATATATCTTCACCTTGTAGCATCCTTACACGCCAAAAAACATGTTTTATCAATCCCGTCGGTTCGTCTGTCGGTCTGTCCGTCAATTCGCGTTATAACTTAAAACTTACTGCAAATTTTAGTCAAAAATTAAAGGTTATATGGGATAACCTGGCAATATTTTGGTAAAAATCCAATATGGCGGAACAAGATAGCCGTCTAGGGAAACGTTAAAAAAATTATTAAAAAAAAAACTAATTAATTAAAAGTGTTACATATGGTAACTGGTAACATTTTGATATGAAAACAAGATAGCAAAACAAAATAGCCTAATAAAATACTTAAAGAATCAGCCTGAAAATACTACTTATTAATTTAATTTCAATATTTGTGCAAACATTAAGTGTGATATAGAGATAAACTGGTAAAGTTGTGGTACGAATTTAAGATGGCGAAACAAAATGGCAGCCAAGTAAAATAAAAAAAATCTTGTTCAACCGACTTTAAATTTTGCAGAAAATTTAGATGTGAAAATAGGAAACTGGTACGAATTCAATATGACATACCAAAATGGCGGTATGTGTCAGTGTAAAAACTACTTATTGAATTTATTTGAAATAACGCCCTAAGTCAAGTGTGGCATAGGTAGAGAGAAACTGGTAACATATCATAGAACAAAGTGGCGCCCAATAAAATTGTTTGAAAAGACAGTATATGTGAATAATACATATATATATATATATATATATATATATATATATATATATATATATATATATATATATATATATATATATATATATATATATATATATATATATATGACTATGTACTGAACTAAATTGGGTCACACTTCTCTATTCCTAACAAACGGAAAGAAAATCATAACAAGGGAAATTCCGGGTAAAGGAGGTTTTTTTAAAAAGTGAATGACATTGGGTTTACCTATATCTACGTTTTGCAGTAAATAGGACTTTTCAATATTTTGGATACTTAATTTAAAAAATTCCAAATAACCTTGATGCTGCTGCTTGAAATTATTTGAAGTTCGAATCTAAAGTATAGAAAACTGTATTTGCTGAAATATTGGAAAAGTTAGGTATAGGCAAACCCACAATTGTTTAAATAATATCGAATAACAATAGTTAAATAAAAAAATCGATACATTGATAATTATCGATACGTGCCGATAGGTGTGCAATAATGCCGATAGGTATCCAATAATAAACTGATTACGTACTTACAAAGATGAGGACTTTTTTTGTTCTTCAATAATTTTTAATAGGAAATACCGAGACGTAGTAATGAACTAGCGATAGGTAAAAATTAATATCGGCCACCTGTAGTAATAGGCAGGACATCCTATTGCAGTTTGTACACCCTATTTACATTAATATCAAAAACCCTTATATTTCGTTACTGTTTTCTGTCACCTGCTATACTTTTCCCATTTGCAGGTATAGAACAGAATATGCTAGGTAAAAAGTGTTTAACTTAAAATATTTATAGTTACAGCTCAATTGGTTCGCACGCCACGAGAAAAAATTAAACCGTATACAGCCATTTTGTGGAAAAGAAAAATTATACAGGGCGGAATTTGCGTCAAAAAATAGTTGGAAATGGACTATTTTGCTTCTAATTTTATTATTCTAAATTCGAGGTTTTCATCAAAATACGTATTTAGCGCCCAACAATACATATTTCCCTATTAAAATCACGTTGAAGTTATTACATATCTCTTCTAAAGGTGCGTAATCAGCGAAAAAGATCGCACGAACAACATCGCACGCATGCGGTGCAAAACGTGCGTTTGTTTGGTCCAATATTCGCTTTAACGTCTACACTCTACATTGACCAAACGTATCCGTATGGTGTTGTTCGCCTGCTTTCCGACAGTCAGTTGTTCCGCAGGAATTAAGAAATGTCTGATTTTCATTACAATTGCATCGTTTATTCTTAATAAAGGGTTGCAAAAAAAAACAAGAAAATGCCGTTGGTAGATGGCAACTATATTTAAAAGCAGATATAGGGTTATAGAACCAATACTGGATCTCGAAACTAAATGCCTATTGGGGATGCAACTGGCACATGGTAAATAATCCATATAATTTAAACAATTCTAGTGCATCTCGTCACAAAATTTTTTTGTGATTTTTTTCTAATTTCATAAAAACATTTTAAATGTATGTTTATTGTACAGGATGTTTAGTTCTAGAGGAAACCTCCCTCCCCCCCCAATTAACATTCCTATTTTTATAGATGCATGTACAAAAAACTTGAATACACAAGTTTTTCTCTTCTTAAAATTGTAAAATTGTTTTAGGGTAGTTGGCAGATATACAGGGTGTTTAATTTTTCTGAAAACAACATCAACTTTGGTTTTTAAAATATAACACCCCGTATATTATATGTTCATCAAATGGGTCGTATGTCGCTAATTACAAATATGCCAGGTGTGTGATTTTTAAAGACCCCATAGAATGTTCTTCTACGTAGTGAAGTCAATGGGAATACATTGCTCCTTAGGGTAGGCTTCTTTTCAAACTTCTCGGGTGTGTTTAAAGGTAAAGGTATAACACCTGGTATATTTATAATTAGCAGGAAGATATTTATTTCATGGGCATAAAATAGATAGGGTGTTATAAAGTATAATAAAAATAGTAATCCTATTTTTACTGAAGACACTATCACACAAGTGCTATCAATTTACTAAAAAAATAAACAAAACTACTTATTTTTCGAACCTTAGACCACCATCTTATATAAAAGATTTAAGAAAAAATTGTAAAATAACTTCCATTAAATAAATAATAATATTTTATTTCATTACCTTGGAAATGTTATTTTATAATATCGCACCCAACCAAAACCTAAATAATAATAAAAGTATTTTAATGTTTTGTCCTGATGTTGGTTTTATTTTTTTATATAAAAATTTTTATATCACTCTTTTTAGTTTTATTTATAACAAGTTTTAGGCCAAAGATCAGGCTCAAAGTTTTCGAGGGCTAATCCTAGGTTAAAATGTTGGACGTAGACGTACCTAGTACTTAAAACAAGTACTGGGGTCAATTGCACTTAAAATTTGGCTACAACCACGGTAAGTAATATTATCGTTGCTTGAATAACCAAACAACGACATTATAATTATAAACAGAGCCATCTCATAGAAAATCAGTAATACAAATTGTTAAAATTTAAAATAATTAGTAGAATTAGAAATGAACTTGCTGCACCTAAAAATACGCTATTTTGGATCATCCGTTCTTTCCACTTACTGACACGACAGATACGTTTTGATAAGATTTTTTATTACCTATTATTATTACCTATTTTGGTAGGTAATAATAGTCTTGATGAGAAAAATGTTTGTCCCACCATAGGTCAGAGGATGCACCTAATTTCTTTTTTGGATTAATTACAGTTTGAGCATCAAATTTCAATATTCCAATCTATATTAAAGCATTTAAAGCTACTGCGGAAACTTTCTCGCAGGAAAAAATGGTACCATTACTCATTTTTTCTCTTTTTAAAATCTGTTCTTTATAAATGACCTCAGCACTATTCTAAATACTCTTTAAAAACAAATTTGACCAAATCTTCTCGGAGAAATATCGATGTAATCGAAATTCCGCATTGAAAAATCTTATTTTCCCACAGCGTGGTAAAGGACCATTGGTATCCCACGTCTTAAACATAATAATCCACAAACTTTTTCTGATATAAGAATTATATATATTTTACCTATTGGCTAAACTTAAATAGTTTGATTTAAAAATAACTCGTTAAATCAAATTGAATATTACCTTTATCTATCTCACATGGAGATAAAAAATCTGACGAACTGTCTCTATTCTCTGTGGATGCTTAAGGGTCAATGTTAGAACCCCTTCTTGTATGATTTATACTTCAAATATTCTAATATCACTTAAAAAATGTAATGTGACAGCATATGCTGATGGTACCGAAATTTACTTTTCTTTTAAGCCTGAAGAATTTATCGAGGCTAAAAATATTATAAATAGCGTGTTGACTCTAAATAACAACTTATCTAGAGAAAATAATTTTAATTTAAATCAAATAAGTAATCATATTTGGATATAGTACTAAATCTGAATATTTAAAACCCAGTATTAATATTTTTGTTGGCAATATTAAATTACATTTTATTCAGTCAGCTCGAAACCTTGGAGTTATTGGTGATTCAAAGTTGCATTTTAGTGATCATGTGACTGAGATAAGATAATTAGAGTTTTTTAAATTAAAAGTTCTATTTGCAAATCGAAAGATGCTTACAGAATCTCTAGAGCTCTGGTAATTTAATTATTATTGTAATTTTAAAAAGATCTTTTCCCTATAATTGAATAGTGAGATGGCACTATTCAACCAATGGCCTGAAGAATTTAGATGTTTTAATTTTAATAAATTCATATGCCAACTAAAGATCTCGCACTAGTAAACGAAAATACTTGCCTGCTTATATTATATTATTACTCATTGCTAGTGATTATAAATATGAATTTGCCTTTTTTTAAGTTCTAATTTTTTTAGACTGTTTTTCTCTCATTATTTGCAACCCCGAATTGACACATACCTGTGCCACCTTATTATAAACTAGTATGCTCCTATATTGTTAAAATGTATTTTAATTTTAAACGTTTATGTATTATAGTCGCATTCCTGGTGAAGAAGAATAGAATTCAGTTGCTATACTTGGCCAGAGGTGCTGCTATATTGCTTGCAACTTCTGTTATTGTAATTTCTTTTGTTTTTCTTATTTATTCACTTTATTTGTTTCAGAAATATTCAAATGGTTTTATTTTTGTCTACCCTTATCCCTTTGTCTTCGTCTGGTTACGCGACTGAAACAACGAAACCAGGAAAAAGATGCAAAAAAAAACTGTTGAGTCTTTTTAAAAGCTACTGAATTATATATAATTAAATACCATTTGATGTCGTTAATCAATTAGCTGTACGAATGTACCTATCTTAATAAATAAACAGAACCATTATAATAATTGCTCGTTATTATCAAACCTGCAAAAATTTGGCTTTGACACATTAAAACTTAGACGATTTTCTGGTGTGGTGCAACTTTTTCAAAACGACGGATTTGTATGATTTTTATTGCGAATTTGGTTCTTTCATTGTTAAACATTAAAAAGAAGTACAAAACATGACTATCTAGATATTTTATATTTTTATTGCTGGAGTTATTGTTTTGTTTACTATTTTGTATAGGAGAAGTGTTAATATCAGAAAAAAATTATGGTGGGTTAGAGCGGTTCCGGCATATTCTCTTCTAGGAAATGTTAACGATTTTGCAAACTCTACCAGTAAGTTTTTATTAAAGAAAATTGTACCTTCAGTAAACACTTTCCAACAAAACCAAGGAAAGGTTAAAAATCGAGGGCCAAACATAAAATTCCGCATCAGATCCTTATCATGTATTGATATTTTTTAAAATGTTATTCAGTTAATCTGAAAGTTGGAGAACAAAAATTAAAACAATGACACCGTTTTATATCAAAATTAAAACACACCTATTTTTAAATTTGAAACATACGAGGATTTTAATAAGCAAAATAAATTATTTCAAATTCTTGCAAAGGAATGACTCCAGTTAACACGACTTCGACATATACACGGTGGGTGAAAAAAAATGTCTACATTTTTAACTTTTGAATAACTTTTTTTATTTGCTAAAATTTTTTAATAAAATTTGAGGCACATATTCTTAGATATATATAAGTTATTGAAAAAGAAACATGGAAAATAAATGAGGTTCAATTGTCTTTTTTTACAGGGTGACCGAAAAATGTTTGTACTACTTTTCGAACCATAGGGGTATTTCCATCCCCATGGGGATCTTTTTAAAACTTTCATTTTTGCCCAGAAACTATAATATCTCAAACTTTGCCTACCTTAAACTTGCTAATAAGTTATCAAAGCCAGCTTACAATAAAAAACATATTTTTGCCGCAAATTTATGACATGTAAGATATACGTACGATGTCACTAAATGAGCAATAAAATAAATATTAATTGAAATATTTAAAAAAAGTAAAAAGCTTTGTTGCTACGATATAAACATGAAATGTTACTTATGCCTATCCTCAAAATACGAAAAATATTTCTTGCGAGTTTTTTTTTTATATAAAACTCGTCTTTTACATTGCCATGTACAATAAAAAAATCGAATCGCATTCATTCTGAATATGTCGTTCTATAATCCATATGTCTGTGGATATATCTCAAAAGTTTTATTAAAAAATTATTAAAAATTTAAACACATGGGCATTTTTTGGCCCACCCTGTACTTGAATAAAAATACACAGTCCAGTATGATAATATTAATATATTTTATTTCACCTTACACCATCGTCAGTATATAATAATATTTATTTATTTACAAAATTAGATTTGCATTTAAAGCTTTATGGCTTCATTTCAAGTTAAAATATATTTTAAATGAAGTATCCATGAGCATTTAAATTCACAAGTAAACATGATAAAATCTTAAGCCCAAGTTACCTATATGCTGTAGGTTTGCCAGGGCAATTTTAAATATCCCGACATGTTTATTCAAAATTTAAAATATAAATAAGCCACTTAAAAAGAATAATAGGAGGAACAATCCTCACATTAATTTTAGCATAATAAATTAATTTAATTTAGAAAGAAAACATAAGGAAAACAGGAAGTTTTCACCATTTAAGCACCAATCAATGCTAAATTAATTATCATTTACTTTTCTTCGTCATATTCGTGATAGGATGCATAGGCTCCACTGGCGTAGCCAAAAAAATAGGGGGGGGGGCAGACGTCTAAATTAAGTTGATCATTGAATATAAATTTTGGAACACATATTTATGGCCGTTTGTAAAGTATTTAGATATAAAAAATTAAACCCTTAGGAAATAGAGGCGACTGAAAGAAACGCGTTGGACAAATAAACGACTAAAATGACTTGCTAACACCTCTGGGTGCCTTTAGAGATAATGATAATAGGGCACGTAGTCAGAAATTCAGTTCGGGGGGGAAGTCCAAACCAGAAATTCACTTTGGCGGAGGTCCAAATGGTCAAAACCTTAGGAAGAAGCATGCCCATACCAAAAAATGTTTAGAGTTTTCAGGTCAAGGGGGTCCAAAACCCCCTTGACTATGTATCTGTTGATAAAACAAGTTTATTCGGCTTCTTCATTACCCCACAAATCTAAGCTATCCATAGCGATCGTGGCTAGTGCTAATTAAAAAAAAAATACTTCAAGGCCCGAATTCTTGAACAGAAAATTTTAGTTTTATTAAGTCGATTAAAATATAAGTCCATGCTTTCTTGAAACTGAGGAGGCCTCACATCTACCTAATTTTAAGACAAACCTGTTCTACTGGGGTATGTCTTGGAGAACAATTACTCCGTATTGTCCTTGATATAAATTTTTTTGTGTTCCGATTCCTTTGTAAATTTGTTTTTGTATTTTTTTCGTGATATACGTAGAAGATCGATGTTGAATAACTTCTGTTATATCAACAAGTGTTCAACAAGCTGAAGAATTGGTTGGATTATGTAGACGGGTATAAAGGAAATCCAATTATTTTGAATATGCGTCTGATTCACAATTCATTAAAATGTTGTGGTAAATAACAAAACCAATTTGTTCTAAATATAACCTAACTAAACTTTTCTTTCAGGTTGACCGTTATTTTTGCAGGACTAACCGTTATTTTTGCAGCTTGTTTATAGAGGTGCTTCTTTCCTGGTTTATTTTTATGTGAGATTTTGTAGAAAATAATTGGAATTTTATTTTCTGACTATTTTATGTGCAATAAATTTGCTATTTACTTTGTTTAATTTGTATGATTAGCCAAAAACAAATCTTTTAATTATCATGCAATTCGAAAATAATTTTTTTCTAATTATTTCACATGTTCACGAACGTACACTGTAATATCATCAAAAGTGCCAGATAGTCATTTAACTTCTTTTTTTGTGACTGTTATTTGCAATATTGTACGGCTAAATGCACGTTATAAATCTGGCAACAACGCAGTTAGCGTTCTCTTAGACTGGCTTGCTGATTAACCTTAAGAATGGTGGGTTTTATCCGCATGAGAAGACGCGATAGAAAGAAGTTCTTCTATTTTTTCAATAGAGTGATCGTCTTCTATTGCTTTCAAAATTTTGGACTCTGGTTAGATGCGGCGTGGCACGATCTGGTTTTTGTATGCCTCATTAATTCATTCAAACCATAAAGTTTATTTTTAATATACATTTGAAAAGCGTCTGGGAGACGGGGCAGCAGCTCTTCTCTTATCCCCCGCCCTCGCTAAGCCAGTGAAAGACAATTTGGCTAATATCTGTTTTCTTTAGAATAAGTTATATTATCTCCTCTAAAGTGCTTATGTAAGTTTAGTTACGGCAGATTGAATAACTCGTACATTTAAAATATGACATTAAGGGCCAGTATTTTCTTCCCCAAATAACGTTATTCTCCGAATATTTACCGTGGAAACGATTGTTGGGGCAATTGGAACCATGGAAATTATATGGAGATGAAAATACTAGTCCTAAGCCTAGTAGACATATACCTACCTAACGAATATACAACATGTTTAATTAAAAATAAAATGCCATTTAAAAGAAATGTTTAATTGACATGCTTTTATTAAAATGCATTAAAAAACTACCTCACCACTTTGTTTGTTTCGGTGCAGGCCTAAAAATAAAATCGTGTTGGGTAAGTATCGTTATCATGCATCATACATTACATACATACATCATTTTAATACAAACTTTTTTTAGTCTTTAGAAACTTTGCACTAGCTAAAATAGCTTTAATATTAAAATTGTGCTCTTCTTGTACTTGTTCCCTTACATTAAATTTTATAAATTCGCTTGAAATACATTTGGAAAAAGTTGGTGTTATTACAACATTCGTCTATTGTTCTTGCAGTGTTGAAGGAACGGTTTTCATATAAACTATTAACAAAAATTATTGTTAACATAACTTTGAATATAATTATTATTTAATCCTAAAAATATTCTACAAATATTTTGTGTAAATTTATGTGATTGAGTTAGTGATAAAAATTCCAAAAATAATTTTTGAGATTGAAATTGAGATAATGGAAGCTCACCATTGAAGTAATGCTTTTTAATTTTTTGAGAATGTATTCAGAATGCTCGATTACCTCACATAATATTTTTTCTTAGAAAAATACTATAGGCAGAAATATTTGCTTATACTTATAAGGGCATACCAAAAATTTAAATTTTTAATTCAAAAAAATATATTATAAAATATCATTCACACAATGAAAATATATCATTAATTTTTGATAAATTGCCACTTATTTAAACTTAAGTTCCTATGTTGCATTCAAAAAACTTTCCTGATATTTCGGATCTGCATTTTATGTCTCTAAATGATTTTTTAAAGAACATTTTTCTGTGGTTTCATTAGCAGTAAAAGTGTTCGCAATGAATGCTCGAATTAAAATATTCATAAAATAATAATTTAATTATCTGCGACCATTTTCGTTAACTGGGCTAATAGTATTTTATTTTCCTCGTAAAGGGGAGGCATTGTAATCGTGAAAAATCACTCTTCGAGTTTTTTTCAGATCTTTACGTTTCAGGGTCCTTAGATGCCAAAAAACATGTTTTTCTCAATTCCGTAGGTCTGTCTGTTCATGGCATTGCTAAAAAATTACTTACCCGATTGATTTCAAATTTCTGGCAAAAATTAAGGGTCATATGGAGATAAGTACATTTTGTACAAAAATCAGATATTATGTAGGAATCCACTCGTAAAATGTTGGTACAAATCTAAGACAGCGAAACAAAATATCGGCTTAATAAAATAGTTCAAAAATCAGCTTAAGTTTTAACCGCTACTCTGAAAAAAGTTACACTGCCACTGTCATCGGTATGAGATATCGCAATTTAGTTCGTTCGTTGCAATTTATTTTTTTAAGAAATAAAAAACTATTCTATTTTGTTTAGTTCTTTAATTTTAATCATCAAAACACTAGAAAAATATAACATAGAAAACTAATTGTTAGGCAAAAAAATAACTGAAATATTTTATACAGTCAAAAAATGTAGTAATTTCATTTCTCCCGATTTTTGATACAATTATTGTATATTTTTTTTGCATTTTCTAAGCAAATAGACTTTTCACATTCGCGACAGACAAAAAATTGTCTTTCGCTTCAATTTGTGGAAGCACAAAAACACGTTTTTTTACTTTGAAAGTTGTCCTCATTTGGATCTTTTTCGTCAGGCGCCTCTGCTATTTGTAATAGGAATTTCATACGACTGTTCAGCTCTCTTGGTAGTCTAGGGTTTTCAGTCAACATTCGTTGTATAAACTGTGTTGTTAGACATCATGGCGAAATTTTGAGGAACTCAGAACGATCTATAGGTACAGAATTCTTATAGCTTTGATATAATATGTAGGCGTTGATTGAGCACATATTCATCATTTGCAGAAATACTGCCATTGACCACCTACGAGTCCTCCTACAAGAAGGATCATTGACGCATTCGTTAACTAAAGTGTCTTCTTTAAATCCACATAACTTGGTCCCGATTTCTTTTGTTTTATCTGCCAAAAAAGAGGTAGAAATCAAGTACAACTTTTCCGCGCGATAAAAAATAGTGCAGAAAAGTAACTTTTCAGGACTACTAGCGCTGAAAAGTAACTTTTACGCCCGATTTGTTAAATTTATAGATATCTTATCAAAACACTCAATAAGGTGAAACACTTGCAAACTAAGTATTTTTTTTGTAAGAAGCTCAATATTTTTGTAATTACAGTATATTATTATTGAACTCAAACCTAATTTACGTTTATCTGAAGACTATATCGATTGTAGGAAAAATGTTGTACCTAACACATTCGGAAAGTGTCTTTTCCGCCCTTGTCGTTGTGTGCGAAAATGTACCACTTTCCGTATTTGTTAGGTAAATAACTATTTCAATATACCCAAAAATGTTAACCCCATTTTATTTGTAATTCTGTAACAATTTGAAAACTGCTGAATCATTTGCCTGCTGTGACATTTCTGATGGTTTTTTCTACGGGCTTTACTAACCTTATTACAGCTTGAGTGGGAATTTGCAGTTTTTTTCTCTGCTGATAACCCCTGGCCATCCGAACCTTTTCCGCACATTTTTCTGTTTTTTTTTTTTAATGTAAATTATTGTATCCGCATCGGCATCTTAAAACCACCAAGCTCTCATCAACACAAACATATGCCCCCAGAGAATAATTTCTTTGGGACTTATCAATGAAAGTTTTAAAAATGTCTGAACTGACTGCAGCTCTATTTTCCTTCATTCTCTCTGCTCTATCCATATCATTATCAAACCTCAATACGATTAATAAAGTCTCGAATCTTCTTCTTGGCATTGTGCATCTAAATACGTCCCTCCTAGTATTATCAGTAGCAAACAAACCCTTTATAATCTCACGTCCTGCCTTGAAAACTTCTGTGTAAATGAGCAATCCCAAAAAGTTCTTATTTTTACAGCATCAATATGTTAAATGTTCAATGGTCTGGTAGGTTATAGTTAGCCTAATATTGTACAAGTTTCCGGTTTGTACACTGAATAAGTTTCTTCAGTGAATAGTAAATCCTTTACTTGAATGAGGCTTGCATTTTCATCCAGAGCTTTTGTAGGACCTCGTAATCCGGGTAAAGTTACGACAAAGTTATGACTTCTTGTTCAGGAATTGGCTGGAAATGGATCCTTTGACCTAAAGGCAAATAAAAAGTATTGTAACAATGTCATATGATAATAACATAGTTTTATCTCCATGAATCACTTTTTTATGTTATTGTTATTTTGAATAAGTTACTAATATTTGATGGAGAATATTACACGTTGAAAAATAAAGTTAAGCGAAAGGTCACCGTTCCCTTAAATAATCTTCTTGCGCAAACGCAAATAAGAATTTATGACAATACATCTATTTCATTCAATGATCTGGATTGGAACGTATACATTTTCTCATGTCCGCTCCTTTAATTTGTCAAGATCTTTAAATTCAGATCCAACATACATACATACACACATTGATTTAATTACTATACCTACTCAAATAAAACCACTGCTTCGATATTCTAGTATACAATTTTTTTATTTTGCTGTTTAAATTTAATTTTTATTATTTTTAACTTTAAATTACATTATTTAATTAATATTACATTATCTACATAGTCTTAAAAACAAACTGTGTCGTTTCTTCCATAAAAAAAGTTTTATTCCAGGCAATGGAATTTTACCGATCTTTTAAACATTATATTAGACCACCATGCCATTTTATTTTGCGATATAGGTTTCGCACTTTTTTATCTCTCCGTTAGCCCTGATTTTTGTGCAAAATTTCAATTTCAAAAAGTCAATTGGATAAGTAGTTTTTTGAAACTGCTTTTTGAATATTTCAATGCAGCCATTTTGTTCCACCATCGTAGCGTTACACTAAAATCGTATCAGTGTATCTTTACATCACACTTAATTTTATTGCGAAATTTGGGGTCAATTGGACAAGTGATTTTGTTTAACATTTTATTTGGCTGCCATTTTGTTCGTCAAATTGGATTTTGATCAAAATGTAACATTTTCATCCCCATATGACTTTGCTTGAGTAGTTCTTGGGCTATGCAGCGTGCAGACAGACCGACAGGAATGGGAGACCATGAATTACGGGATTTAGGGACGTAAAGATCTGCAAAACTCTCTGACGGTGATTTTTTCACGATTACAATACTTAAAATTCAGTAAAAAAATTACCTGTTTAATTGATTTTATTAAAATTTGTTGAAATATTGGTACAAATCGAATATGGCGGAGCAAATTAATTTCCCTCCTAATGAACCCTTCTGTTTTTTAGGGGAATGAAATATATCATAATTTGTATATGTACTGTAGATATTACTAAATAACTACGTGTTGAACTAAACTGGGTCATGCTTCACTTTTCTTAATGCAAAAATGATTCATAAAGGGAAAGTTCTGGTTAATTAGGTAAAACCGATCTTTAAAGCATATTAACTGGAAGAGAATTAAAGGACGTGCTGAACTAAACTGAGTCATAGTTGCCTTTCTTTATGAAGGAAAGGATTCATAAAGAGGGAAGTTCCGCCGAATGTTTTTCTTCTAGAAATTCAAGAGTGCAACTTAGAACGGAAGCTTTCACGGCTTTGGCCAATTAAAAAATTATGGTTCTTGGGATTAGACTTCAGGAATTTTTACTCCACGAGATCTGTACACTGAATGAGTTCGGAGATATTCAGGTAGAGTTTTATATCCGACTTACGCTCGCGGAACCTTGACCCTGTGCTAAGGTTGGTTCCACGTGCGATGTAGACCGTAACCGGTATCTCTATAGAAGTTTTTTGTATGTTTGAAAATTTCAATAAAAACCTGTAATCCCTTGTTTACAAAACCCTTAAACCGACGCTAGAACCTTAGTTCTTCGACCATCTACTTATTCGAAATTTCACACACATTTTATTGACGTTTCCTGAAACCGACGTTAGAACCTCGGTTTTTTTACATTAATGATATGCGTAGTGGTATGCTAGTATTCAGCTATAGCAGACTGAACAATTTGTCTTTTTAATACATCGTCCATGTTTCTTAAGTCTAGTGGATATTGACCGTCCTGTTGTTCCCACGTACACTTCTCCACAAGAGCCAGGACATTTATATATTCCTTCTGTTTGAAAATGTAGAGAATCTTTCGAGGATCGCAAGCATTGTGCGATCTTCTTATATGTATTGAAGATTGTATGTATGTAGCACGTAATCGTCGAATTTTGTCTGTAGTGCCATATATGTAATAAAGGACAATAATACCTAACTGTGGCTCCTTATCATTTTTCTTTCGTGGAGTTGGATTACACACGGCCGGTTACAGAAAGCTCAATTAAAGTTTAGAATGTTTAACGGAATGTCAAATTTGACAGCGAGTTCCTAGATTTATAGAGGCAGATTGTCAAATCCGAAAGTTTGGTTAAATATTCTAAACAGCAATTAAGTTTTGTGCGGCTATAAATCTTTTAACTGAACGCGTAATATCTTCAGTGCAATAGCCATGCCGTCTCAGATCTTCGGTCAGTTTCCCTGTTTCCGATGATAAAGAATGGAAGAATTCCCTTTTTAGATGTATTTGTTGACAGGAAGGAAAGTGATACATTAGGACTATCTGTCTATAGAAACGACGCATACAAATAAATTCTTAAATGCAAATTCCCATTACCATCCAGTACAAAAGAAATCGGTTATTAATTCGTTAGTATTTAGAGCCATTTCGATTTCCGATCAAGATTCTCTAACATCAGAAACAGCGAAACTAACTGAGAAGGAATTGCTATTCTACTGAAGATATTACGCATTCAGTTAAGTTATTAAAATATAGTAAGGAGCTACAGTTAGGTAGTGCTGTTTTTCCATATATAGATGGCACTACAGACAAAATAGGACTAATACTTCGGACCTCCAACATCGTACAATCTTCAATATATAAAAGAAGACTGGACAATGCTTGCGATCCCCGAAAGATGTTGTACCAAACAGAAGATATACATAAAATTCCTTGCTGCTGTGAAGAAGTATATGTGGCAGAAACAGGACGCTCAATATCCCCTAGACTTAAGGAACATGAACGATATATTAAAAATAAACAGATTGTTCAATCTGCTTTAACTGAACACAAGCATATCACTGGACATATTATAAATGTAAAAAAAACAAGGTTCTAGCGTCGGTTTTAGGAAACGTCAATAAAATTTGTGTGAAATTTCGAATAAGTAGAGGGTCGAATTGTCTATTTCACAAACGGTATGAAAATGAATTTTTGTGTAAAGTTTGTTTGCTATAGGTTCTATACTAACCATTTATACCACAAGGAAACTACACGTAAATAAATTTGGTTGATGAAGATTACAAATAGCAACACTTTTTTTAGAGAGCCTGAACGCTATGCACAGGTTTGCTAAGGAGCATAATGGCCTTTGCTAGGTGGAACTTCTGTTTAAGCCGCTAATTCTAATATCAAATTATAAATTTACCGAATGGTTGCTATCATCAAATACCTTGCTTTCATAATCAAGATATTATTTTTATCTGTTCAACTGGCTTCAGAGTGGAATGCTCATTAACGATGGTAAGTGAACATAATCTTTTCATTATAGCTAAATATAACCTTTCAGCACAAAATATATAATGTTCACTGAAATCTAAATAAAGATATGTATAACTCACTAATTAATTTTTAAGTGCGACTAATCGAAACTTCAGTTGTCATTCTGGTCCCAGAATACATTCTGAAGGTATTTTCTACATACATTTTTAAACCCTTTTTATTTTTTATGTGTTTTTGTGTGGTAGTTGATTTTCTAAATTTTATATTTTGGAGAAAATCTCTTGTAAAATATCTAAAATAAAAAGAGGTATGCCAATTTTTGACTCGATATATTAGCCTGTTTTATACAGTTGGATGACAAACGTAAATATTTAACATGTGATTATATGAAATTAAGGTAAAAAAATATATTTGCGAAATTTTTATTTAGATTGATGGAATTATTTTAATGATCAACTCGCAACAAAAGTGTGGTGAAAAAAGTAGGCATTTCAAATTATACAAAAATGTAGCGAAATGTGTGACGAAATCTTTGTTAGAAAAAGAACATGGTTTAAACAATCGGAAAATCGGACTTCACTCTAAACGGGGTTGTTAAATAGAGATGTGTACGTATTGGTACAGAGAAGACGAAATTTTGTCCTAATAAACAATTAAGGCGTTGACATGAAAAACGACATCTTATGTTTAAAAAGTTGTTTTCTAGAATTTTATTACAACTGAATCATTTTTAGTTTAGTTTTCAAAAGTTAGTTTTGAGATAATCAATAAACAACTTAATATCTTACAAGGTTTAAAAGTTCCCGTAACGGTTTTTTTAAATAAATTATTGACATCCATAGGGCAAAAATGCAGACTGTAAGTCATACAATTTTTAAATACAAAAATATTATTACAAAAAAATCGTTATTGGTGTAACTTTTATATATTTTTTTTGTTTACATAGAGTGAAAGCCTGCAAAACAATTAAGGAAAACATAATTGATTTAAAATTATTCGCAGTCACTGCTCTCATTATCTTTGTCGGGCTCAGAGGTTGGTCAGCAAACGGGCCAAAATTTTACTTGGAAAAAACTTGTTGGCGGCACTTTTCTGTTACGCGTACTAAAAAATTTAATTAGTAAATTTTTTTTACCCGGAACTTCCCTCGTTATAAATCTTTTCTTTTATTAGGAATAGAGAAATGTGATCCAATTTAGTTCAGTACGTAGTTTTAATAACACATATATATTATCTATTCAAACTTTTTTATTGGGCTTCATTTCGTTTCATTATATTGGATTTCTACCAATATTTTACCAGTATGCCATACTTGATTTTTGGGCATAATTTTATTTTTTTACATTGACATACGCCGCTATTTTGTTAAGCCATGTTGAATTCGTTTATCTCTTTATCACTTTCAATTGAATAATATTTTTTGCGTAGATTTAAAAAAAATTATTTGACCGCCATTTTGAATTCGTACCACAACTTTATCAGTTTATCTCTATACGAGACCCTATGCTTGCATATATTTTGAAATAATTCTAATGTGTAGTTTTTTCAGGCCGATGTTTCAGATATTTTATTAGGCCGACATTTCATCAACATGTTACAGTTCATTCCTATGTTAGACTGGTTTTTTGTGCAAAATTTGAGGAAATTGGATAATTAGTTTTTTTAGTAATAGTTTTTTAACATTTCGCTAGGTCGCCATCTTGTTTGGGCCTGTTTTATTTTTACCAAAATATTACCAGGTGATCCCCATATGAACCTTAATTTTTGATTAAAATTTGAAGTCACTCTGATAAATAGTTTTTAAGCTATGCGGGGAACTAACAGACAGACCGACAGAATTGATAAAAACATTTTTTGGCATTTAGAGAAGCTAAAACCTGAAAAATGAGAGTTCTTCTCTATAGCACAATTAGTTATGGCATACAATTTGATATCAGTCCATTAAGTAGTTTTTGTTCTTTCATCTTGAATTCGTACTACAAATCTACCAGTTTATCACTACATAACACTTAATGCTTACATAAAATTTGAATTTAATCTAATAGGTAGTTTTTTCAGGCCTATTTTTAACTTTTATTAGGCCGCCATTTTGTTTTGCTATCTTACATACCAAGGTGTTACCAGCTCGTTCCTATATAACACTTGATTAGTTGTTTTAGTAATAATTTTTTTAAAGTTTCATTTGGCCGCGAACTTTTTTCCGGCATATTGAATTTTTACAAAAATATTTCCAGGTCATCGCCATATGATACTTAATTTTTGACTAAAATTTGAAAACAATCTTATGAGTATATTTTTAGCTACGAGCGAACTGACAGATAAACAGACAGACAAACCTACAGTCAAACCGACTGAGTTGTTGAAACATATGTTTTGGCATCTACGGAAAATATGTAAAACCTAAAAAGGTGATTTTTTTCACGATTACAAATATTTTACGTGACCGCCATTTTTTTTCGCCTTCTTGAATTAGTACCACAGTTTTTTTTCCAAAAGCTACGTTCTGTAAAATTCGCTTAGTTCCATATAATCAAATTTAGCCTTCAAATATGAGTCTTCTTGAAGCGCGATCAACTTTGTAGGTGAAGCGAGGCATTTTCCATATAACACTTACAAGGATTTGCAAGAATATTGAAAGTGCTATCCATATTCTTAAAATCAGAAAACCAATCAGTGAATTGCTGTGACAGTAGTTTCAGCTCTTCAACATAGCGACCGTATTCAATGTTTTCGTGACTGGATAATGTTAAAAAAATCAAAACAGTTTTTACTTCTCATTTGCGTTTCCCACAATCGAATTTTGTTTTGAAAAGCTTTAAGATGGCTGTACAGCTGATTTACCAATTGCCCTTGTTTTTGAAGTTTCAAGTTCAGGTCGTTTAAGTGTCCTGTGATGTCTACCAGGAATGCCAAGTCACAAAGCTATGTTGGATCACAAATTTGTGGCAATGTTTTCTCTTTCATTTCCATAAAATCAGCTATTTTTTTTCTAAGGTCATAAAATCTTTTTAGCATTTTAGGCTTAGCCACCTTACTTCGCAATAGTATGTCACATCATCGTGTTCATCCAAAAATGCTTTAAACTGGCGATGGTTAAGACCACATCCATAACGTTTTTCAGTCGAATGAACTTAGAACACAAGTTTTGTTGGTGAATAATGCAATGCAGAATTATTAAATCACATTCTTGCACATTCATAGCAGTTGCTCTTTCCTTCATTCCGATAAAACCTTTTCCTGAACAGACCACTGAAAGCGCACCATCTGTGCACACTCCAACTTATTTACACCACTGCAAACCATATTGCTCAAAAGTACTTTGCACCTCGGCAAAACTGTCTTTTCCAGTAGTGGACCCTTATAGTGGCCTTAAAGCCAGTAATTCCTCTGCCACTACCATTTCTTCATCAACACTTTATCACTAGTTATATATATCACAGTTATGTTTTTTTGATATCACTAGCCAACATATCTATACATCAAACAACAATATGTCGCGATAAGCTCACATTCTCAAACTCATTCTTCTTTTCTGGGCAGAAAAGTACTGCAACATCTACTAGGCACTCTTTAACAAATAACTATAAAACTAGCTTTAACAACACTGTCTAGATTTCATCTATGTGAACGGAACATTTGTTGGGGTTTCCCTAAATCGGTAATGAGTTTTCTAATTTTATCCTTTCTTAACTGGCCCGTAAGTAAATTATATTGAGCGAAATGTTAACGGAAAAGACAAAACAAGGTCTGCCTAACTAACGTTAACTCAAAACGGTCACACCGTTTCAAATTTGCATGAAAAATAGTCTAGATCAATGTCTCTCGGGAATTAGATTTTGGGTGTTATGGGTGTAGACCGTTGTTATTTAAAAAGTCATTTTGAGAACGCGTAAATCGATTTCAAGGCAACTTAAAAAAATAGTTGGGAAAATGGTTTGACATAAATAAATGTCGAATTTTTGGCCGTAAATTCTCGACTTTTTGTTGTTAAATATATACAAACATATATACACTTGCTCACGACAAATAGAAGACCCTTTGTATACAAAGATCTCCTTTAGAACTTTAATGTCCTAACAATCTTAGTTTCGATGTTTAATACTTTAGTTATACCAGCTTTCGCGTGCTATGTGGCAATGTCTCTTATTGTGAATTAACTACAGGAACCATGTTTTTATAAAAACTGGGTTTTTTCATTTATCAGAATTCAAAGTACAATGGAAATGTGTTCATATAGATATAGGAAACCAGATAAATAAATTACCAATTTGCGCCTGTTAAAAATATATTCTAAACAATGTGTAATTTTCAAGTTTTATAATTTTTTCGTCTTTGCATAGTTTTTTCAAATTCAGGCCCATGTTGCCAGATGTGAAAACAAGAGTATTACAGTGCCCCATCTCAGGTTGCCATATATGATAAAAAACACTAGAATGCACAAGGAGCGGGAATAATGTTGTGCTTGAAAATATAAGCTGACGATTATGTATCGAAAACTAAATTGTGATTGGTTCTTTTAAGATTAAGTGCTTGTCTTGACGATCGCCGAATTGTCATATTTAGCTAGATTTAGTTGTTTTTTAAATGCGTCTATTTTTATCTCGAAGAACCACGTAAGTGTGTTTTATGTTAAAAATATTTATGTTAAAACGAATAAATATTATGTTATTATCCATTGTATTCGAGTTATTTTCATGAGGTTATGACATGAGGCTAATTGGCCTGAATGCTTTGGCATTCGTGTAATCTTCCTTTCCTGGTTTGGGAATGGAACGTATCCTAAGGCAAGGCTGGCTCTGAACACCTCTCTGATCCTAGTGGTTAGTAAAGCAGGTCCTTTTTGAAGAAGGGCCGGAAATATTCCGTCCAGTCCTGCAGCCTTGTATGGTTTAAACACTTTTATGGCCCACTCCACACTGCCTTTAGTGATGTCTTTATTGGCCGTCCTCCAATCGGCTTGGAATTGGGAAAGTATGGCTATCGAGGAAGTGGACTTCGAGTAGATGTCTTACCCACCGAATTAGTCCCCGTCCCATCCTGACTGCACAGAGAACCAACTGATATTGACGGTTCACTATTAAGTATTTTAGCCAGCCTGGATGCTGCTCACAGAGTGATATCCAATACTTCCTTATGGATCCGATTTATGAATGTAGGTTCCTTCCCTCTATTTAACAAATGAATATTAGTAGACGCCAAATACTGCACAAGTGCTTCGCCCCGTGCATTATTGTTCGGGCTACCCCACAACATGGAGTGTGCATTGGCGCCACAGCCTGTTAACACGGGTAAACCCTCATTTCTTGCAAAATTCACCACACGAAGGAGATCCTCGCTCGGCGGCGGGTGAGGATCATCATTTGGCAAAAAAAAGATTAACCATCATTATCTTAAATCTAGTATTCCTTGTCTTGTATTCTGTCATGATCGTTGTTGCTTCCCTGGATCCCAGTTGGGACAGTAGCACCGCATTGAGACCTGGTGATACCAGGATACACGTCCTCGCTCTGTCTTCCTCCTCACTGACCACCAATTTGTAGCCGGCAGGGTTGCATTACCCAAGAAAGCCCGCCGATGTTTCTATAATTTTCCTTGTTGCATTTTATCAGTAACGTAGGTAATTTTTATATAATATTATTTTGAAGGAGGGGATAAGTTAAGATAAGAAGAACTTTTTTTTGATCGTCACTTTTTTCTAGGTGCTTGGGGCCCGTAAATATGTTTGGGCGAAAATAATTAATTCTGCACTGGTTGCAATGCTTTTAGAAGACAAAGCCGATAGGGGCCCGTAATCTTTTCTTTTAAAAATATACGGTTACTTTTCTTTTAAAAATATACGGTTCTTGAATCGGGACAATTTCCATACTACCAGCGAGGGATTTTACATGTTCCCCGGTGGCATCTACAATGGGAAGCTTGATCTGGATCAGCTTTAGATCATCCATGATGGGGCTGATCACGGATGGGATGGAAAAGCCTAGTTCTCTAAGAATGCAATGAGATAAAAATAGATTACTGTAGTGAAATTATTGGAGCTAACATAATTTCCGTCTCTAACCGTTTCTAATCTGATATAATATTAAACCCCAATACTGTTACAAAGCTATAATTAATATATTATACCCGTGTTCTGTATCTGGCTTAAAAGAATTATCGTTTTTTAAATTAGAAACTAAATAAAGGTATATTTTCAATGAATCATTAAAAACGTGGAAGTTTGAAAAACCGATGCTAATTTAGATATCAATTTTTGCTTCATTAAGTTTATTCTATAACCAGTAATGGCACGTGTGTCGTAATGTTAGGAATATTTTAGTCATTAATTTTCACATATAAGTTGGTTGTTTTTTCTTTGTTTATATTATGCAGCGAAATAATTTCCGTTTGTGTCGAATGTTAATTAGATGTCATTAGCAAAGTAAATAACTATGAAAAAGAGTAATCAGTGTACAATTAAATATACTTAATTTTTTGTTTGAATTATACTTTAGTAAATTAACATAAAACCAGTGGCGTAGCCAAGGGGGGGGCGAAGCACCCTCTGCCTCTTATCCTTCCGGCGCCCCCGGTCTTTAGACGCCCATTTTGGCAAGAAATTGTAATCAAAAATACCCAAGAGATGCAAAAGAAATTCATTAGTCCGACGTGAAGACGTTTTTCTTTTGGTCGTTGCTTATTTGCTCTCCAATTATTTGAATGTAGTTTTACTTTGGCGCACTTACCTCACCTAAAAGCTGGTTACCCCACTCCATAAAATAAGAACTAAGTTTTCAAGAAACAATGTAATACCCTAAGCAATTAACAATAAAACGCAATGAGTTATATTGACTGACTGTGCGAAGGCATTCGATAGAGTCGATAACTGCAGCAACAAATCATTTTTAATATCATCGATTTTCATTTTAAAGTCCTCTAGATTATTAAATAATAATTACAAGACAACCAGAACGTCAATATTAAAACCGCAATAAAATCGGATAACCCATCAAGAATTGTTCTAAAGGAAATTAAACAGTTTGTGTTAAATATACACAAAAAAGAAAAAAAAGTTAAAATTCTGCACAGAGAGCAGCACCGGCGCAAATAAAAGGTCATAGAAACAGCTTTTATATCCTAGGGTAGTCATTCCAAATATATGGATGCTGAGAAGGCTCTGTAATAAAAGAGCGCTGTATGAATATGGCGCGTTGCTTTATAAACGCGTTTTTAACAAAACAGCGACTGACACAGCTATTATTATAGCGCTGTTTTATTTATTTATTTATTATTATTATTTGCCTTATAATCTAGGACTCCCATTCAAATTAACAATAGGTACCGCTAGGTGGATAAGCACCGGGTTAGCACCATGTTAGTCAATAAATCATCGTTAAAGCAAAAATAAAAAGTATTGCAGTTGCTGTTAAGTAATAATTTAAAAAGTTGAATAAAACATCAGAGATTGATACTCTATAGGCTTTAATGATGGTTTTATTGACTAACTTGGTGGTCTTAACCCGGTGTGGATCTACCTAGCGGTACCGATTGCTAATTTGCTTGGCTCTATTTTGTACTCTTTTTGTTACATTGTTGTTTTAATATACGCTATTTGGTTACGCGCTATTTTGATACAGTGCTTTATCAATTTGCACTCATTTAATTAATGCTCATTTATGCAGTGCTGGTTTATTACAGATCCTGCTTGGTCACTGTTCGCTGTTTATTTAGTATTTGTTTTCTGATTACGGTTTAATATTTGGTTATTAATTGCTTTTTTGTCGTTATTGTTTGTTTTTTCAGTTAATTTGAATTCTGACGTATATATTTTGATAGTATTGATAGATATAATTTAACAAAAACATATAATTCACCCTTTTAGGTTAATAAAAATATTTATTATCTGACTTCTTGTCAGTGAATGCTAATAGGGAAGTATTGTAATGAAAAAATCATCCTCCGAGATTTTTTCGGATCTTTACGTTTTAGGGACCCTAGATACAGAAAAACATGTTTTCCTAATTCCATCGGTGTGTCGGTCTGTCTGTTTGTTCGTGGCGTAACTAGAAAACAACTTACTAGATTAACTTCAAATTTTGGCAAAATGTTAAGGGTTATATGGGAATGATCCTGTAACATTTTGGTAAATCCAATATAGCGAACCAAAATAGCGACGCACATAGGGGCCAATAAGGTTAAAACCTGGCTAAAATGAAGAATACGCAAAGCTTCACATTGATATATTGATATGTAAAAATCATTAAAAGAATATACGGGCTACCCGACATCAATTTTTATTAATCCGAAAAACGACATGGTAGGCCATGGCAAGCTGTCAAATATTATCCCTGGAAACGGTAGATTTATTATTGACACAAGCAATTTTTGTAATAGTTGGTATTTTTTTTGTATATTTATTAGCATTGAAGTGTTTTCAATTACTTAGTGATATGAATTTATTACCAAGAGGTAAGTTTCTCGTTTTTAGGTAAAGGGCACTATTTAATTGTAGTTGAGTTAGTTAAAATCACATACTTAAAATGGCCGCCAAATTTATTGTTTTTCATAATTTTTTATTTAAATGTGTAAAGTTTTAGTATCCATAGGTTGCAGTCCGAGCATTTTTTGTAGCATTATTATATACATAAAAGAGTAGTATTTAAACTAGTAGAGAAAAATCTTGCGCAAATTTGCGCCTTTTTGAATTACACGCTGAAAACTACACCAAGTTATAAGAAATCTACTTAATAAAGGATACCACACTAAACGTTAAAATAATATATACTATGTCTGTCCAATTTTCATTGCTTTTTTATATATTCAACTTTTAGTTATAAACTTGTGCAAGTTTAAATAAAGTCTTGCATTATGTAATTTTCGATATACCTTACAGGGTGTTAAATTAAAAATAACATTTTTCATGATTATTTTAAACAGCCTTTGGCAGATTTTGTCTAAGTTCTGCATTGTTATTACAGTGATAAGAGGCTAAATTAGCATTAACTGGACTTAATATTATTACATAAGTCCAGTGGCGTCCCAGAGGGCAGCCTACTGAATTGAATATTATTGACAACAAATGTACGTCACAGACTTTTTATGTAACATATATATTTTTTTCAAATTGAGCAACTAAAAATACAACTTTTCATCCCCAAATAATTTTTATATGGTTGCTTAAAAAATACATTATATAAAATAGATTTCTTTACAATAAATTTCCGACAGCCATATTTTTTCCTGTTTATTTAAATGCAGTTTTGAAATAGAGATCTTCTGTTTCTTTTAGGGTCTGGTAATACTGACATTTTCTTAACTAGAAAATTTTTATTTGAGAAGATGAATGAGTCTGGTTTTGATAAATTAGAAGATAAAGTATTATTTCTAAAAAAATACTTGCGAACCCGAACTAAATGTCCTAAAGTCAAGGAGGCCGATTTACGCACTAAAATGTCGCATTTTATTTCTGATTTTAAGAAAAGATGGCGTAGTTCTCAAAGACAAAAGCAAAGATTTTTGGATAAAAACGTTGATTGGCTAGAATCATCCATCAGTTTTCCGAATTATGAAGTCTGCAATTCTTCTAAAAAAAAAGAAAGACCTAACATTAAATTTCAAGACGCTTCAGAGAGGACTAAGAGACAAAAAACAGAACATTTGAGGTCTTTAAATTCTACAGAAGAATTATGTTATGCAGCACAAATGAGTTTACGGTCTTCGGGGGCAAATCATGCATCTAAATTACTTAAAGAAGTAACATCATCACCCAAACGTGCGGTTTGCTACACAACAGCTTATAAAAAAATGAATAATTTTAAGAATATTGTCCAGCTTTCTCCCGAGGAAGCTTTATCTACATTTGTAGATGCTCAACTTACAAGGCAGCAGTATAATATAATACGGAGCAAAGACAAGCAACGTTTTCCTTCTTACAAAATAATACAAAATGCTAAAAAACGTTGTTATCCTGACACAGAATTTATATCAATAAGTGACTTAACAGCCGAAATTAAACTTCAAGCACTGCTTGACCATACAGCATCTCGCCTAATGCAAGCGCAAAACATAGTTTTTAAAAATGAAAAAAAAATAAGTGAACTGTTTTTAATATATAAATGGGGGTTTGATGGATCATCCGGTCATTCCGAATACAAGCAAGTATTTGCAAGTGGAGACGCCAGTGATGCAAGTATTTTTTTGTCGTCATTAGTACCTTTGCGACTTATACATGGTGATCCTGAAAGCCCAGTAGGCCAACAAATTGTATATTGGAGTAACCCACGACCTTCATCGACGAGATATTGCCGTCCAATAAAATTTCAGTTTGCACACGAAACAACGGAATTAGCTAAAAAGGAACGCGATCATATTGAAATTCAAATTCGTAACTTGGTACCGACAGTATGTGAAATCAATGGTTGCCTAATTAAAATAAAACATAAACTTTTGTTTACAATGGTTGACGGCAAAATCTGCAATTCATTGACAGATACGGCTTCAACCATGAGATGCTATCTGTGTGGCTTAACATCAACGAACTTTAATAACATCCAAAAGTGCATGGAAACCACGGTGCTAGTAGACGAATCCAGATTACAATTTGGCATTTCAACTCTTCATGCATGGATTCGATTCATGGAAAGTCTACTAAAAGTAGCCTATAAATTACCGTTGAAAAAATGGCAAGCTCGGGGAGAAGACAAAAAAATTGTTGAATCCACTAAAAACAAAATATGTAGAGAATTTAGGGCTAAACTAGGACTAATCATTGATAAACCCAAACCAGAGTTTGGGAATAGCAATGACGGGAACACCGCTAGGCGGTTTTTTCAAAATTCAGATGAATCGGCTAAAATAACAGGTTTAGATATTCATATTTTAAAGAGATTTGGCACAATTTTAAATACAATTTCTAATGGGTTTGATATAAATATACTTAAATTTAAGGATTATGCTTTGGAAACAGCAAATTTGTTTGTGGAAAAGTACCCATGGTACTGTATGCCCCCTACTGTTCACAAAGTATTAATTCATGGGCCAATTATTATTGAAAAAGCGGTGTTGCCCATAGGGCAGTTGAGCGAAGAAGCTCAGGAAGCTAATAACAAAATGTTTAAAAGATATAGAGAGGGTTTTTCACGTAGAATTTCTCGTGAAAAATCAAATGAAGATATTTTACATCGTCTTTTAATTTCATCGGATCCTCCGATAAGTAGTATGCATCAACCGTTAAAACGCAAATCCCTTTTTGATCCAGATGTGTTAAATTTACTAGAGTGTCCTGACTTCAATTTTTCATCTGAGGATATGATCCATAATGATGAAGGGAGCGATGAAGAATCTTCAGATAACGATGAAGATTGATTAATAGTATCATATTTAACAAGCGTACAATGAATTGCTCTTTCAGTGCTATTTTGGTCTTACCAAATCTGAAATGAGATGTGAATTTTACAGATTTTACACACACGCATATTTAGAAATCATAAAATACACATCTCTTCTCAGAATGTACGCAAGTTAAATATTTAATTTATAGCTAAGGTTACACGTATCAAGTAGTTAAAGCAGGTTACTAAATCAAGTAACTAAATTTAGTTGCTTGTATGGTGTGAACAGCAGCGCAAGTGCTAAATCATACCAAATCAAGCAGTTTACACCATACAAGTAACTAAATTTAGTTACTTGATTTAGTAACCTGCTTTAGCTACTTGATACGTTTAACTCTAGCTTTATCTTCATCAACAAAATAAAATTATATCATTTGGCCCATGATATTTTGTGATTTTGAAGTTTTTTTAGTGGATTCAACATTTTTTCTTTTTTTTTTACTTGTAGTAATACAGGGTGTTTCAGAATAACATGCTAATAATAAAGGGGGTGATTCTTGGGCTCATTTTAAGAAAAAAAGTTCATATGAACGTATGTCCTAAACGCCTTAACTTTTTAGATACAGGGTGTCAAAGTTTTAAAAAATAAATACTTTTTTTTACAATAACTTTGTCACTACTGTAGATATCTGTATGAAATTTGGGTCATGTATTTTAGGCATTAATACGTATTTTTTGATGCATCAAGAATTCAATTATTCTGACCAGTGCCGTTCATGCGGGTTTTGTTTGCATATTTTTTGTATAACTGTAAGTTTTATATCTTAATATACTAATGGTATTATACCCTGTATTTAAAAATTGGTAGGGACTTTTTGCTATAAAATACATTTGTAATATTGAAACCTAAACATTGTTTCTACCTCATTTATCTCCTGCCACCAAGAGCTACCCTCCTAATATAGGAAGGGGGTTTCCGGTCATATGTGATGTGATACCACATTTTAAAGGCCTTTCGACCTGATATTATAGTTTTTGCTGTGATTCTGTTTAATATGACAATTTGCTGGATTTAAGCTAATAAAATAACTAAGTATCCAGAGTATCATATTAAAGGGGATGACAGTAAAACTTCACAGTCATAATATAAGTGAAATGACCTTTAAAATGAGATACCGCACGACCGACCTCGACCTTCTATCAAGGAGTTTTAAGGGGTTGGATCCTAGGGGCAGAGGGTTAAAGGTAGAGAAGCATCTTTGGCTTTAAAAGTTGTCCTTGATATATTTTTTACAAATTTGGGCGATCATTTTTAAATTTAAATTTTGAGAAATCCAATATCCAATGTATACGTTTTAGAATGAACACCCTGTATATTTAAATCCAATTTTATTGTATCTAAGAGTCAAATTACCATCTAATATAGATATTTAACTAACCTAAAATACAAAACCAGCATTAAATATTTTTTGCCAACTTTTTACATCATTGGCCCCTATGTGCGACGTAGTGAAATGCTAAAAAATTGTTACTAAAACTGCACTACTTATACAATTTACCTCAAATTTTGCACAAAAATCAAGTATTGCGTAGGAATTAACGGGAAAAATTTTCGCACGAATCCAAGATGGCGGGTTAACACAATATTTAAAAATTCAAATTTTGTGCAAGCATTAATTTGATAAAGTTAGAGTACGAATTTAAAATGGTGGAACAAAATAGCGCAAAATAAAATGATTTAAAAATCAACGAAAAAAATCTTCTAAATCAATTGACTTTAAATTTTCCGGAAAAATTAACTGTAATATAGATATAAACTGGTATGAATTTAACATGACGGAACTACATGGCGACTTAAAAAAAATAATGAAAAACTATGTATTTAATGTATTTTAAGTTATGTCCAAAATCAAGTGTGGCATAAGTAGAAACTGGTAAAATATTGGTCTGAATCGAATATAGTGGAACAAAATGCCGCTGAATAAAAATGCTTGGAAATACAGTGCATTTGGGTGATAAATGACTATGTACAGAACTAAATTGGGTCACACTTCACTACTCCTAATAACAGGAAATATTCAGAGTTCCGGCTAAAGGAAATTTACCGATTTTTATCATTGATTCTTTGAATAAAACCAATCTGTATTTTTTGTTTTGGTTTCCATTTAATTTATTATTTAAGTTTATATTATCAATTTAGCAACTGTTCTCAACATAATTACAAAAATAATACCTGGAAGACAATTTGAAAACATGACTGTAGAGACCTCGAAGATCAATCTACAAACCGAGTTAAACTTTAACATGCACTGTGGCTGTAATAATTAAACTTTACCCAACTCTTGGTTTCATAATTTAAAAAATACACCACTTTGGACTATAGAAATTATTTCGCTAGATTAGGTTAATTTTCTTTTTTCTACGACTGCTATGAAAGCGTCCAAAAAACGCGCAAACAGCAAGGGTTGTAAACGACTAATTTCGCATGACATGGTAAATCATTTACCACGGCTCAAATTGGGTCGTCATTCGTCAGCTACCGTGTGCAAAATACAGCCTACTTCATATCTTATTTTATACAACGACATATAGTTGATGGTTGCTGAATCGCTTACGTCTCATGTGACTAAGCTGGTACATGTGAAAAAAGTAGTTTTCAAAACTTTTTATACAATATACTATTTCCTCAGCAATTTAATAAGAACAGCAGAGCAATTTATAGAAATTCTATTAAGTGCGTTGTTACCTTTTAACAGGTATTTTAAAATGTAAACTTAGGAACTTTTCTAAGCATGGGAGTAGATATTTTCTTATTTTAGGTGATCGTTGGAGAAAAAGTCTTTTTTGACTACTCTATTTCATTTTGCAATTTTAGAGACATATAACAATAACCTATTTGACGAACCAACTTCAATTTTCATTTGTCTGTTACAAAAAGAAATTAACAAAAATGAGGTGGATATTTACCCCTATGTTACTAGATTTACTTTGGATGTCATTTGCTGTAAGTATAACTAGTGTGCTTTTAGAGGTGTCTACTGTTTTTATATCGTTAAATATTATCTAGTTTAATATTTTCAGAAAATGCAATTGGTGTCCAATTAAACGTACAAAAAGGTGCACATTCTGATTTCCAAAATGCTGTAGCCGGAATGTGCAAAATTGTTGTAGACAGAGCTCTTAATCCACTAAAGATGAATGATTTGTTTTACTATCTGAGTTATGACTATATACAGAAAATGTGTTCAATGATGTCATTGAAAAGAGGAAAAGAGAAATCGAAAACGAAAAAAAAGGAAGTTGCCTTTTCTGGACATTTTGTTAAAATACCAAGATGAAAATGGACATCCTTTAACTCAAAGTTTCATTAGAAAAGAAGTAAATACTTTCCTGTTTGGTGCAAGTTTTCCCTGTTTAAGTTACACTCAAATGTCACAAAATTTTACCATAAGCAGTTTAATGTCAATAAAGTGGATAAATAAGTTTTACAAAAATTGACAGTGTTATATTTTCGGTTGTGAAATTGTGAAATTCCTTATTCTGTTGTGTAACTTTTCGGTATCTTAAATTTTCAATATTCTGAACCGTTATTCAGCTGTTTTGAAGGCTATGCATGCTAGTGCAAAATATGTTTTTTCGGTCATCTTACAAAAATGACGAAATGTGAAAAAAATCACAAACATTAATGTGAGTATCAATTTACAAAAAAAATAATGCTTAATGAGAATTTATTAGTTTTTTTAAAAAGAAATTAGTAAAATGGGCACAAAAAGAAAACCGTAAAAAACTTTCAAGGGGGTTTATTTTTGCAAAACAGAATGGTGTATGGTAAAAAATAATTATTTTTTATGACAAGAACTTATTTGTTGGACTTGTCTTTATTATTAGTTTCTTCGCAAAGTTTCTACTAGTGTAATTATCTAGTCGTTATCAAGCGCAAACCTGTGATGCATGAAGCCCCTAGTTACGGAGGTTGAGAGAATCGGCGTAACCTAGTAAAGATCACCTATGTATTTTAATATTCGACTTGTTGAAAATTCTGTCGCTATATTCAATAAATGCTGATTTCTAGAATTTTCTTTCCACCAGTGGTGCTCTTTGTGTATAATTTTTGGCCTCCAACCACTGTAATATATGGTGTTTAGACCAAGTATGCTCGACAATATCCGACCTTAATGCCTCTCCTGTTTGTGCGTTTGTTTTCGGTGTTCTTAAATTCTTACATCAAGAGGTCGTTTCACCTTTATAGAACGCACCGCTCTGACAAATGATTTGAAAAATACAATCGTTTCGATCCCTTTTTGTGTTGGGTTTAGTCTCAGCAAGCGCGATTGCTTTTATAATGTAACCTCAAAATTATGTATTTTCTTGACATGATCCCTTATTAAAGTGATAAAATATTTGGTAATATTTCGGTTAAACTTATTTTGTTTATTTGGGAGATTTTGGGAATTTTATTACAAATCTGAACTCTGTTTTTTTTTCGGCCACGTTTTCTTGAACTATTTATTAAAAATCTAAACTGTTTTCCTTTATTTTTTATCAAATACTTCGGCAAATAATTGAAAAATGTGTAGAAAAAACAACCAAAATATTCAAATTATACATATATATCATATTAAAAATATGCATGATGTTTTATTTTTTTCAATATAACCTGTGTTTTAAATGTTTAAGTATGCTGTCGACCCATATCACATATCTTTTGATGGCTCCACTTTATTTTACAAAGATCTAACGTCTCATCCATCCAAATGTTAACCGAATTATAAGTTTGAGTTGATTGAAAGCATGCAAGACAAATATCCGATAGATACCGAGCTCTCATTAGCTTATCCGGCAAATAGTTATTTGACAAATAGAGTCGATTTATATAGAAATGAAGACACCGGGCCTAATAATAATAATAATTTTTTATTGATCTTTAAAAATTCAAGTATTTAGAGATAAGTTAGGCTAGGCCAGGTTTAAATTCACAAAGACAACAATACTTAGTCTAACAATTTAAAAACATTCAAAATGTTACGTTAAAAGTAAGAAAACCAAGTAAATTATACTAAAAACTAAAATGCACACCAGAAACAAAAATGCACAATCCATTATGTACTTTCTTTAAGTTGAATTTTTAAATATTTTATTAAGCCGCCATTTTGTTTCGTCATTTTGGACTCGTACCAAAATTTTACTGCATTTTCTCAAACTTGATTTTTGTGTAAAATTTGAAGTAAATTTGATAAGCAGTTTTTTAGTAAACATTTTTTTAACATTTCGGTATTTTCACTATTTTCACATGCGCCCATGATGAGTTATAATAGGCTCCACCAAAATTGTGTCTAGAGAGAGAAAGGTGCACACCGTAGTCAGCTTAGATTAAATATACAGAAAGATACGTAGCCCCAATACCAAATACATTGAGCATTGTGACTCAAGGATAACCTAGAAAATGCGGTAGGGGAGTATAACGTGTTTATTTACAAATTGCTATTTACAAACATTAACCACTGGCGGAGTGAAATTGTGATAGTATGAATGGATAAAAATATTTAAATATCTCTAGTGAGATATTTTTTCATTGGGTTTTTCGATGTGATTATAGGTAAACAGTACAATTGTATCGCTTAAACATATAAGGTGTTCATGTGAAAACTTCAATTTATAGGAATCCATTTGGGGGGCATGTTTTACAAGAAGACTTAGATACACTCCTTTACACTTTAAAATGACTTTAGATTTCACATATTTTGATGGTAAAATGTAAGGGTATTGAAAACCTGGCCTAAACTCACGATAAAATAAGTACTCTACATAATATTCTTGGCATATTTTGGAAGTTCATAATTTACTTTTTATTTTTTAATATTACAATGTATCAGTTTAAGTAGTAAAGTTTTATATACAAATGTGATCTACACTAATTAGTAACATGGCTATTATGTTGTTGAAGAAGCATAAATAAAGATACGAGACGTCGTACAGAAATTTATGAGTGTGTCTTGTGTACCTTCTCCAAACCAATGAGTTTCAAAATGTTTATTTGAAGTGGTATTTTAAAGGTCAGGCTCAAAGTTTTCAAAATCTTGGTTAAAATGTCGAACGTCCCTACTAAACCAAACAAGTACAAAGTTCTATTACAAGTAAAATTTTACTAAAATTATGGTTACTATACAAATCTATATCATATTTATGAAAATCATTAATACAAACTATCAAAAATGAAAATGACTAGTAGAACTAAACTTTGTTTCTAGAATAAAGTCACATAATATTATTAACATTCATTAAAATTAACAATTTCTTATCGAAATAGCCTGACGACAAAAAAAATGCCTCATTAAGACGGGAATGCACCTCCATCCAAACCCAAATTATTTTTTTTGGTTAATTACGATTCAACAGTGCTATAAGAAAAATATTTAAAATGACACCATCATGCCATTCCATATTTATGCTCCCTGTGGCATGATCCTGGCAATACTTCTAAAAAAAATCATCCAACTCGATCAAATCTTCCGGGAGTAAAATCGATGTACGATGTATACGGAACCATGATAAGTGGTCGGTGTTAATTCAGATGTTCCAAGGATATTTCTGTAGCAGTTGTAGTTAAGCTAGCTTTGGACTTTGGGTCATTGGAAAAATTAAATATGTTTAAGTTCAAAGTGACTCCCTATAAATTAGTGAAGAGAGAAGAGCTTTTAGTTTAAAGCATCTTTGATATAATACCTGTTGACCTAAGAAGGTATAAAATTTAAATGATTAAAACTATAGGCTCTCATAGAACCATTTTATTAATTTATATCTTTGTTATTCTGGGTAGTTAATCACTGTTGGAAATCACACGCAAATTTTAAACTACCTAGAAATTTGTTTTCATATGATGTTTATTACAAAGTTGTCATTGGTCTGTTTGAAGCTCTCTGAATAATAAATGTACATATCGAAAAATTTTTCATAAAAATGGAACGTATTACCTATAAAAGTTTAAAAAAGAAATTTCCTGTATTATAAAGAGTTCCATTTATTAGCTGCAACTTTATTTAAATGATTTAAGGTAGAATGCCAAAAATTGTTCATTATTGGCATGTATATGCTCTCATAGAACCATTTTAATTTTTTTTTTATAACTTTATGTTGAGTGGTTTATAAGTGTTGGAAACATAGGAAATAACATGTAAATTTTAAACTTGTACAAAGTTGTCATCGGACTGCTTAAAGCTCTCTGAATGATAAATGCACATATCGAATTTGCGATTTTTAGCAAGCAAACTTAAGTTATTTAAATAAAATTGCAACTTTTTTTTCATAAATATAGAACGTAAACGAAATAAAAACAAGAAGTTTGCTGTATTAGGGAGCTAAAGTATCATGCGTTCCATTTATGAGCTACAACTTTATTTAAATAACTTAAGATAGGAATGGCAAAAATTGCTCATTTTTTATTGGTTGATTAAAAAAAACAAAAAAAAAATAATTTTTTATAAAAACAACAGCTTGTTTTGAAACCCTTGAAAATATTGTTATTTTGTACAAATTTTATACAGAGTGTCTAAAAAAATTATTAGACATTCGCTGGAATAAAGTGCCGTTGTTTTTGCAAAAGTTGTTTAAAATAAAAAGTTATTGTCAAATATATTTTTCACCTTCGACGAAATTTCCTTTGCATTTGTTTATCAACTGTAATTTTTTTTTAATAACCAAAAGTTAAAAACCTGTATGTTTTGAAACATCCAAAAATTAGGTTATTTAAAAAAAATATACAAACAGTAAAAAAAAATTGAAACTTAAGAAAGCTACCAATTTCACAAATTACACCTACCAGACGTGACTGCGGCGGAACAGCCGCCGCGCGCCATAGAACTGTATTGACGATTGGTGCGGACGCCAACTGGAAAAACGATAAAAGTTAGTCCCGCTTTGTATAAAAAAGATTCGCATCTGGCAGGTGTAACCTGTTCCATTTTTTTATCTATTAGTGTAAGATGTATATTAGTCAATACCTTCTCTTAACCAACTTTTCCTTATATCGTTTCGACACGACTCCAAAAACGAAGATAGTTTACTTCTATAGTATTCTAGTATATACATATACTATCAAGGTTTCATACGACTTTTTTACTAGAAACTAACTACTCTCGAAAGGATAAGCACTATTTAATTTAAAAAAATGTACATTAATGATTTTTTTTGGTTTTTTTTGCATAAAAAAACATGGTAAAATATTGCAAAAAGAAGAAAACAGTTATTCAATAAAAAGTAAAGGTAGAAAACTAATTATTATACCACATCAAAAAAACCAACAAAGTACTTAAAATTAGTTTTTTGGGAATAGCAGCATGGTGTTCTATAAAATCCTATCCTTACAGTAGAGGGTCTTATAAAAAACTTGGAACAGGATTTAGTACAACAACCTTGAAAAGAAATGTTCCGGGACACTTTAGTGACAGAGACACTATATGATATGAGTAAATCATACTTACAACAATGGTCAATTTGATTTTATAACAGCTAACCTGGATCTTATCTGCAGCAAATTCCTGGTCCAAAATAGGAACTGTTTTGGCTTTTAATACTTTCCGACCTAATTTCTTTATAACTAAAATCATTGAGTTGAAAAGGTCTCGAATATACAAAATTCCATCTCTTAACACTATCAAAGCTCTTTACCATCCCTGTTTCCTTTCTATATCTCCAGGAAATCTAAAATTGATGGGATTTAAAATACTTATATATCGTATAACTGAAAATATAAGAATTAAAATATTACTTTATTTTTAAAATTTCCCAATTTAACACTATGTGCCGATAGTAGTAGTAGTGTACCTGTAGAAAGATAAACAAGATCCAGTTTTCCACACCTGACCACAAACAGTGCACGGTTTAGTCATTAGTGGGCCATAAATAGAATTTAATTGGTCACAAAAACTACAAACACTAGAGAAAAACGCAGAAAAACTGGAGAACAACGCTAACCGATCTACGGAATCAATTGATAGACATCAGTGACATTGCCACCATGCTTTTCAATTGATTGACACCATGCATTTCAAACCGATTTAATTAGCACCGAAAGGCAATATAATATGAAACTAATCTACAAAGGGAGATTTTTTAAACAAACATATGTTTACGAGGCGGTTTAGGGGAAAATAATCACTCAGTCACGTTATATTGTGTTGTTATGTATCTTCCTGTGTAGTAATCTAAGGTAGTCAGAGACGTGCATACTTGACCTTGTTTACAAGTAATGGAGTTCATTATTTTTAAAATTATACATACTACATACTTATAGAGAATCAATAATACAAATTGCTAAAAATTAAAATAATTAGTAAAATTGAAATACACCGAAAATCAACAACACCGAAAATCAATGATTTGGACCATCCCCTCCTTTCAATTTCAGCGCCTGTCCACCACACATATCATTTACTAACACAGCAAATGTAATGTGTCCAGAATAGAGTTATGTCATTATCAACATTATGTGATATAATTACCGAAATAATCGAAATATTCGAAATAGCCCGACGAGAAAAAAATTGCTTCCTTCCCCATGCACCAAATTTAAATGCAATATATTGAAACATTTTGAAGTTATCGCGAAATATTTTTCGAGGAAAAATATTCAAAACAGGGCGATTATGGCATTTTTACTTCCCTCATAAAAGTATTGTAATCGTGAAAAAATCACCCTGCGAGATTTTTTCAGATCTTTACGTTTCAGGATCCCTAGATAACGAAAAACATGTTTTTTTTGATTCCGTCGGTCTGTCTGTCTGTCGGTCTGTCTGTCTCTCTGTCTGTCAGTCTGTCAGTCTGTCTGTCTGTCGGTATGTCTGTTTGCGGCATAGCTAAAAAATTACTTACCCAATTGACTTATCATATGGTCATATCGGGATGACCTGGTAACATTTTGATAAAAATCCAATATGGTAAAACAAAATGGGGGTCTAGTGAAATGTTCAAAAAATTGTTACTAAGAAAGTGCTTATCCAATTTTTCTTAAATGTTGCATCAAAAATCAAGTATTATGTAGGAATCAAGGAAATTCAGCCTGAAAAAACTACTTAATGAACTGATTTCAAATTGTGTGCCATAATTAATTGTAGTATAGAGATGAAAAGAAGATGAAAAAGATGAAATATGATAAAAGTGTGGTACTAATTCAAGATGGCGGCACAAAATGGCGGCCAAATAAAATTTTTGTAATCTGAAAAAATCACTCTCTCAGGTTTCAGATGCCAAAAATTTGTTTTATCAAGTCCGCCGGTTCGTCTGTCGGTTTGTCTTCTTATTCAATTGACTGTACATTTTGTACCAATGATGCCCAAAATCAAGTGCGGCATAGGTCGAAACTGGTAAAATATTGGTAATGATCCAATATATTGGAATAAAATGGCGTCCAATAAAAATTTTTGAAAAGACAGTATATATCTGTTCCAAAATAACTATGTACTGAACTAAATTGCTTCACTCTTCACTATTCCTAATAAAAGCAAATATTTATAATGAGGGAAGTTCCAGGTAAAGGAAATTTACCGATTTGTATTATTTTCTAATACACTCTCCACCTATAGGATGATCCCACAGCTACCCTACAGCTTTTTTGTTCAAATCTTCCCGGGAGAATACGTAGGAACGGTGGTAATCTAATAATGTGTCTAGGCGCCTTCTGTACATAAGTGTAGAAAATCAGCAAGACGAGCTGTTAAAAATGAAAATGATTTGCCAAATTAAACTTCGTGTCGTTAGAAACCCCAAAAAACATATAAAACCCTTTATTTCTAGATTATCCCACCTTTCGTCACCAAACAACTAATTTATTGAGACAAGAAATGTTTATGCCAAGAAAAAAACGTATTTAACATTTTACACATCCATTAAGATTTATAATAGCGATTTGGTTCCGCCATCTTGAATTCGTTCCAAAATTCTACCAGTGCATTTCTACATAATAATTAATATTTGTGCAAAATTTGAGATAAATTGCATAAGTAGTTTTATATTAATACGTTTTTTAATATTTCAATAGGTCACCATTTTGTTTTGCCAAATTGGATTTTTACCAAAATGTTACCAGGTCATCTCTATATGACCCTTAATTTTTGACCAAAATTCAATCTGGTAAGTAGTGCTTTTAGCTATGCCGCGAACAGCCAAATCGATAGACAGACAGACGAAATTGAGAAAACATGTCTTTCGGTATCTAGGAACCCTGAAACGCATAGATCCGAAAAAATCTCGGATGGCGACTTTTTCACGTTTACAATACTTCCCTTTTAGGCGGAATTTTCCTTCCTTTTACTTCCCTCGTAAAACAGAAGTATTATAATGGTGAAAAAATCACCCTTTTTTCAGATCTTTACGTTTCAGGTCCGTAGTTGACGAAAAACATGTTTTCTCGATTCTATCGGTCTGTCGTCCTGCCTGTCCGAGGTACAGCTAAAAAACTACTTACCCGATTGACTTTAAATTTTGGTCAAATATTGGTAATATGGGGATGACTTGGTAATATTTTGGTAAAAATCAAATATTGCAAAACAAAATGGCGGCCTAGGGAAATGTTAAAAAAATGAGTACTAAAAAATGCTTATCTAATTTATCTCAAATTTGGCACAAAAATCAAATATTATGTAGGAATCAATTGGTAAAAATTTTCGTATAAATCCAAGATTGCGCAACAAAATAGCGGCTTAATAAAATATTTAAAAATTCAGCCTGAAAAAACTACCTAATGAACGGATTTCAAATTGTGTGCTTAACAAATTGTAGTATAGAGATAAATTATTAAAACTGTGGTACTAATTCAAGGCGGCGGAACAAAATGGCGACAAAATATATTTTTGATATCAGAAGAAATCCTCCTCTCGGGTTTTACATATCTTCGCGTTTTCGCGTCCCTAGATGCCAAAAAATATGTTTTATCAATTCCCTCAGTCCGTCTGTCGGTATGTCAGTTCCCGACATACCTCAAAAACTACTCATCAGATTGACTTCAAATTTTACCCAAACATTCAAAGACATATGGCAATGACCTGATAACATTTTAGTAAAAATCATATATGCCGTAACAAGATGATAGCCTAGTGAAACGTTAAAAAAATTATTACCAAAAACTAATTATCCAATTTACCTCAAATTTTGTACAAATATCAAGTGTTACATAAGAATGAATTGGTAACATTTTGGTTTGAATATAAGATAGCAAAACGAAATGGCGCCCTAATCAAATATTTAATAAATCAACCTGAAAAACTTACTTTTAAATTAATTTCAAATCAAGTGTGATATAGAGATAAAGTAAAAAGTTACGAATTCAATATAGCGGAAAAAAATGGCGGCCGAATAAAATGTTTAAATAATCAACGTAAAAGAATCTTCTTATTCAAATGACTTTAAATTTTGGAGAAAAATTAAATATGAAGTAAGGATAAATTAGAACGAATTCAATATGACGTAACAAAATCGCGGTGTGTGTCAAGGTAAAAACTGCTTATTGAATTTATTTTAAATTATAAAAATCAAGGTTGGCGTAGGTAGAAACTGGTAAAATATTGGTAGGAATCCAATATGTTGCAACAAAATGAAAAGACAATATATATAATATATATATATATATATATATATATATATATATATATATATATATATATATATATATATATATATATATATATATATATATATATATATATATGCTCCTAAATAACTATCTACTGAACTAAATTAGGTCACACTTCACTTCCCAATATCATCACGAGGGAGGTTCTGGGTAAAGGAAATTTTCCGATTTTTTTGAATAAGTTAAGAAAAACGTGAAGTAAATAAAGTTTTTTTGGATTATTCTATCCATTGGCCAATTTTTTCAATTAATGGATACGTTGTTCTCAGCCGGTTGCACAAAACTTAATTGCTGTTTAGAATATTTAACCGAACTTTCGGATTTGATAGGTTGCTTGTAGAAATCTAGGAACTCGCTGTCAAATTTGACATTCCGTTAAACATTCTAAACTTTAATTGAGTTTTTTGCCACTGGCCGTAAGATAAGCAAAACTTTTATAACTAAAACAGACATGCTCAAAATTTTATCTAGATCACTATCTATATTATTTTTACAATATAATTAACAATTTATATTCTTGCCTTAGTTCCCGGCACAAACTTTTTCTAAAATTCTCAAAAAGGACAAAAGTACATGCAGCTTCTCGGATTTTCTACGTGAGTGGTTGGTAATGCATCTATATTATATATTACCCCTCATACCTCTTTTTTGCAAGGTTTAATAATTTAATTTTATTTATATTGCGAGAATACATAGTTGATTTGAGCTAATTTGTATAACAAAAACAATTTTAAATAGCCGTTTGAAAGCAACGTTTTCCCATATTATTAAAAGCAACTTCGTAACACTGTACAAATGATCCCATATAAAATAATATATAAATATCGAAATTGAAAAAAATATATATATTTAAACTGTATGTTCAAAAAAAAAGGTAAAAAATGACTGCGAATCTTTCTGTATATGTTTGTAGCGCAATAAAATATATATATATATATATATATATATATATATATATATATATATAATATATATATATCTCAGTCTACCATAGCTAATTTAAATAAACTAAATATATTTTAAAAATGTACTACAGTGTTTTTTTTTCGGGTTGCGTTTCGTTTAAACTTCACGAAACTTCTATTACAACGTCAATGCCCATTTCTACCGCCAAGTCATATCACAGCTTACTATAGTATGCTGTGATCATATCCCTCATTCTGTTCTGCAATTTTTTGGCATCTAGATTTTCTGAACATTCTATTTCGGTTATAAATTATTTAGCAATTCATGCATACTTGATTTGAAGGTCACAATGCATATCCATTACAGTTATGAATGCCATGTTCTACGTCCGATATGCATTTGACCTTCAAATTAGTTATGCGTTAATGGAAAATTTGCTAAATAATTTATACACGGTGCAGAATATTCAAAAAATCACAGAATAGAATATGGAATTCTATTTTGCTCTAAAAATGGCCAATGACTCCTGAAAATAAAATAATACCTTGTTTGTTTAGCTACGTTACTAATATTAGATATATTACACAATTTACGAATTTGATTTAAAAATGTCTAGACATGCACGAGAAAAATATCTTTTTTCTACGAACGTGCGCGAAGGGACTACTTTGCGCACTCATTTGCGTGCGCAAAGTTCAACGGGATTAACAGTTTGGTGAAGATGCCCTCAGAAATTGGGGCATTTCGAAAATTGTCCAACCCTGAACTTTACACGGGGCATAGTTTTCGTCGCTCCTCTGCAACTTTGCTGGCCGATTCCGGAAAAGGACTTACCGATGTAAAGCGTTTAGGAGGCTGGAAGTCATCAACAGTAGCGGAGGGATATATTATCGACTCAACTACATACAAGAAAGAGTTATGCAACAATATTTTAAGTGGCAGTGCAAAAAATCATCCAGTTGAAATACCAATTTTGTCAATTTGCCAGAAAACCATTGAAGTTCCATTTCATTCATTAACGCCAGATAACAAACCATATTCATTAGCTTTCTCAAGAAACCACCCCCCAGGGGGAACTGATGAGAGAAATCTCATCAGCTACGGGTGTGACAATCCTGGGGCCCCAGTCATGTTGTGTTCGTCTTGTGCCGTCAAATTCATGTTAACCTCATCACCATGGAAAACACAACCATAGTAAGAAAACTTACGGAGCAGGGTGTCGGAAGCCCAGTTCCGGTCGATGTAGCAGGTAGTAGCGTGGGCCTCTCTCGACCGTCAGCCAGCTACCATGCAGCATCCTCGGTAGGAAACCAGGCCGAGATGCAGGCAATCATTACTGGAATAAATACAAATCACGGGTCGAAAAGACCGAGAGTTGAGTCGCCTATTAGTAATACTTACAATAGATATTTTATAATTAAAAAAATTGAAGGATCCTTTAAAGAAACGTCCCCTTTTCTTATTCATAAATTCTTACAAGGATTTTTTGGAACCCTTAAGAACACTACCAAACTAAATGATGGATCGATAATGATAGAGGTATCTAATGAATCACAATCACTAAATGCACCTAATTTAACTAAACTACAAAATTTTGATGTCACAACACAGCCTCACTCATTCTTAAATTCGATCAAAGGAGTTATTACCAGTTCTGACCTGGCTAACTGTAGTGATGAAGAAATCCTCACAAACCTCAGTGATCAAGGAGTTACAAATGTATTTAGAATACCCCCCAAGCACCCATCAACAAAATCAAACACCTTTATACTATCCTTTAACACCCACTCCCTCCCCCCAACAATAAAAGCCGGCTACCTCTCTATTAGGGTAAGAACCCACATTCCTAGCCCTATGAGATGTTACAACTGTAACAAATTCGGACAAACCTCCAAATCATGCAAGAACCCCGAAAGCTGCCCCTCATGTGGCCATCCAGCACACCCCGAATCAACATGCACTCTTCCTCAAACATGTGTTAACTGTGACGAATATCATTCTCCCAGATATAAGGGATGCAAAATCTACAAAAAGGAATTCGAAATACAAAAAATTCGCACCCTAGAGAAGATCTCGTATTTTGAGGCAAAAAGAAAATACCGACAGCTTAATCCAACATTCATATCCCCATATAGCTCCATCGCAGCAACTCCAATAAAAACCACACCTAAACCAATAACTGTTTCAATTGCAATTCAATGCGATATTAAACCCACTCTCACAACCATTTCCAAACATCTAAACACCTCCATCCTTCCTTCCAACCTACACCTTGCCAAATCATTCCCCCCAACATCCCCTACTACCCCAAAACCCACCATCAAAACCCCAACACTTACTCTAAAAAACCTAAACACCTCCAACTCGAAAAAACCTCCCGATAAACCTTCCAAAACACATCAACAAAAAAGCTCATCCCGATCTTCCTCCAAAATAAAAACCCCAAATACATCAAACGAATCACTTATAGAAATGATGGTCGAAGACTCACTGGATCAAGAACTTACTCTTACCCCCAAAAAAGCTTCCAAAACAAAAAAGTAATTAAACATGTCTCCCCAGATAATCCAATGGAACATAAACGGCATAAAAAACAGATTTGAAGACCTACAATTAATTATCAAATCATTATATCCATCATTTCTACTCTTGCAAGAAACTAACCTTAACGAAAACTCTAAAATTAATATCAAACATTTCAGCATAGTCAGGAAAGATAGAACTAATGCAAACAGATCCTCAGGTGGAGTAGCTATACTCATAAAAGACAGTCTCCCATATAACGAAATACCATTAAACACTGAATTAGAATCCTGTGCAATATCCACCCATCTTCTGAACCAAAAGATCACCTTGTGTAACCTATATATCCCCCCTTCATATCCACTTCAACCCATTCAACTTAAAAACCTCCTCTCGCAGCTTCCTTCCCCCATTATACTTATGGGAGATCTAAACGCCTATCATACATCATGGGGCTCCTCACATTCTAATACAAGAGGAAACGACATATACAATATCACGAACGACCTAGACCTTTTAATTCTAAACGATGGTGCCCACACCCATATCTCACCATCCACAGGTACGCTTTCATGCATCGACCTTACCTTCTGTAGTGCCCCCATAGCCACAAATTTCCAGTGGAATGTCCTGGACGACTGTTTTGGAAGCGATCACCTCCCAACATCACTCGAAACCCTATCCTGGCTATATCATCAGCCTTGCAAACCCACATACAATCTCAAAAAAGCTAACTGGGATTTATACAAATCCACTTTGGCCATACCCAAACCATCCTCAAACATCGAAACCAACGTATCTAACCTTACAGCTGCAATACATGAGGCGGCGTCCAAGAGTATACCCCTCATTGAATTTAGAATTAACAAACCCCCTATTCCCTGGTGGAACGACAATTGTAAGGAAGCCATTAAAAACAGAAAAAAAGCTTTAAATAAATTCAAAAACCACCCTACTCAAGTCAAATTAATCGAATATAAAAGGTTCAAGGCAATGGCAAGAAAAGTCATTAGGGAATCCAAGAAAAGCTCTTGGAATGCATATACTAACTCTCTCGGTCCTCATACCTCAAGTTCAGAAATATGGAATAAAGTCAACAGACTCAGGGGACAGCCAATCAAATATTTATCAGGCATCATGGACAATAACTGCTATATAGAAAACCCAAATACACTAACAAGAAAATTTGCGGAATACTTCCACTCATCCTTCAATACTCATACCGACTGCTCAATCAGACACATCCCCAACGCTACCCCTCACCAAAATGCCAAATCATACAATCTTCCATTCACCGTTAGAGAACTTAACAATGCTATAAATTCTTGTCGAGATAGTTCACCTGGAATAGATGAAATCCGAATCCCCTTCATAAAAAACATGCCCCAGGAAAGTATATACTATCTACTTGATATTTATAACAACCTGTGGGAAAAAGGTAAGCTACCTGATCCCTGGAAGCAATCAATACTCATCCCTATACATAAACCTTCCAAACCTAAACACTCAATAGATAGCTATAGACCCATAGCCCTTACCAGCCACCTATGTAAAATATACGAAAGAATGATAAATAACCGCCTCGTATGGATACTTGAAAAACATCACCTCATAATGAAGGAACAAATTGGCTTCTTAAAAAATAGATCAGCTATAGATCATCTACTAGGATTATAAATGGCCATCCAAAACGGATTTTCAAAAAATCATCATACTACAGCTATCTTCCTCGATTTAAACAAGGCCTTCGACTCAGTTAAAAGAACTTCCATAATCAACAACCTCCTGAATTGGGACATCACTGGAAATATGCTTAACTTTATCTCTGCATTTCTATCAGACAGATACTTCAAAGTCAAAATTAACAACTATTTTTCATCTGACTATCCTCAACCTAACGGAGTACCACAAGGCTCAGTAATAAGCCCAACACTATTTATAATTGCTATAAACTCCATTGACAATATTATTCCCCCTCAACTATCAGTAAAACTCTTCGCAGACGATATCTTAATTCACCACACAGCAGCAGATCACAAACTTAGCGAATCATATATCCAAAAATGCCTAGATGCACTTTCTCCTTGGGCAAACTCCAACGGTATTACGTTTTCTCCAAACAAATCAGCTTGTGTCCACTTTTGCAAAAAAAGAAATTGTCCCAAAATCTCAACCCTCTCTATAAACTCTATTTCTATTTTCAATCCAACGTCTCACAAATTTCTGGGATTATACTTTGACTCAACCCTAAACTGGAGAACACACATAGAATACTTAAAATCAAAATGTTCATCCGACCTCAGAATTCTAAAACTACTATCTGGACTAAAATGGGGAGCACACAGAACCACCCTTCTTAAAATACATAAAGCAGTCATCTTATCCAAAATTGATTATGGATGTCAGGCCTACGGATCAGCATCCCCATACCAACTTAAAAAACTCGACTCCATTCACAACTCAGGCTTAAGAATGGTCCTTGGTGCCTTTAAATCTAGCCCAGCAACAAGCTTATACTGCGAATCCGAATGCCCATCTCTACACTGGCGCAGAGAACTGCTTTTAATGAAATATGCCTTAGATTTCGTCCCTTCATTCAACATCACAAATCATTTTTCTCGCAACCATATGCAAACCAAACTCAAACAACAAACAGACATACAAAAGGTGCCAATTACAGATATTTCCAAATTACCCAAAGATTACAAACAACATATCCCGCAACATACAAAGTTGACAACTACCTCTTCCCTCCCTGGAACATTCCCCCCATCATCATTGACTACACCATGACTGAATACAAAAAAAACCAATACAGTAATACATTTACCAATAGAATTTTCTTAGATATTACTTCCTCTAAATACCCTAATCATAATATCATCGCAACGGATGGATCTAAATCGAGCACGAGAGTAGGAGCCGCATACTGTCAGTCCACTCACGCAGCATCTTACACTCTTCATAAAAGCACCGGCATTATGTCTGCCGAGCTCTTCGCCATCTTAAAAGCAGCAGAGTATATACTCTCCCAATCCCTCAATAAATGGATAATTGCAACCGATTCCCTTAGCGCCCTTGAAAGCCTAAAAGCCTACTCAAATAACCACCCACTAGTTCAAGACATCCATAATAAACTGGAAAAAATTTACATTAAGGGAAAAGAAGTAACCTTCTTATGGCTACCAAGTCACAAGGGTATAGCTTGCAATGAAAGAGTGGACCAACTGGCTAAATCAGAAACTCCAAACACCATCGCTATCGACAACATTTTTTGGAGCAAGGATCTTCAAAGAACATCTACACAACTAGTAAACAGCCTCATTCAATTAGAATGGGATCTACTTCCACAAGACAATAAACTACACGAAATCAAAACAGATTATTATGAGAAGAATCAAACACATCCTAGTTCCAGAATAGCATCTATAATAATGGCAAGACTCCGCATCGGACATACTAATCTAACCCATAAATATCTGATGGAAAAAGCAAACCCACCTACATGTTTAGAATGTAACATCAGTCAAACATATTTTTTCAAACTGCATCAAATATACCAGCCTCCTATCCCGTTTTGACATCAAAGGCTCCCTGAACAACAAACTTTCCTATCAAAATACAAATAAAATAATTTCCTTTTTGAAAGAATCGACTTTAATCAATCACATATAACTCCAAATTCAAAAAAAAAAAAATGAGAAACAAATACTCAGACACTAAAAAATCCACTGGGTTGATGTGTCTATAATTAATATCTCTCTCTCTCTCTCTCAAGAAACCAGTTGCACTCAGCTTTAAATTTGCAGCATGCCACAAATTGAACTTTCAATATTAATATTGTTAATAATAATAAGTAATATTATTTATGTTTTAAGTTAAAATAAAAAGTGTTTCTAATTTATTTAAGGTTTTTTGCAATTTTATTGTTATACCTGCGCTTAGAACCTACCTATATAAATAGGTAAAAACTTTGTAAAAATTGTAACACTCGTAGAAAAAATATTGTTCCTACTACTTGCGCAAAGAGTCTTTCCCGCACCTAAAGCTTATCCGAACTCTGCTTCGCGTCGTTTGTCTAATTGCTTTTGCGTGCGGGAAAGTATCACTTTGCGCACTTATTAGAAAAATAGCTATTTTGTCTCGAAACCAAAAGATTTGGTCTTTTATTCTTATTTTTATCAGATTAATAAGTTTTGGACATGAATTAATTTCCACAAGTTATTTTACTTTTATATTACATTTTATTAATTAAAATTTTCTGCAGAATATGTCTGCGCGACTATTTGTCAATCGGCTGCTTAGAAGAGTGCTGTCCAACATTAGGCACCTGATGGACCATTCTAATTAAACATATTTTGCTTAGTGCAGCTCTAAAAAATGGAAATTAAAGAACTATTTGAGATGTATAATAAGTTTTCTTGTGTACTAGTCCTTTAAAATTAAATACCTTAAGTTTTTTACCTGAAATTCACATTAATTAAATACAAAGTGTTACAAATATTGTATAAAATTATTAAAAATAAATGTCATATTCTCATGGTAATTAAGCACTTCGAGACATTTGAGTTAATTTACAAAATATGTTATCGTATTTCTATGGCTTAAATGTTTTCAGTTGTATTGAGTATTCTTTCATTCTTTAGTTCGTTAATTTTAAAAGCTAAAATCCAAATTTTGATATGACACCATCAAACAGTAATGTTTAACATTCAATTTTTTTAAATTAATCCTTGTAATGTTGTGTTCTTTTTCCGTTTAGGAAATTTTAGCTTCTTGTAACATCTGCTTTTTGCAAAAAAATACAGCTTCGTACTAACCATTAAAAAACTATTTATCTCTGACTTATAAAACATATTTTTTTATTCTAAAAAAACCTTAATAGCTGGAGGAATAATTACTTTATTTACATCTTATCAACTAGGTAATTAGGAGTTCTACAAATATTATGGCTATTGTTAACAATAGTTTTATCAAGTCAAATATTCGTTATTTATTGAATAATTATATAGTATAAAGATTGCTTTAAAATAAGAGAAATTTACTCTACAGGACGTGAAAAATGAAATGAACCTAAATAATCTCATACAATAAGAATTAATTCAATTTTACAGGTACACGACAGTAATTATAATCTAATCTTATAGTAGATATTTTAAATTTATAACATTAGTGCATAAACTTAAAACTAAAAATACAAAAAATTAAAAAAAGCCAATGTACTGCGAGTGATAAAATTAACGTATTGTTTTAATAAAGTTGAAAAATAATCAAATTATTTTAAAAATAGTTCAACATTTTGAACTACAAATTTTCTGTATTGCTTAATACACTTTTTAGGACTTTTCAATGTTTTTACATTTTATAATTTCATATTGATGCATCGCTTTATACCACATGAAGTCTCCACAGTTTGATTTTTACGCGCAAATAATGCAAGTTTCATCTGTCATTCTATCAGTCATGGAGGTTCTATTGTTGGCAACATTACTAATAATGCAAATGTTACTAGTGATGTGCAATTGATACCTTTTACCATATCCGATAGTATTGATACTTTGATACTTTTATGATTAATAGTAAGAGAGCTCTTTGATTACAATATCAATATCAATATGTAAACGGTGGATTTTTTGTGACCATTGTGAGTATAAAAAATATATAATTGAATTGAATAAAGGAAAAATAGATAATCAAAATTATTTGATTGGTATATTTACACGTGTACTAACATTTATATTTACTTATTCAGTCATATATAACATCATAAAAAATCGTAAAAGAAAAATTACAATAAAATAGGTAAAAAACTTATAAAAACATTTAATTGTACCTGAATAATTATTTCTACTTATTTAGGTAACAAAAATACAAATTATAAAGTTTTTAATAGAAATTAAGATGAATTTTTAAAATCTAACAAATATCATTGGCATTTAAAAAATTAGTTCCTTGGCAAAATTTGCTTCTATGGTCAGAAATTATTTGTCCCGTTTTAGAACAAATACGTTCACTGGTAACGGAAGCAGTTTCAAAAAAGGAACAAAAGATATTTCCCTAGTTTTTTTTTATTTAATGCATTAACCTCAATTACAAATTATTTATAAAAATAATTACACTTAAACAGTAATATATTAAAAATCTTAAAACTAATTCAAATAACATAAAGTTTGTATGCAGGCACGTAATACGCTGTAGTATCTGATACTTTTTCAGGAAAGTATTTGATACTACCGATATTTGAAAGCATCGAGTATGAAGTATCGAATGCTAGAATTTTGCACACCACTAAATGTTATATCAAAATTATAGAACGATATGAAGATAACGAATGTAAAATGTTATGAAAACTTCCAATTTTCGACCTGCTTTAACTATTAACTTAAGCCTTATTTCATTGTTGATTGAATACACTAAGTTATTCCGTACTTATAATGACCGTTGATAAGCCATTTAGCGTATTCTATAAGCAGAGCCTATATATAATCTTTCTTAAACTGTGCTGTAAGTGGCCGCTGTGCGTGCGTAATTTTAAATGTATGCAAGAAAAATATAGTGAGCCGCCGCCATCGTTTAGAACGTAAAGATTCTGGAAGATATTAATTTTTAATAACTATAATTAATATATGCAGTATTAAAAATTGAATAAAATGAAGAGAGGCTTTAGAGTAAATTTGTCACCAATGTTACCATGAATTTCAGTTTCGTGTCCTACATTGTATAGTTTTCTACAAAAAATTGGTCTAGTATTTTGTTTCTTCCCTAATTATGAAGCCTTCCTCATCCTATGAGGAAAGTGAAGCATGACTCATTTCCTCATCTTTGTTTCTTAGATATTTTAATAGGCCTCCATATTACTATTTTTAAACAGGTCGCCGTTTTATTGCACTATGTCAGATTTGTTTCAAAACTTTACCAGTCGATCCCTAAATTTTATTGGATTTTTGTGCAAAATTTTAAGTCAATCAAATAAGTAGTTTTTGACATTGATTGTTAATCATTTTGCTACGGAGCTATTTTGTCCTGCCATATTTCATTCGTACCAAGTTTCATCAGTTCATCCATTTTTCAGGCCGCCTTTTTGTTCCATCATGACGAATTTTTATGAAAATGTAAGTTCCATCTCCATATTACTATTAATTTTTAACCAAAATTTAAATTTAATCGGATAAGTAGATTTTTTAGATATGCTGAAAACAGACAGACAGACCGATGGAAATGGCAAATCTGGTTTTTTGGCAGCTAGAAATCTTCAAACATGAAAATCTGTAAAAAATCTGGGAGGATGATTTTTTCAGGATTTTTACTTCCCTCATACGAGGGGATTAAACATATTTTTATCCATATATCTCGATTATCGAGATGACAAAAAAATTGGCAAACTTATTGGGGGAGAGAAATTTGAAGAATATTCTGGTAGGACAAAATTTAATTTGTTCAAAATTGGGGTTCTGATGAAATATAAAGAAAAGTATTCTAGTCCTGAAAAACATTACCTTTTGCGTTTTAGGGTTCCTAGACCGCGAAAAACATCTTTTCCCATTTCCATCAATCTGTCGTTCACTCTGTACGCGGCATAGCTAAAAAACTACTTATTCTATATTCTGGTAGGACAAAATTTAATTTGTGCAAAATTGGGGTTCTGATGAAATTTCATAGAGAAAAGTATTGTAATCTTGAAAAACAGAGGTCTTCCTGGATGGAATGATTTTGGTAAAAATCCAATAGATAGGAACAAAATAACAACCTCAGAAAAATAGAAAAAAAAACATTATCAAAAAACTTCTTATCGAGCGGACCTCAATTTATCGTTTTTTAAATTTGCACGATATGACAAGTATATATATTTGTATACAAAGCTTTTCAACTCTGTGATTATTGAAAGATTTATCTAAAACAGAAATATTCCATTGTAAAAATAACAGCAAAACTTTAATTATTCACAACAATTGTATGTATTATACAAGTGTTTGTCCAAGTACTAAAACATACATTGTCTCCAGGTCACCACGAAACTCGCCCTCCTATTGAATTATATCGTTCCATCGAATGGGACCAACATCAAATTATTTTAGCACAAATATCATACAATATTTAAAAAATTAAAAAGGAATAACATAGTTACAAATTAATTTTTTAGGATATCGTATATAAAATTATCGAAGTTACGTTTCTATCAATAAACCTAACAATTATTCTTGGCTTAATTGTTTACGGGACACTTAAAACAACCGGTCAATTTCTTAAAACACTTTCGTGGTTTTTGCTTGAAATGCAAGAAAATATAGAAGAAAACGATGATTGCTTCGACTCATTTAAAGATATTGATGAAGCGGCCAATTGAGCTACCTTGGATTTTTTGCCCAGGAAATCGCAAATGTAATATGAGATTGCTTACGATAAGTTTGTAAAATGGTGTGAAGAGAAAGGCGTTTCTTGGAAATATATTGAAAATGAATCCCTGGCATATTTTGCGGAGGAAGCAAAGATAGATCTGTGGAATTTAAGTTGTTTAAATTGTACCATTAATATTAACGTTAATAAATATGTTTGACGTTTGCTTTTAAAATTAGACATTTCACTTTTAAGACTAGTCTCTAATTTTAAGGTACTACTGTAAAAGGATTTCCCATCTGCAACAAGAAAAAAAATGCCATCCTTCTGTTTACAATTATTATTATACTGATCATTTAAATGTACTTAGGTGAAGTCTCGTGTTTTGCCAATCTATTTACTGATAATATAATTAAATACCATTTGCTCAGATTGTGTCATTTATCTGATTAAAGATTAAATCAACAGCACCATTATATAAATGGCTCGATTATCAACATTGGGAATATTAACCCATGACACAGTGAAATCCAGCCGTCCTTCAAGTGCGTTGCGTTGCGTCGGACAAAATACGACGGATATATGAGTTTTATTGCGAATTTAATATTCACGTTGTTAAGTTTAAACATTAGTGCAAGGCATGGCGATATCGGTATTGCATGTTCTCATTGCTGCAGTGATTGGTTTGGTTACTTTTCTGTACAGGCGGAGTGTTAATATTAAGAAAAAATTATGGTGGGTTGAAGCGGCTCCAGCGTATCCCCTTCTAGGAAATGCTAACGATTTTGCAGACTCTACGAGTAAGTATTATTTCCAAAAATATAAAGGACAGTCATTTCACTCATAAAATAGTGGAAGTTCATTTTGTAGTAATTTTCTTTTTTAGGCTATATTTTATTATCATTTTACATTTTTTTACTCTGCATGACCTTTTCTGGAGTAGTTACTGCATGCGTGCAACAATTACTTTGGCGTCCCCTGTTTTATTTACATACTATTTACACATTGTTTAGACTCAGTTATAGCTTTTTTGAAACTGAAATTTTTATATCCTGTACCTATCAATAAAATTATTAATGTCAACAGTTTTTTTATAAATTAAAGCAAATATATTATGTATAAAATCACGTCACATTAAAATTATTTAACAAAACAAACAAAGGTACAATTAACAATATAATAATAATAACGCACAATCCTAAAATACTTTCATTTTACGAAGGAAGTAATAGTAATAAAAAATATATATTACAAAATTAAGGGTGGATGTTATGTTAATATTGAGTATTACGTTTCGTAAACAAAATAATATATTCACTAAATATTTGGACAAAAAAAATAACAATAATAATAATAAAACATAAACTTTAATCTATTACAAAAAAACCAGGTCTACAAAAATTCTTCCTTGTTTCTTATATAATTACTTACTAATTATTAAGGGCTTAATCCTACTATTTATAAAATTATAATAGTCTTTAACCTTAATTACATGTCCAACAAATTTTTTCCAGCTATGTTCAAAAATATTATTTACACATTTTTTAATTAATCTGTTACAGAAGAACTTAGCGTGGGAAAAGTGTTTTTTCTCCTGAACATGGATTTTAATTCTTGCCAGATATGTTCGATCGGATTGAAAATACAGTAATATGTCAGATTGTCACAAATATATGTAATTTTTCCTCATGTAGTTCTGAAGTTCACTTTCTGTATTGTTTGAATTTGGCAATTTATTGATTTAGCGGCTATGGTTGCTAGATTTTGAAACACATTTTCAAATAATTTTGCATCTGTATCTTGATGATAACCCAAATGAATTGCCTATGTTCTTCGTGGATAGTCACAAAGGGTTTGGAATAAAACCATTTTCCATTCTAAACCTGCGTGCAAAATTGTAATCCTCTGTCTTTTGTTTGATTGAGCTTTGGTTTGGCACTTAATTGTTGAATCGTTCCATCCTTTTTTTGGGGGTGTCATGGGTATTAAACCATGTTTCGAAGAAGATATATGACTGGACAATTTTCTACCTTATATTGCTGTATGGAACTTAAATAATACCGACGCCATACTTGTAATCGCTGGGATTGACTTGACTTTCCTGTTTATCCTGTTACACAACAGGACATTTTGGCTTTGGAAGAAGGCAGTCGCCAGATTTCTCTCCGCCCGGGGCTTAGTCAGAGCTGGGACAACCCTCCCAGATGATTTACACCTTATTCCAGTTTGGAGCGGCTCTAAACTCCCGAACACCCTGAATCTTTAAAATACTTCTTGATTTTTCCTCTTTTAACTTCTGAAATGCATCTTGGCTTCTACTAGGTGCCCCTTGAGAGTACTACTGATATCACGAGATGACCCTTTCTTTCAAGCTATCCCATTACCCCTCCCACTCCCGCCACGTAGCGGCCATTACGCTAATATTCTTTGTAGAACTGCGGCAGACGAACGGGATAGAATGCAGGAACAACTAGGCCTCACACGTTCACAGCGTCTGCTCCCTTTCTAGCGGGGTCGTTAGTTTTCACACTGAGCGGTTGAGTCTCCCGTTTCCCCCCGAAATAAAGCAGCAGAACCGAACACGTTGAACCCCTTATGTTAATAACACAGAGGTCTGCTTTCGACGAGACGAACCGGAAGACTGTATGAATCCCTGTGATTCCATTAACACTTGTCTATTATTTAAGGTCCGATATTTACCCATTGCTTTAACAATTACCCAGATGCTTGTTTTGCTACATGAAATGTTAATTTCGTCTAGTGTAAATACTTTTTTTAGAGAATCTACCGTAGGAATTATTTGTTTATTATACATGTCATACATTTTTCTTCGAATTATCTCTTTATCAGCTTCTTTAATACTTCTAAATTTGCCGATATCAAGCCGTTGTTTCCTTGGTGTAATGGTTTTTTATTGTAGCCAAGAAAACAAGAAATAATTTTGAAAAGAACTTTACACGTCCACTTTATATTTAATTAGTACAAAAACTTTAACGCTTGTTTAGATAAAAAAATGTTTATTTATTCAAATCAGTTGCCGATGTTTAGGCTCACTCAATGTAATCATCAAGGTTAAAGAAAAACAGGACATAGATATTATTTATTAAATAACTGATAGGAAGAAAAATATCATCATATCATTTATCATAAATAAATATTTTTATGTCCAAACAAGCTGATAAGTTATTTTGCAAATTATTGATGGCATTTTCCGCTGATACATTACTACAATAATTAAAGAGTTGACTCTTACACCAAATTTGAAGTTTGATAATTCCACCATAGTCACTTAGTCTGTATTTTTGTTTGTTGTTTACCATCAACCAGTTGACAAATACGTGCGAAACATAATATAAAAAAATCAGATAATTAAATTAATCCTTTTTAATTATTAAGCGGTCAAATATCTAATTGTAGGCATTGTACTTTTTCAGCGCTTTGCAGTCCACCCCTGAATGTAAATATTTTTTTGTCCAAACAAGCTGTTTAGTTGTTTTACTAATTATTGATGGATGGCTCTTACATCAGATAAGAAAGTTTCGAGTCAATTAGTCGGTAATTTTGTTTATTGTCAATAAGTTAACACATAGGTGCAAACAGAATGTAAAAAAAATAAGACAAATTAATTAATCCTTCTCAATTATTATGTGGTCAAACATTTAGTATCCACTAGTCGTAGTTATTGTTCTCTTTCAGCCTTCTGTAGACCACCCCTGAACATAAAGCTCTGCCCCCTCCCAACATTTCTCATTCATCCGTACTTTAGGTGGCCTTACACAGAATGCTTCTGAATCGTGATCGATCGCGTACAACCAAGTGCTGTCGATTAAAAATGCATGCTAAAAAGGGTGGACACATAGCACCCTTTTTAGTGCCCCTAGTCGTTTAATATTTGCTAATTATGACATTGACGATCAAACTTCGAGGCTAAAATATAAAAAATAGAGAAAATAATAATTACAAACAACGTGCTGTTTGATTTGTTATTTTTATTGATACTTACGATATTTTAAATGTCAAAATCTGAAATTTGCAACTGACACAGTGAAACACAATCGCGAGCTCAGGGTTGTTATGGCAGCAGCCGAGCGTCGAATAAAAACAAACATTTTTTTACTTCAAATCCGTCGGTGACGCTTGATCCTCGAATGATCGCGCTCAATTGCTCGTGATTAATAGTACGTGATCGTTAATTACAATTAGCAATTTAAAAAAATGTTGATATAATTTGCTTTATTTTTAGTCGGTGATAGACGATCGAAGTACACGAGCGATCTGTACAGCCTTACATTAAATTGTTTGCCAGCAATCTTGCGTCACCCTAAGTCTGCCTCTGTCTATTTCGTGTGGTCTTTAGTGCATTTTTTTTCTGAGTCCTTACTTTTTCGTTTTAGACCCAATCTCCTGGAGTGATTTCGAGTATACCCCTTTTCATTGCGCTGCATCCCTTTCAGATGACTTGAATTTCGTTTTGTTATTGACATTATTTTTACTCCGTAGTATATACGGATATTTGTTTCTCAACAAATATCCCAGGTTATAAAGGCAGCTCATGTGAATCTAGTTCAACTTGTGATTTTGAGGTTTGATTTTGAAGGCTGCGTTTAATTCCTCTAGCATTGTCTTTAGTTCGTCTAGTTCATGGTCATTAATATGATGATATCAGCAAAGAGAGAGGGGATAACTTGAATCCAATTTATTGATCCTAATACCTCGATCATCTTAAATGAGCGTCCTAAAATATCCTCCTATTCCCCTGAGTAAACTCTCTCTTTATATCCATTTTTGCATCGTTCCTCCTAGTTTAACTTGTATTGTTGTGTTCTGGGTTCGAGCCTTATGGAAATCTGCAAAGTCGAAATGTATGGGTACTGTGGTTTTCTCTGTTGGGGTTTTTCATTTAATTCTTTGTATTAAGACGACATTTCAGAAGCAGGTTGGTAATAATCCAAATTTTTTTTACTGCTGGTAAAAATTATTGTGAACAGTTTATGATAGACATGACAAAAGGTTCCCGAGTCTTCTGTATTATTCATTGGATCTCCCTTCTTGTATATTAATACTATTCATTTTTTCCCATTTTTGGAATTCTATCCTCTAGTAGGCACTTAGCTAAACAGTCTCTGTAATGAATTTTATATAATGGTTCCACCGAACCTCTGCATAATTGACGTTATATTGTCGTTCTCAAGAGCAATCACCGTTTTTCATTCGTTTCAAGGTTTTTTTTACTTTAATTCTACATGTATCTTTTATTATACAAAATCCAAATTTAAATAAAATATTACAAGGAACGCGACCGCCGGCGCGGTCTCCTAAATCCTGACGCCCACGTGCGCAATACGCTTTGTAGTAAATTGTCATATTATTAAGAGCTAAAACTAAATCGATGCCGGTATCAGTATAAGCGTCGCGACGCCAAGAAAAAACTTCTGCTAATATACCCTATATCTCGAAAATCAATATAACCATCATTTTGATGCAATTAGCAAAAAAGTCTTAGTAATAGACGTAGATTTAGAATTTAAACTTTTAAAGTTTTTGCGATTGTACGTGTTTTCCTTGTCGTGCGTTGGGACACCTGTGTTGAACTAACGTCAACTCTCTTTTAGTTTTAATTAATTACATTTTACTCAATTAAATATCCATATACAAGTAAGTAAGTAAGATGTTAAAATGTAAAAGTGCAAAGAAATTTTTGCTGTCGGTCTATATGTCTGTCTGTCTATCGGTCTTACTTCTTACCCATTTGACTTCAAATTATGGCCAAAAATTAAGGGTCATATGTAAAATGTTAAAAAAATTCTTACTAAAAAACTACTTATCCAATTTATCTCAAATTTTGCACAAAAATCAGGTAGTAAAAGTTTGGTACGAATCCAAGATGGCGGAACAAAATGGCGGGTCAATAAAATATTTAAAAATTCAGCCTGACATAGCTACTTAATGGACTAATTTTAAAATGTATTCAATAACTAACTGCGATATAGACATGAACTAGTAAAACTGTGGTACTAATTCAAAATGGCGGCCAAATAAAATGTTTATAATCGAGAAAAAATCACCCTGTCAAGTTTTACATATCTTCACGTTTTAGCGTCCCTAGGTGCCAAAAAATATGTTTTTATCAATTCTGTCGGTCTGTTTGTCGGATTGTCTGTCTGTCTATCAGTTCGCGGCCCAGCTTAAAAACTACTTATTAGATTAACTTCAAACTTTAGTCAAAAATTAAAGGTCATATGGGAATGACCTGGTCACATTTTGGTAAAAATTCAATATGGCAAAAGAACATGTTGACCTAGTGAAATGTTAAGAAAATTATTCCTAAAAAACTACTTATCCAATTTTTCTCAAATTTTGCACAAAAATCAAGTATTATGGTACAAATTTAAGATGGCGGAACAAAATGGCAGCTTAATAAAATTTTTAAAAATTCAGTTTGAAAAAACTACTTAATTGATTGATTTCGAATTGTATGCTATCACTAACTGTGCTAATGGAGTGTTTGTAATCGAGAAAAAATTACCCTCTTAGGTTTTACATATATTCACGTCTAAATAGCGCCCCTAGGTGCCAAAAATAAATTTTATTAATTCCGTCGGTCCGACTGTCGGTTTTTCTGTCACTTCGTAGCACTTATCAGATTGACAGCAAAACAAAATGATGTTCTAATAAAATATTTAAAAAATGTGCCTGAAGAAACGAAGAAGATATAGAGATAAATTGGTAAAGTTGTGCTACCAATTCAAGATGGCGGAACAAAATAGCATTTGCAGATAAATTCAATGTGACATAGGGATAAACTAAATAAAATGGCGGTTTAATAAAATATTTTAAAATTCAGCTTGAAAAAACTACTTAATAGATTGGTTTAAAATTTTGTGCAAGGATTAACTATGGTATAGAGATGAACTGGTAAAATTGTAGTGCGAATTCAAAATAGCGGAACAAAATGGCGTTTGTAATCGTGAAAAATGCAGGTTTTGCATATATTTACGTTTTAGTGTCTGTCAGTCTGTCTGTCAGTTCGCGGCGTAGCTAAAAACTCTTACCTGATTCACTTCAGATTTTGATAAAAAATTAAGGGTTATGTGGAGATGACCTGGTATTATTTTGGTAACAATCCAATATGTCGGAACAAAATGACGGTCTAATGAAATGTGTTTTTAAAAAATTATTACCTACTAAAAAACTAATTTTCCAATTTATCTTCAATTTTGCACAAAAACCAAGGAATCAACCTGTACTATTTTCGTTTGAATCTAAGACAGCAAAACAAAATGGCGGCCTACTAAATTAATTAGAAAATCAGTCTAAAAAACTACTTTTTAGATAAATGTTAAATTTTGAATATCTAAGTGTGATATTGAGATTAACTGGAAACATTGTGGTAGAAATTCAAGAAGGACATACAAAATGCCGGCCAAATAAAATGTCTAAAAAGTCAATGTTTAAAATATTCTGATTCTAAATAGGATACAGGGATTAACTGGTATGAATTCAAAGTGACGATACAAAATGGCGGTCTTAAAAAATCAATGTAAAAAATCAATTAATTTTAAATCATGCCCAAAAAATAAGTGTGGCATAGATAGAAACTAGTAAAATATTGGTATGATTCCCGTATGGTGGAATAGAATGGCGCACAATAATAATGTTTGAAAAGACAGTATACTAAATGACTATATGCAGAACTAAATTGGGTTACACTTTTCTATTCCTAATAAAAGGAAAGATTCATAGCGAGGGAAGTTCCAGGTAAAAGAAATTTACCGATTTATCATTTCTTCATTCGCATAGTTTCTTGTTTAACAGTTAGTCAGTCAGTAATATATCGTGTTGCCTGAAGTCACCCTAAATGGGTTATGGGCCCAGTGTGAGAATAAGACTAGTTCGTTTGTGTTGTAGTAAGGAGTACCGGCTTGTGTCTTTGTTTGGGAATATACGACTAATTAAGAGATTAGTGTATTATCTCCATTAATTAAAAAAATTTGGAGATCAACAAGCCTAAAATCGAAAAACTACGTGACTTCGAAAATTGGCAACAGTGGCAATTTGTTGTACAAACGATATTGGATAGTGAAGATGTGCTAGATATCTAAAATGATACTGAAAAACAACCTGATAAAGGTGAGCAGGACTATGAGAGGAAATTAAAAAAATGGACCAAAGATGACCGGATTGCAAGAGAACTGTTCGTCACAACTGTCGAGTCCAAGCGTTACCACTGCTGATGAATTATACTACAGGTCGAGAAATTAGTGCAAAAGAAGTTCGTCGAGTTTAAGTGGGACCCTAATGGTAATATTGCACACCGTATTTCACAGCTGGAACAGCTGGTCAGTAAAAAGAAGAAATTCGGTGGCGAAATACCAGAGTCTATGTTGGTGATAAGAATTCTGTCGACCTTACCGACTAAATTTAACCATTTTCAACGGAAGTTTCCAAAAAAACTATAGAGACCTTAACGACCCGTTTACTAACTGAAGCTTTACGTTTGGAAAAACAGCGGGATGGGGAAGAAGAATCCACAGTGGCCCCGTTATCCAAAGTAAACTTCAAAGGTGATTTGTTCAAGAAGAAAAAGGCGTTTCGCAAGGGACAAGAGGATTCCAGTGCGTCGCGATCGCGTTATTCTTTGTGTCGAAAATCGAATCATGATCGGAAGGACTGCAAAGGTTCTTTCTTTTGCGGATCAACACAACATTTAGTGAAAGACCGTCTAATAAAACAAGGTCATCAAACGAAAAGACTAGCTTTTGTTGGAAACACTAGCGTAAAGGAGAAAGAACAGCGACAATTATTAGTTGATAGACTTAGGTGCTTCGAATGATATTTCAAATAAGCGTGAGTGGTTTTTTTACGTTAGGAATTCTCACATCTGTAGCAGTTTATGTTGGAAATGTTGAACGAGTACTAGCACTAGGTCAAGGCAACATAAATGGTACATCATTTGAGGGTAAAGAGTGGATATCGCAGACACTGTATGAAGTGTTATTCATACCAGACATGACTAAGAATCTGTTATCGGTTAAAATAGCAACTAAAAAAGGTGATTTTTATTTTGAAAAATAATGATTCGCAATGTGTGTGTGTGTTTATGCGAAATAATAAATTTATCGTTATCGAAGTCAAGGATGATATCTGATGATATGATAATCTCTTATCTAATCAAGATACGTGTGATCTCGCAGAAAATCGTCTGTATCGTGACTATAGGTAATACGTTGCAACTTTGACATGAAAGCTTATGTCATCAAAACGAAAAATATATGAAATATTTTCTCGGGAACTCTGACATTGAACTTACCAACGACAACATTTTTTGTGACGCTTGTGTTTATTATAAACAACATCGGGATAGTTTTAGCAGAAGGGAAAATATTTCAAGTAATGCAAGAGAGCTTATCTACTCTGATTTGTGTGAACCAATGACTGTGCAGACTTCTGGATAAAAACATTACTATGTTTAAAGATGCCTATAGACTATAAATTGCAGGTTAAATTATTTTTATATTTTTTAAATCATCCTCTTTCTTTAGGATGTATATTCTTTATACTGCCCTGTTAATTTTCTGCGCGAAAAATCGAACGTGGAAATTAAATTAAAATTATTTTCCAATGAAGTGAAAACAAGATTCGGAAAAGACATTGTTGAGTTACGTTCGGACAGAGCAAAATCATTGGGTATCGAACTAAGTACAATTCGGGAGATTGTTGTGTGTTGTTGAAGGGTTGATCGATACATAACACGCTTGGTCATAAAAGGGTACTTCTAAGAAAAAAGGTATCGACTACTCATAGACTTTTAGCCCAGTAGCACGTTTTGATACGAACAGAATAGTGTTAAGAGTAGCAGCGCGTAAAAAGTTGAGTTTAAGTTAGTTCGATGTTAAATCAGTCTTTCTCTACGGTGCATTGGAAGAAGAAATTTATATATGGCAACCTGAAAGGTTTGAAGATGGCACAGAAAGAGTGCCTAAATTGAACAAAAGGCTGTATATACTAAAACAACTTATATGTGTTGGAATCCGTCATTTAAAGATTTTCTCATGAATTGTGGTTTAAGACAGAATAGTGCTGATCCATATCTGTATGTAAAAGAAATTGATGGAAAGAAATAGTAATGTAATGTAAGCAATTATTTAGAAACTGAGATACATAGGTTCGAAGGTGGCTTAATTTTCATCACTCAAGCTGGTTATGTTTAGAAAATTTTACATCGATTTGGAATGCTAGAAGACAATCCTGTGCCAACACCTCTAAAAACTAGGTGGAAAGCAAGTGATCCCTTGGTTGCGAAGATATTTTGTCCATATAGAGAAATTATGGAAAATTTAATGTATTTCCAGATAGTCACTAGGCCTGATATTGTATTTGCTGTTGGTATTGCCTCAGAGCATTAGACAAGCCGACGAAAGCTTATTGTCAGCTCATTAAAAGATCCTTAGATACATAAAAGGAATAGCAGATGTTGTATTGCTTTATTCTAATAATAGAGATTTCATAACCTACAGCGACGAAAACTTTTCAGGGGATATCGAGTTCCGAAAGTTTACTACAGGTTCATTGTGTCTATGTAGTGGTGCAGCAGTGACATGGCATAGTAAAACGCAACAGTAGAAGTAGAATATGTGAGCGCGGCTACTGCGGCCAAAAACATGTTCTGGATGTTGTTAAGTGCAATTAGCACGACAAAACAGGAAAATATTCTGTACATGGAAAATATGAGTGCTATAAAGTTAGCTAAAAATCCTGAGTTTCACAAACGAACTAAACATATATAGTCTACTTCAGAAATGCATAGAGTAAAAAAGTCGCCCATAGGCGTAGGTGAACTTTGTTTATAGAAATAATAATAAAGATCCTTTTAAATCCCTGTTCTTTTGAAGTGTCCTTTTGCATACTTAATGAGGTTTTATTACTCTATAGGTTACTTTTATTACTCAATGCATATAAATAAGCTAGTACATAATGGAAACAGGTAATAAAACATAGATTATAAATACTTCTTAATTGTTCAACGAAAAGATGTTCTAATAATTCTCCGCTAACAGTGAGTGATAAAGTTATTATTTTAAATGTACACGATCGCATAAAACATGGCTACCATAGTATTACTGTACAAGAAATTATTCAACGATGTTCCCGAATGACTGGAATTGGAAAGTCCACCGTTTTCAAATTATTGCGGGAGAGAAAGGTCAAGTGGAACCTCCCAAGAAAATTCCAGGAAGACCAGTAAAAGTCCTTACTGAAGACACCAAATGTGCAATTCGAAAAAAATTCAGTCTTTTCAATAAAAAAAATACCCATTCTTCCCTTCGACAGCATTCCTTTGATAACTAGAAAACTCTTATGGACAACTTTAAAAAATATGGATTTTGCTTGAGAAAAGCATAACCGAAATCATAATGAGACGTGGATCAATGAAGGTTATATGATACAAAAAAATGTGGCAAGACAAAAATATAAACAGTGCCCGCCAAGCTTTCATCGAAGACCTTTCAACGGGTATGAAAGAGAAAAGGGATTATTAAAAGAAGGTCTGCTAACTTTTTAGTCGTGCCGGACGGGAGATTACCATGAGGAAATGTATTATAATGTGAAATAATAAAATATCTTCCGGCTGATTCAGTAGTGGTTATGGATAAGGCAAGCTTTCGCTCACAGCGCGTAGAGAAGACACCAACTTTATCTTGGAGAAAACAAGAAATTACCGACTGACTAATTACCAAAGGTATTGAGTTTGAACCCAATTTGATAAAGAAAAAACTACTAGATATAGCAAATTTACACAAAAATCGTTGTATGGAACCGTGTATGCCGTGGAAGATATAGTAGAAAACTATAATATAACTGTGCTGCGTTTTCTGCCATATCATTGCAAACTAAATCCTATAGAACTTATATGGACGCAAGTGAAGGAATATGTAGGAAGACAAAACACGACATTTAAAATGAAAGATGTTAAGGTGACACCAGAAAACTGGCAGCAGTCCAACATATGATGAAATAGGCTAGAAAATGTGGGATCTTGACAACCTGATCGATCAAACGGTTGACCCTTTAATTATAACGTCAAGAGGTGAAGACAGTCGTCAGATGACGAAGCATATAATTATGTTAACTATTATTATGAAACAGACTATAGACATTAGGTCTCATGCATGATCTTTATGCAAAAGATACAATAAAATAAAGTAGAGAGTAATCTTCGATTTGTTTACAAAAGCATTGGTAAAATTAAGATTTAATTTTCTCAGATGTAAATTTTTGAAAGTCTTAAAGACATTTAATTGTACGGTTATGTTAAATGTTGATTATTATTCATTGATTTGTTCTAGTTAAGTTTTAGAAACAGTATTCATGAAAGAAAACGTTAAAAGCAATAATACCGTCTAGCCGGCTTACCAAATACATATGCGAGTTCAGCGTTTTAATTTTTTTTTTCGCATATGTCCTTGTTTAACTGAGATAGTTGTAGATCTTTGCGTTTTAGGGTCCATAGATCCCGAAAAACGTGTTCTCATATTTCCATCGGTATGTCGATCTGTCAATACCTCAAAAACTACCTATTCGATTGACTTCCAATTTTGAATAAATAGCAAAGGTCATATGGGGATGGAATGGGTACATATGATGGAACAAAACTGCTGCTTCACAAAATGTTAAAAAACCTTTATTATGAAACTATTTATAGAATAGAACTTAAATTTTGCACAAAAGTCAAGTAGAAAACAGAAATAAATACAACAAAAGAACATAAAGGAAATGGCGGCCTAATAAAATGTTTAAATATTCGGTAGAATTTAATTTCTTCGAATAAAGTTTTCTTCTTTGCATAAAAAAAATTAATGACATAATTAATTTTTTTAAGGACCAGTAGTAGTAGTAGTAGTGAGGATAGGGGCGCCCAAACACGGCGTATAGGCCTAAAAGATCCTCGTAACCATCTCCTGTCCACCCACTCTCATAGGCTTGCAAATTACTTCAATCAAGGATTAAAACTACCACCCCTAGGTATGGCGGCTGATCCGAAGATTTTTCTTCTGAGTCTGCCCCACCTATTACAGATCCTTATTAAGAGGCATGACATTTGCTCTCCTTATCTACAATTAGCACAGAGTTGGCTATCTTTTATTTGTAATAAATATAGGTGCATATTTAGTCTGCAATGACCAGTCAGTATTCCGACCATATCCGCGATGACCTGGCGGCTCTTGGACATCAACCAGTTTGCCTTGGTTTGTGACACTTCTAGAACTTCCTTGGACCGTCTGTTGCCTTCTTCAAGTCGTCTTCCTTTTATCCCAGACCTACTTGTTTGGAAAGTTTTCCTTTGTTTGGTCCCAGTTATAGTACAGGACTCAAAGGCGTGCCAAGTTGTAGGCCCGCTCATTTCTTGCCTTAAGATCTACTGGACACTCGGAGCAGATATAGATCTCACCTTTCGGTCCTTTTAAAACAAAGACCTCCGCTTGGAAAACAGTAGCATATCTTTCCAGAGAAAAGTATTTTCCTAGTTCCCTGTCAACCCTGTACAGCCGAGTTCCGGCAAGCCCCGTATTGGCCTGTCTGGAGCCGTCGGTGTACCAGATTTCGACATTTTGGTGTGGTACCAAGGTTTCTGCTGCCCTTTGATCCCGGGTTGGGATTATTACTTCAAATGAATTGTGTATCCTTGAACGTGCATACGTATTGTTTGCCGAGGAAGAGAGGATGGGAATCTCCTCTGACATAACCCTGGCTATGTACATATGACCTCTTTCCTGTTGCCTGCTTCAGGTTTTATCCTTCATCTTCCCCTTGCCGGGTGTCATGACCGTCCTCCTGATTCCCAGGGAAAGCCATGACAACCCCAGTAGGACATTCAAGGCTGTTCTCATTGCACCGGTTATTCCCAGCTAGACCAGTCTCTGGCTTTTTCCACTTCAGTTCACCATACCACGGATCCCTGAGTGACCCTTATGTATGTTTATGTCGTGAGTGTTCCACGTCAGTTTACCATCTATTGTCACCCCCAAGTTGTTAACCTCCTGTTCTAATAACAGTGGCTTCTGATACAATGAGGTTAATCTAAACTCTAATATATTCCTTCTATTCGTGAAAAGTATGTGCTATTTTTTTCAAGATTTTCCGATAGCCTAGGCATGCAACATTTAAAAATTCAGTACATAAAAAGTACTTATTTAATTGACTTGAAATTTGCACAAAAGCCAGAAATATAGCGTTATTACCAGATAATTATTTAAGTATATATAAAGTTTGTTACCCGTACGCGATGGAGTTTCTATATGGGGGAAATTTTGGGTAAAGATGAATTTGCAGATTTTTTTTATTTGACTTTTGATTTTTTTTAACTTTCATACTGTGGCAACTCAAAAACAACTACAGAATGTTTGTAATTTTGTTCTAGTCTACTTTCAGGATGAAATCGAGTTTTTAAATTACTTAAGACATACTGTAGGCTCATATCTCCTAAAACGTTCTTATATGTGAAAAATATTTTTAACTTGTTAATAGTTTAATACTGGCATAAACGTGTGCCATCCAAATATACAATATGTAAATATATCTCTTATCTTTTGAACAACATATATTTTAAAAACTTATTAAAGCAAACACAATAGATAAAGTATTTAATTATTATTGTGATGAATATATTGCAAAATAAGCATGTCTGTTTAACAAACTAAAAAAATGTTTAATTGTCTTTCTCAATTATATTTACATGTATATCGTAGTCGTAAGACAACTTGTTTTCGACATTATACTTATACTTTGCCACTTATTGTTTATTGTAAGGGCAGGATTATCATTGTTTTTGGAAAATGAAAAACTGTTAAGAAATAGGTACCTAATATATTAATATTGCAGTCAGAATTATGTTTATGTTCCGTTCAATCGTTATTTATACATTTGATACGTTTTTGATATAAAAGATAAGAGAGGGTGTTGGCTTCCAAAGAAATAGACATAAAAGAGGTGCATTAAATGAGTGGTTGTGATTCTAAAACATTCTCAAAAGAAGTTCAAACCTAGAGTCTATTTTTTATATTGATCAATGAAAGAGAACCATTGTGGTGATGAATCTTCGCACTGGGTTTAAACTTAGCGACTTTCCTATTTTTTCATTTTTCAAGTAGGAGTACTAAATATTCATTTAAAAATAAAAATAAAAAAATATTTAAGGCTTAATGTACAGTAACCCTTCTGTGAATTAAACAAAGAGGAGGTGCGACTGAAACAAGTTTATTGCTGATGTATTTAAAAAGCAAGATTTTGGTTATCGAACTGTGCAGCAGTACAACTGTTTTATATTTCTGACTTTTAGAATTGATCGTACTATTACATCACCCTTCCACATTTTTTGAGATCTTTACGTTTCAGGGTCCCTAGATCACGAAAAACATGTTTTCTCCATTCTGTCGGTCTGTCTGTTCGCGGCAGAGCTAAAAAACTACTTACCCGATTGACTTCAAATTTTGGTCAAAATTGAGGGTCATATGGGGATGACCTGGTAACATTTTGGTAAAAATTCAATATGGCAGAACAAAATGGCGGCATAGTAAAATGTTAAAAAAATTATTACTAAAAAAGTGCTTATCCGATTTTCTCAAATTTTGCCTAAAAATCAAGTATTAGGTAGGTATCAACTGGTAAGATTTTGATACGAATCCAAGAATGGCGGCTTAGTAAAATATTTAAAAATTCAACCTGAAAAAAACTACTTAATGAACCATAATTAATTGTAGTAGGTATAGAGATAAACTAGGAAAGCTGTGGTACTAATTCAAGATGGCGGAATAGAATGGTAGCCAAATAAAATTTTAATAATCTGAAAAAATCACCCTTTCAGGTTTTACGTATTTTTGCGTTTTAGTGTCCTTAGATGCCAAAAAATATGGTTTTTCAATTTCGTCGGTTCTGTCTATCAGTTCGCGGCATAGCTTAAAAAGTAATCATAAGATTGACTTCAAATTTTGGGCAAAAATTAAGGCTCATATGGTGATGACCTGGTAATCTTTTGGTAAAAATCCAATATGCCGAAACTGGAGGGCGGTCTAGTGAAATGTTAAAAAAGTTATCACTAAAAACCTAATTATTCAATTTATAATATAAGCATAAATTGGTAGATACGAATTTAACGTGACGTAACAAAATCGTGGTTTGTGTCAATGTAAAAACTACTTACTGAATTTATTTTAAATTATGCCCAAAAATCAAGTGTGGCATAGGTAGAAACTGGTAAAATATTGGTAGGAATCCAATATATTGAAACAAAATGGCGTCCCATATAAATGTTTGAAAAGACAATATATATGTGTTCCTAAATAACTATATCAAAATACAAGAGTTCTAACCACACTACACGACAACTTGTTACGTTCTGGACGCGCGTTTAGTTAGCATCATCAGCAGATGATAAAAACTAAAGTAACTTATCCTAACCGAGGCTATTTATAGGTAAATGTGGTCCCACTTGGTTGCACCCGACTGCACCGTTGTCAAGCAAACAATAGAGGGGACAATAGGGAATAGGTTCTCTGTCTTTATTTAGTGCTTTCTTACCACATTTAATTATTTCTATACTCTCAAATGCATCCAATAATCTATTATTAGATACATTTTTAATCAACTTAAGATTATTTATTCCTATTTGGTGATTGTTTTCCAAAGCATGTTGCGCAAGGTTTGATTTTTCTGTTCTTCCGTATCTTAAATGTGCCATGTGTTCTTTAAAACGAATGTTTATGAAGCGTTTAGTTTGCCCAACATATTTTAGATTGCAGTCATTACAGCTAATTTCATAGATACCACTCCTCTCCTTCAAGTAGACTTTGTCTTTAGGGTTTCCAAGGAGATTTTTCAAACTGTTCTCCGTTTTGTAGGCTACTCTAAAACCTACGTTTTTAAATACCATTTGTAGACTTCTCGTATATCTGGAATCAAATGGGATTATTATGAACTTATTGGAAGCCACATCATTGGTGGTTGAAGGGTAGTGGCATCTTTTAATATTTTCTTATGCTTATGTCTATTTACTAATTTATGTAAAAAATTATCTTTATATCCATTACTTTTAGCTAGATTTTTAATTCGATTCATTTCATTGTTAAAGCGTTCTTTACTTAATGGAAAATTGCCTAACCTGTGAGTTAAGAAATGAAATGCTGCCATTTTGTGTTGACGGCAATGAAATGACTCGGATGTTATATACCTATCAGCATTTCACTTCTTAACTCAGAGGTTAGTCAATTTTCCATTAAGTAAAGAACGTTTTAATAATGAAATGAATTGGAATAAAAATATAGCTAAAAGTAATGAATATAATGATAATTTTGTACATAAATTAGTAAATAGACATAAGCAGAAGAAAATGTTAATACTGATAGGTATATAACATCCGAGTCATTGTCAGTCAACTTATATTTAAAAGTGATGTAACTAAGGTCATTAATATTTTTAAAAATCCCCTTGCGTCAAAGACCTTTCTGGCATATGTAAAAAAGAAATTATACCGTGTTGCCAAGTTTTGAGGTTTGATATTTTTTCCTAGTGAGTAGATACATAGATTGTTTTACATCTATGTTAGGAAGCTACATTAGTTTTATTCGTCGCTGACTGACTATATTAGTTTCGAGTTAAAGATGTATTTGGTAATTCAAATTCTTGTAGAAAGAAAAATTCCTGCAAAAACCTGAATAGTGCAATTTCTTCATATATTAAACATTTTTATCCGATATGACAGGATTCAAAGACCACATTAAACCATCTATTACTATGGTTTTGAAGCCAACTGTGTATATATTCCGTTATACATTGTATTATATTGTGTGCTGTTGAGAATAATCGAAAGAATATATGATTTAATAAAAAAAGTGCGAAACTGAGGGTGCGAGGAACGAGTATAGCAAAATAGGAAACATTTTAACTGCAGGCGTATATAACGGGAAAAAATATATTTAAGTTATAAATTTAAATCAAATTCCAAATATTTCTGAAGATCAATTCCCTTAATATAAATTTAAAATCGATTGATTCTTTTGCTCTATAAAACTCTTACACAGGTATTCACTAAAGAGGTTTAAATTTAGACCAGATCTAACTTGACAGTTATAGGTTTAAGATGACATTTTTAACAATTGAACAAATAATTTTTCTAATGTCACAGTTACAAAATGACAACCTTAGACATATTTTTTTTTTAAGATTATAACGTGAGTACTGGAGATTTGACAGAATAATTAAAACTATGAATATACATAGGGAACACAAATACCATAGATAATTTTTTAAATTTGAAAAATAGTAAAACAACATTTTTGTAAATCTTCTAAATTTATGTATTTAAAACAGTAGTACCACATAGGGCGAAATAAGAAAATTTTTCAGTGGTAACATCTTGCAGAAAAGTAAAAGTGAATTATAATTCTTACGATACGGAAAAAACAAAAATAAACTTAGTTCTTGGTTTAAAAAACAGAATTTCAAAAATATGTCACCATAGCTTAAAGCAACAAAGTTAATTTAAATTAAAAAACTCGCTTCTTCAAAATTCGTATTCAGAAGAAAGTCATTTATATACATAAAAGATCCAACGCCTAAAATAATAAATTAAAACCTGAAACTAATATTATTATAACCAACAAGGTAGTAAATACTATATATATATATATATATATAAATATATATATATATATATATATATATATATATATATATATATATATATCCACTGGACCACCACGTGTGATCCATTTTCGTCCAAGGTAGTCTCGAACGTTAACTAAGAAATGGGATGGTGTAGAAACTGTATTCTATTCCAGTCTGCTGCTTCCATTAAAGCCGGCAACTCAACACTATCAATTAAATCTTCCCCGCTCAACCTAAAATAATTTTAAAGTGCCATTATAAAGAATACAACAAAAGTTCTATATATATATATATATATATATATATATATATATATATATATATATATATATATAAACTGCTGTGCATAATAACTGCAATTCTAAAATTTTTGGGTAAAATTCAAATTGTTGTAGCTTTTCAGAGATGAGAGATATTGGGCTACGGTTTTCAGCGTATTATGGAGATATGTTTTGAAAAAAAGCCCAGTATTATGTATTTTTTCAAAGTGCGTTTCATTTTATTATACAGGGTGTGAGATGACACCGTCTTATTTTTTTAAATGTTTGTTAAGAGCGAGAACTTGTTACAGCAACTCTTAAGTTTTCTTTTTTCGACCAAAATGATCTTTGGCAAGATGCAAAAAAACAATTTCTAGCGATTTGTCGTATCTTCACTTGTTTTCAATATACAGGGTTTTTTCGAAAAAAACGACATCGTTACATTATTAACACTTCAACACGACACCCTGTACATTAGTCGGACATTGGTCACTTGATTTATTATGGGTATTTATGCCTGTAATCATATTCATAGGAGCAATGTATACATGGTGTAACATAAGTAAAAGAGAAATAACAAAATTGGAAATTAATATTTTGGTTGAATTTCGTACACTCCCTCCTTGAATCTCTTGTCAAATCTAAAATAATGAAAGCTCGCCAGTTTTGTGAGAATTTTTGAAAATAATTAATCCTTTTGTCGAAACGGTTTTTTAGGTTTTGTCTTAAATGCATTTATTATTGAATATACAGGGCGTTATTTAATAACTAATTAAGAAACGGCTACATTCTGATATTCCAGTAAATTTTTCACAATTTTTGGTTTGTTCAGCCAAAAACTAAAAAGATATGATACATGTTATGTTTCGATATTGATATACTAAGTATTTTATATTAAGAAACCATACATTTCAATTTTCTGCCAAGCTATTGCCGTGCTATAAAATGGAATAATTAAAATAGCCCACTAATCACCGAATTAAGTCGAAGCCAATTTGGCATAATAAGACAATTTTAAATGCATTGGCACTATTGCCAGATTTATACACTTTTTTTTTTGAAAATAATAAGTAGACCTTTCACTTTTTTGATACCTACTTCAAATACCCTTTGTATTTTATGAAATAAAACAAGCTTATTTAAACACCTTATAAATATTTTTAATTAATACGTTGCGTACTAAGGGTGCAAAAAAAAACAAAAGAATAAAAAAAAATTCCACACTTTGCTATCAAATATTCAAGCTCTAGACATTGCAAAAGAACCCTACTAAATTACTAAATTATATAAAATTTTATTTATTTTAAAGAAGTTTCCTTCAAGAAGAAATGTAAAATAAAATATTTAGTTAGTATCTTGTGGGTCCCCCCTTTTATTGATAATCTCCTGACACCTTCGAGGCATTGATAAAATAAGATTATTTATAAAATACTGTGGAATGTTTTCCCACTCTTCCCTAATTGCAACTTCAAGCTGGTCTAACGTTTGCGGTGGATTTGCTCTTCCGCGTAATTTAAATTTTAAATGACTCCAAACATGCTCAATTGGATTGAGGTCTGGAGACTTTGCCGGCAAATACAATGTATTAATTTGGAAGGCTTCCAAAGTCTCTATAACGGTTCTAGCTCGGTGGGGCCTTGCATTGTCATCAGCTAAGATAAAATCGTTTCCAAAATTATTTGCAAATGGTAGAATGATATTTATTAGACATTCATTCCTATAAATTTCGGCGTTGACAGTCCCACGAGTGATAAATAATTCTGTTTTGCCATTTCTCATAATACCCCCGAATATGGTTAAACCTCCGCCACCAAAGGCCTCTTCAGCAGTCATATTTTCTTCGTTATACCTTGTATTCCTTTGGCGCCACACCGTTATTCGTCCATCCGAATGATATAAAGTTACTCTGGATTCATCAGTAAATAGACAATTAGACCAGTTATCCAAATTCCAATTAATATGTTCCGTGCACCATTCGAGTCGGGAAGCTCGATGCTGTGGTAAAAGTCGCACACATCTGGCTCGTTTTCGATTCCTGAAAGCAACAAACACGGTTGACAAAAGTAAGTTGTCTTAATAAGTCATTACTAGTAGTAAGCTGATTATAAAATAATAAAATTATGAAGCACTTGGGAGATATACGTATAAATACGATTTTTCCCGATTTTGTTTTTATTTTTTCCTTTATAATAAGTAGTATTAAAAATTACATATTTATTGTCACTTCTTCCCCTTTACAGAACCTCCGAAATCGTTTAAAATTTTATCAATTTTTAGACTGCATATTAATTAGCACCAAATTACGGAATTTTCCCTTAATTTAACAAATTTTGTATCTTTACGGTTTTTGAGATCCTACCTCTGCATACACTCGAGTTTGTAATACCCTGTATAAAACCATCCATTTAAATCTCAAATAATTCATTTAAGTAAATTTTAATATCTAAATAAGTATTTATTTATTTACCTAAGCCCGTTTTTGTTGAGTTTTCTTCTCACCGTGGAATTGTTTACGAGAACACCTGTTTCTGCTCGTAAATTTGAATTAAACCAAGAAGAACTACGTAAGGGGTGAATTCTAGCTTGTCGAATCAAGTTACGTTCCATTGGGAGAGTAATTTTCGGAGGCCTACCACCACTTGTTCGGTATCTGTGAGACCCAGTTTCATTCATCCTTTGTTGTAAACGGGTTATCACACTAGGGTGTACATTGTATAGTCTTGCAACCTCAATCTTTTGCATTCCTTCATAAATAAGCCTCAAGCAATTTTCTCTTTCGATCTCGGAAAGTCTTCGCATTTTTCACATTTGTATTTAGTCTGACAGATTACCAACGATAAACATTCAGTTGACATGGCTATTCAATTATGTCATTTATTTTTTCATAGCCGCCTTGCAGGAAACTTCTCTAAATAAAAGAAGTTATTTATCACGGTTTTTTGCAATGTATACAACTTAAAATTTTGACAATAACGTGTTCCTAATAAGGGCGGATCTAGGATGATGTTAAGGGGGGGGGGGCGAAAATAAATAAAAATATGAAAAAACGTGAGGTTGCAAGACTATTCAATGTACACCCTAGTGTGATAACCCGTTTACAACAAAGGATGAATGAAACTGGGACTCACAGATACCGAACAAGTGGTGGTAGGCCTCCGAAAATTACTCTACAAATGGAACGTAACCTGATAGAACACACCCCTTACGGAGTTCTTCTTGGTTTAATTCAAATTTACGAGCACAAACAGATGTTCTCGTAAACAATTCCACGGTGAAAAGAAATCTCAACAAAAACGGGCTTAGGTAAATAAATAAATACTTATTTAGATATTAAAATTTACTAAAATGAATTACTTACTTGAGATTTAAATGCCGCTGTAGGATATATACAGGGTATTACAAACTCGAGTGTATGCATAGGTAGGGATCTCGGAAACAGTAAAGATATAAAATTGGTTAAATTAGGGGAAAGTTCCGTAATTTGATGCTAATTAATGTGCAGTATACAAATTGATGAAATTTTAAACGATTTCGGAGATACCGCAAAGGAGAAAAGTGACAATAAATATGTATTTTTTTTATTACTACCTAAATAATTATAAATAAAGGAAAAAATAAAAGCCAAATCGGGAAAAATGGTATTATACGAATATCTCCCAAGTGTTCCTTAATTTTAAACAGCTTACTACTAGTAATGACTTAAAGACAACTAACATTTGTAAACCGAGTAGGTATGTTGCTTTCAAGAATCAAAAACGAGCCAGATGTGTGCGACTTTTACCACAGCACCGAGCTTCCCGACTCAAGTGGTGGACAGAACATATTAATTGGAATTTGGACAACTGGTCTAATTGTCTATTCACTAATGAATCCAAAGTTACTTTATACCATTCGGATGGACGAATAACGGTATGGCAGCAAAGGAATACAAGGTATAACGAAGAAAATATGGCAGCTGAAGAGGCCTTTGGTGGCGGAGGTTTAACCATATTTGGGGGTATGATGAGAAACGGCAAGACAGAGTTATTTATCACTCGTGGGACTGTCAACGTCGAAATTTATAGAAATGAATGTTTAATAAATATCATTCTACCATTTGCAAATAATTTTGGAATCGATTTTATCTTAGCTGATGACAATGCAAGGCCCCACCGAGCTAGAACCGTTATAGAGACTTATTTATAATGTGTTTAAATAAGCTTGTTTTATTTCATAAAATACAAAGGGTATTTGAAGTAGGTATTAAAAAAAGTGAAAGGTCTACTTATTATTTTCAAAAAAAAAAGTGTATAAATCTGGCAATAGTGCCAATGCATTTAAAATTGTCTTATTATGCCAAATTGGCTTCGACTTAATTCGGTGATTAGTGGGCTATTTTAATTATTCCATTTTATAGCACGGCAATAGCTTGGCAGAAAATTGAAATGTATGGTTTCTTAATATAAAACACTCAGTATATCAATATCGAAACATAACATGTATCATATCTTTTTAGTTTTTGGCTGAACAAACCAAAAATTGTGAAAAATTTACTGGAATATCAGAATGTAGCCGTTTCTTAATTAGTTATTAAATAACGCCCTGTATATTCAATAATAAATGCATTTAAGACAAAACCTAAAAAACCGTTTCGACAAAAGGATTAATTATTTTCAAAAATTCTCACAAAACTGGCGAGCTTTCATTATTTTAGATTTGACAAGAGATTCAAGGAGGGAGTGTACGAAATTCAACCAAAATATTAATTTCCAATTTTGTTATTTCTCTTTTACTTATGTTACACCATGTATACATTGCTCCTATGAATATGATTACAGGCATAAATACCCATAATAAATCAAGTGACCAATGTCCGACTAATGTACAGGGTGTCGTGTTGAAGTGTTAATAATGTAACGATGTCGTTTTTTTCGAAAAAACCCTGTATATTGAAAACAAGTGAAGATACGACAAATCGCTAGAAATTGTTTTTTTGCATCTTGCCAAAGATCATTTTGGTCGAAAAAAGAAAACTTAAGAGTTGCTGTAACAAGTTCTCGCTCTTAACAAACATTTAAAAAAATAAGACGGTGTCATCTCACACCCTGTATAATAAAATGAAACGCACTTTGAAAAAATACATAATACTGGGCTTTTTTTCAAAACATATCTCCATAATACGCTGAAAACCGTAGCCCAATATCTCTCATCTCTGAAAAGCTACAACAATTTGAATTTTACCCAAAAATTTTAGAATTGCAGTTATTATGCACAGCAGTTTATATATATATATATATATATATATAGCCACTGGATCATCACGTCCGATCCATTTTCGTCCAAGGTAGTCTCGAACGTTAACTAAAAAATGGGATGGTGTAGAAACCGTATTCTATTCTAGTCTGCTAATATAATATCTTCCATTAAAGCCGGCAACTCAACACTATCAATTAAATCTTCCCCGCTCAACCTAAAATAATTTTATATATATGCCATTATAAAGAATACAACAAAAGTTCTATATATATATATATATATATATATATATATATATATATATATATATATATATATATATATATATATATATATATATATATATATATATATATATATATATATATATAGCCACTGGACCACCACGTCCGATCCATTTTCGTCCAAGGTAGTCTCGAACGTTAACTAAAAAATGGGATGGTGTAGAAACCGTATTCTATTCCAGTCTGCTGATATAATATCTTCCATTAAAGCCGGCAACTCAACACTATCAATTAAATCTTCCCGCTCAACTTAAAATAATTTTAAAGTGCCATTATAAAGAATACAACAAAAGTTCTATATATATATATATATATATATATATATATATATATATATATATATATATATATATATATATATATATATATATATATATATATATATATATATATATATATATATATATATATATATATATATAGTTATAGCCACTGGACCACCACGTCCGATCCATTTTCGTCCAAGGTAGTCTCGAACGTTAACTAAAAAATGGGATGGTGTAGAAACCGTATTCTATTCCAGTCTGCTGATATAATATCTTCCATTAAAGCCGGCAACTCAACACTATTAATTAAATCTTCCCCGCTCAACTTAAAATAATTTTAAAGTGCCATTATAAAGAATACAACAATATATATATATATATATATATATATATATATATTTTTTTTTTGCTTTGTGTTCTTTGACCTTTTTTTTTCAATATATATTTATCCTAATTTTTCTTGGTTTGAGGTCAATACATTAACAACAAAATTAGTACATATTTTTAAACATATATTTCGTTTCTAAGGTGACGTTTCGACCATAGTTTTGGTCTTTTTCAAACCTAAAATTTGTTTAGCACTATTTTTTTAAGTTTATAAAGTATTAAAAATTTAGGACTTACCATAGAACGTAAAATAGTTGACTAAAAAGTATACATAATCCACATATCTGACATATACTACACATATTTAATTTACATTTTACAAATATTGTGGACGTTTATTACAGACAAATTACAAGCGACTGAGCGAACACTGTTATAGTAAAGATATATACAATTTATTTAGGTTGTTTATGTCTTTTTTGTCATTTATGTCGTTTTTGTTTTTTTGAATTTCAGCCATCTCAAAAAATTACTTTTTTTCAACTGAGGTTCGGATTTTAATACTTTCACTTGTTCGTAGTTGAAAGTATGTTTTTTGGACATCTCATGGTGTGTTAATGCGGTGCTGTTCTTTTTATCATATTTGTGACTTTTCAGTCTATTTTCTAAGTATTGGCATGTTTGTCCAATATAAACACCGTTACAATTATTGCAAGGGATCTGATAGACTATATTGCTTTTTTTATTAATTGGCGTTTTCGATTTTAAGTTGCTGAAGTTCTTTGACAATAAGTTATAGGCTTTGTGACTTGTCGTGATGTTATATTTTTTAAAAAGGTTTTGAAATTGCTGGGATAAACCATTTATGAAAGGCAGAGAAATGTATTTTGTTTTAGGTAGATTTGATGTAATAATGGCATTTTCAGAATTATAATATTTATGTATTTTATTGAATTGTTTGAATACATAAATATTATAATTCTGAAAATGCCATTATTACATCAAATCTACCTAAAACAAAATACATTTCTCTGCCTTTCATAAATGGTTTATCCCAGCAATTTCAAAACCTTTTTAAAAAATATAACATCACGACAAGTCACAAAGCCTATAACTTATTGTCAAAGAACTTCAGCAACTTTAAATAAATTATTCAAAAGCAGAATACATAAATATTATAATTCTGAAAATGCCATTATTACATCAAATCTACCTAAAACAAAATACATTTCTCTGCCTTTCATAAATGGTTTATCCCAGCAATTTCAAAACCTTTTTAAAAAATATAACATCACGACAAGTCACAAAGCCTATAACTTATTGTCAAAGAACTTCAGCAACTTAAAATCGAAAACGCCAATTAATAAAAAAAGCAATATAGTCTATCAGATCCCTTGCAATAATTGTAACGGTGTTTATATTGGACAAACATGCCAATACTTAGAAAATAGACTGAAAAGTCACAAATATGATAAAAAGAACAGCACCGCATTAACACACCATGAGATGTCCAAAAAACATACTTTCAACTACGAACAAGTGAAAGTATTAAAATCCGAACCTCAGTTGAAAAAAAGAGAATTTTTTGAGATGGCTGAAATTCAAAAAAACAAAAACGCCATAAATGACAAAAAAGACATAAACAACCTAAATAAATTATATATATCTTTACTATAACAGTGTTCGCTCAGTCGCTTGTAATTTGTCTGTAATAAACGTCCACAATATTTGTAAAATGTAAATTAAATATGTGTAGTATATGTCAGATATTTGGATTATGTATACTTTTTAGTCAACTATTTTACGTTCTATGGTAAGTCCTAAATTTTTAATACTTTATAAACTTAAAAAAATAGTGCTAAACAAATTTTAGGTTTGAAAAAGACCAAAACTATGGTCGAAACGTCACCTTAGAAACGAAATATATGTTTAAAAATATGTACTAATTTTGTTGTTAATGTATTGACCTCAAACCAAGAAAAATATATATATATATATATATATATATATATATATATATATATATATATATATATAGCCACTGGACCACCACGTCCGATCCATTTTCGTCCAAGGTAGTCTCGAACGTTAACTAAAAAATGGGATGGTGTAGAAACCGTATTCTATTCCAGTCTGCTGATATAATATCTTCCATTAAAGCTGGCAACTCAACACTATCAATTAAATCTTCCCCATTCAACCTAAAATAATTTTAAAGTGCCATTATAAAGAATACAACAAAAGTTCTAGAAGATTATCTCACAAGATGTCTATACCCCTAACGATTGTTATGAAATTTTGAAAATTATGAAAATTTATGATTTTGTGTCTGATTGAATCCAGCTTCGATAGTTGCTCAAATGTAATGTAGAAAGTTTGTTTGTCAGTTGATCTACGTAGCCATTAACAAAAATTAATTCTTGGAAGAAAATCAGTGGGCATTAAAGCTTGTCCTCTTTGTAGGTGATAGGGGTATATCAATTGCTCAAGCAAGGTAAGCCAAACAGCTTGACCATTTACACCTTCACGTACATTATACTCCTTACAGAAAAAGAGGACTAATTTTCGACAATTCATATATGCCTTCTTCAAATTCTGCAGTGGGAATAGTTCTGTTACGCCCACAATCGTTTCTCCTTGGCTCAAATGAACCGGTATCGCTAAGGCATTGATGGATCCTATGAAAATTTCTTCGAAGGACCTCTTGTCTATTTTTAACTGTAAATCCGTACATGAAATGTATACCAGCTAATTTAGATGTTGAATAATTCATTTTCATTGATAATGGAAACTAGTAAAATGAAAAACCATTTGAAGCAAGAAATTAAAAGCTAATAATTAAAAGTCGCGCGAGAATGTTAACGTCAACAAAAGTTGCCATAACAAAATCACTTTTCCTAATTAAAAATTACTTAATTAAAAATATATTTCTTTAATAACTGTGCTGTAAAGCTTTAAGTCATGGAAAAATAAAACTGTTGTGTTAAGGTTTAGAAAATATCGATTTAAAGAAATAATTTTGCTAATTGCAAATAGCCAGTGGCTTAGTAGTAAGAAGTTCGGAGGGTCAATAGGGTCACGACCCTAAAAAAGTAACACCTTGTAGATTTTTACAAAACCTCTTTTACCCGTTTCGTAGATATTGGTCACCGTATATCCTAAGACAAATTTAAAAAGAGTATCTCTAGAAATAAATAAAACATATAAAAACTTGGATTCCCTGTATCTTGAAAACGAAGCATTTCCGGAACTACATTTATAGAATTATTTTTAAATATTTTATAGTACTCTACGCCCCTGAAATGTCGAACACTTATTTAGTGACTATCTGTACATATACATATGTCACCTATTGATTTTTGTCTAATCTACAAGAGCCTAATCTGCGTCGAGAGAAGAATTAAAAAAACACTAACTACAACCGAGGTAGCGTTGATAAAACCTAAAAATAAAAAAAAACAAATTCAAAATGCTGATAACTTGATTTTATTTATTTTTTAATAACTGCTTAAACGTCACAATATGAGCGACAACAGGGACGGTTTTTGTCTTCCCAACTCAACTCAATCCTAAATATTAAGAAATCATTGTTCTTGGTATTAGACCATGTCAAATTGGAATTACTATACTACGCGATCTGAACACTGAATGAGATCGAAGAAATTCAGGCAGGCGTTATACCCGACTTTGCTCGCCAAACTGTGACCCTGCGTTAAGATCGGTTCCCATGTGTAATATAAACTGTACCCCGTAAACTCGCACCTCTATTGAAGTTTTTTATTTGTTTAAAAATTTCAATAGATTCTCTAATTTTTCGTTTATAGAATCCTGGAACCGACGCTAGAACCTTGGTTTCTTTTACATTCATAAAATGACCAGGGGTATGCTGGTGTTCAGCTACATCAGATTGAACAATTTGCTTCTTTTTAATACATCGTTCATGTTCCTTAAGTCTATAGTAATTATTCTCCACAGGAGCAATTAATTTCATATACTCCTTCTGTTTGAAAAGATACAATATCTTTCGGGGATCTCAAGCATTGTCCAATCTTCTTATGTGTATTGAAGATTGTACGCATGTTGGGTCGCACAAGTAATCGTTCTATTTTGTTTGTGGTGCCATGTACGTAGGGAAGAACAATACTACCTAAAGGTGGCTCTCTATCATTCTCCTTTTGGGGAGTTGGTTTAATACATCTCTTAATTGAATACGTGATATTTTCAGTGCAATAGCCATTCTCTCTGAAGGCTTCAGTCAGTTTCGATATTTCCGATGTTTGAAAATCTTAATCAGAAATCGAAATGGCTCTAAATACTAGTAATTTAATAACCTATTTCTTTTATGCTGGATGGTGGTGGGAAATTGCATTTAAGTATTCTATTTGTACTATTTTCCTTCTTTTGAACAAATACATCTAGATAGGGAATCGTTCCATTAGATTCATTTTTTATTGTAAATTTAATATTATGATATTGTTGACTAAGGTGATCCAGAAATATGAGGAGATTTTCCTGTCCATGAGGCTAAACAACAAAAGTATCACCTACATATCTCAAACAGTGTTTTGGTTGTAGTGGGGCGGATGACAGAGGAGATCCCAAGGCTGCCCCTAAGGTTCGTTCATAAAAACTTCCTTGAAAAATGAAATAAGCAGATGTAAGACAAGCTTGCACTAGGTCTATTAAGTTATTATCAAGGTTATTTTGGTCCAATATGATATTTACCTGATATAATGGAAATTGAGTCGTTAACAAGAACATTTGTGAAACTGACCAAAATTTTTTCGGGATCCAACTGGTTTGCCTTAAGTTTTTCCACGAAATGTGCAGAGTTTTTTTTATAAAAGAATCTGTTTTTGAGTAAATGGATTAAGGAAATTTGAAACATATTTGCCTAACATTGTGGTACATTGTTCTTGTGTATCTTGAGAAGAACCTGGGGACCTTGCGTGGCTTTAATAATTTCTTCTGCGCTGGTAGCAGGCTGGATGCGGTACTCAGATTAGTGATGCGCCTTTCTATTCTACTTGTGGGCTCTGCCTGTATCACCTTATTAGTGTTGTTGTCTTAAAGTTAAGTTATCTTTTCCACGTATTCCGATAACTGTGGGATTGCCTTCATCTCCTGGAAGGACAAGGATGTCTGTGTTTTCATTTAAGGAATCTATCGAATTTCGGCTGCGGAGAGGTTCGACTTTTGGTTTTGAAATTCTTAATGATCTTTGCTCTCTCATACCTAACTTCATCGGCTTGCTCCGCTGGTAATCTTCTGATTGCGACTTCAACGGAGGATAGTATGTCTACTAGGGGAATGCTACTTGGTGCTATTGCGACATTTTTACCTCTGGAGAGGACTATATTTTGCGGAGGTTTCACTGTTTTTTTTTTCTGTTCAGGAGTGCTTCAAAGTTTTTTTGTTGCTTAAGTGTAACTTCTTGATAGTTTTCGCTGCCTATGCATTGGTGATGTTGTCGAAAGTTATAAATATGGTTCCTTCAAGTCTAAAAACCGATTTCAGGTGAATTTCTAGTAGTATTTCTACAAAGGAAAAAAATGGTACATTAGAACAATTTTTCTATAGAAAACCGACGCATATAAATAGATAGTTAAATGTAAATTCCCACCATCCAGCACAAAACGATAGTATTTAGAGCCATTTCGATTTCTGATCAAGATTCTCTAACAACGGTAACATCGAAATTTAATGAAGCTCTGAGAGAGAATAGCTATTGCACTAAAGATACACGTGTTCAATTAAAAGATATAGTAAAAGTTAACACAACTTTTGGACAACAATGCCTATAAGGTTATGCTGACTGCGTAAGTAGAATAGAAAGACGCATCACCAATCTGACGCTTCCAGCCTGCCATCAGTGGCAAAGAAATCATTAATGCCAAGCAACTTTAAGATTCCCAGGTTCTATGGTCTTCCCAAGTTACACAACAACACTGTATCACTTCGCTCGATCGTCCTACAATAGACTCGCCCACATACAAATTAGATAAATATCTTCCAAATGTTCCTAATCCATTTACTGAAAAAATAGATTCTTTTATAAAAAACTGCCATTTCGTGGAAAAACTTAAGGCATTCCACTTGGATCCCGAAGATATTTTGGGCAGTTTCGATGGACACTATCATGTACATGTATCACTATACCTAAATATTCCTGTTAACGACTCAGTTTCTATTATATCAGACACATTGCTTGTATTAAATATAGTTATTTCATTTTTCAAGGAACTTTTTATGTTCAAACCTTAGGGGCTGCTATGGGATCTCTTCTATCACCTATAGTAGCCAATATCTTCATGTAGACCTTTGAGGATATTGCTTTAACATCCGCTCCATTACAACAAAAACACTGGTTCAGTTATGTAGATGATAATTTTGTTGTTTGGGCTAATGGACAGGAAAATTTCCTTATATTTCTGTATCACCTTTATCAACAACGTCATAATATTATATAGAAAACCGACGCATACAAATAGATATTTAAATGCAAATTCGTTACACAAAAGAATATTGGGCAATTCTTGCGATTCCCGAAAGATGTACCTTTTCAAACAGAAGGAGTATATAAAATTCCTTGCTCATGTGGAGAAGTGTATGTGGGATAAACAGGGCGCTCATTATCCACTAGACTTAAGAAACATAAACGATGTATTAAAAAGAAGCAAATTGTTCAATCTGCTGTAGCCGAACACCAGCATACCACTGATCATTTTATAAATGTAAAAGAAACCAAGGTTCTAGCGACCAGCGTAATTCCAATTTGAAACGGTCTAATCCCACGAACCACGATTTCTTCATTGCCCAAAGCCGTGAAAGCTTCCGTTCTATGTTGGCTTTGTTGATTTAAAAAAGATCTATTATAAATGAAAAACGTTTTTGAAGCAACATGATCCAAGATATTAAAAGATACAGGACTTCGCTGGGCATAAGCACAAATTATACCATATCACAGAAAAATTGCGTTAGATTTTTCTGTGATCACACCTAACATGTAATATAATATGTATTATATGTTACGTATGTGTATGAATAGAAATTTCAAATAGTGTTCAGCTGGAAGAGGGTAACTGATATCCGGTATATTACACGAATACCAGTAACGAACCTAACAGTGATTAAAAATATGTGTTTTAGAGAGCCTGAACGCCATGCACAAGTATGCTCTGGAGCAAAATGGACTTTGCTATGTAGAACTTCTATTTAGACCGATAGTTTTAATATCGGATTATAATTTTACCGAGTGGTTGCTATCATCAAATACTGTGCTATCAAAATCGAGAGATTATTTCTATCTATTCAACTGGCTTCAAGGTGGAATTCTCATTTCTGATGGTAAGTATATTTTATTAAACCATAAATAAGTACCTATCGAAAATTTTAAAGCCACATATTATAATAAACACAGTTTTGGTTTTCGGGAGAACGTCTTTCTTATTTCTTTTTTTTTACATCACGAAAACCTTTCTAGATGCGGTATTATAGATTGCTTATTAATAGCGATGCCGCGAGAGAAGACATATTTTATATTCTCGTCTTGTCTCGTCTGGTTTTGTATGGAATACTACTCTAATGAAGGGGTTGAGACGAGCCGAGATTCTCGCCTCGTCTCGACTTTTATTAAAAAAACCCTCACCTTATAGATTTCTGTCAAAGGATATTACTGCATCAATAAAGTTCTTCAGATTTATTTTACATAGACATTTCATTCTAAACGGATACGGAAATTCTAAAGCCTCACGTTGTGTTTTTTGCTCACGCCATTGGAGATGGATTTATCTCCATGCATGAGAATGCATGTCCACACACGGTAAAGGTTTTAAAGAAGTATCTGGCAGACTCTGAAATTTCCGTAATGGATTGGCTAGCCCGATATTAATCTTATTGAGCATGTATGTTAAGACAAGTTCGGGAAGTAGTGTAAAATCTACAGGAGCTCCGGTTGGCACTCAACCGAATTTGGCAAAACATTAACCAACAACTTTTCCACAATTTAATTTTAAGCATGCCCAATAGATGTCAAACCACTTGATTCTAGGAGTGGGAATGCCAAATACTTACAATCTTGATTATGTATTGTATTTATTTATCGTTACTAATTTTTTAAATTATCGTAAAAAAAATAACTAAATTGTTTGATTTCTTTGTTACGTAAATAAAGCTGTGAATTATTTTTTATTTGCTTAGAGACAAATAAATTAAATAAAAAAATGGGGTGCTAAGGTGTTTACTCATTTGAAGCAGAAAAGTTGGACAAAGCCTAAATTTTGAAACAGACCTGTATACGCAAAAAAAGTTTTTTTTTTTTAAATTAAATAATAATAATTATTAATCTTTTATATTGAACACTTTTTCACAAACGGAACAGGTAAAATTTAACAATCTTTAAAAGTCATCATTTTCAATGTCGGTATTAAGTTTTTTTTCGAGACACCTAAACAGAAACATTAAGTGATAATTATTTATCGTGCACATGTGCATCATGTAGTTAATAAATTGGTATAATTATGCTTATTAATAATATTAAAATATATTTAAAGGCATAAAACGAAAGTCTAATAATTAAAAAAATATAAGAAAGATATTTCATTTTCTAAAAAACATTGACGTTTTAGAAACATTTGGTAAATCTTCGCAATGCAACTTTTTAGTAAAACGTATCCGAAGAATTTTATTGATGCAAAAAAATCCTTTGACCGAAATAGAAAGATGTATGTATTTATATCTATAAGGATTTCTATTACTATAAGTCGAGACAAGACGAGAATCTCGTCCCGCGGCATCACTAATGGAAGTAAACGGCCGCCCGGTTAAAACAAGTACACCAAACAATATTTTTGGTAGCAAAACCAAATGAACAACAAAATAATAATAAAAAATTACAACTTTTTCGAATCTCACTCTTAATTTGTAAGTGTTTCGACGTAAATACTTAATATTTGTTGATTCCTGTACTAGTATTGGGTAGACAAGACTTTTTTTCCGAAACAGTTTTTGGTTTTAATTCTATACACTACATAATGTTGGTGACCTTTGGACCCGCACGATAAGACCGCATTCGACTATATCTGTATATGCTAATAATATTTACATCGCAAAGAAGTGGTTTGTAAATATTGAAGTATTGATGAGGTGCTACTTTTTGTTTTATAGTTTTCAGGTGTAACTTAGAACCAGTAATTATCGTAGAATTTTGACGGGACCTCTCTCGTAATAGTTTATATTTTAGGCACATGGCTAGCATATAGAGAACTTGCACATATGAAAACACTGCTTAACTTCCGTCTATTCATAAAAAGTATTGATATGATCTAGGCAACTTGCTACAAGCTGGCAATGGTGAGCTTTATTTATTTTTTGATTCGTGGAGTTTGTTTCTACAAGAAATTTGTTTGCAGTTTTCTGTAATGGTGGAGAGCTGGATACTGTACTTGGTCTTTTAGTAAACTTTTTGAAACATATGGCAATATTAATTAAAATGTTGCCCTAGGGTTTAACAAAGCCCGTATACTTATTTGACGAGAAATCGAACCTAGAAAACATTTCCTCGATACATGTTACCTGTAAAATAATTCACATACACGAAATAAAGGGCTCACGTTTTGAACCTGTTTTTTGCTGTTGTGGAGGATTGGTGGACTGACGTTAAAAATAAGGAAAAAAATCATAGTTTCTTATATGATTTTTAAAAATGATGTTCAATTGATTATTAAATATACATTTGAATTTTTCATAAAAATCTAAGATACTTTTACATTTAATAATTTTTAAAAGTCGGAGATATAAAGCATTTTACTCTCCTTTGAACCACCTTGGAAATGTCCAAATTATTGATGGATGTATAAAGGTGTCGAAGTGAAACCAATAATTTTAATTATTCATATCGATGGTGCCGTCTGGAATTCCGAAGTTTTGATCAAAAGGTCTAAATTGGTCAATCCGGAGAAAATCCTATATTGATTTTCAGTAGAATCATATTATAAATGGCACAAATGTTGGGCCAATTCGACACTGCCGTTTTAACTTATATTATGTAATACTGAACTGTTTCCAAACTGTATCTAATAAAAATAACTCCCGCAAACCTTTCTGTGTCCGAACGGACAAGTTTATCTCTTGCCACAGAAGGCTCTCAAGCCAGTGTGCTAGGGTCATGCGCTTGCACTTTTAAGGTACAAGGATCCAGGTATACTGCGGATTTTCTTGTGATTCAGAACCTCTCTAAGGACATGCTTCTCGAACCAGGAGTGTATAATAGACTATAAACGAAATTGTGTCTATATAGGATGAAACGAAAGAAAAACTTTGTATTGGGCTCAGCCGACAAAATAATCTAAACATTTAATTCAACTACCAGAAGTGAGCGACAGTCAGCCACAGGAATTGAATTTAAAGATATTTTCAAAACCGGTTTGGTACAACCCATAACCCATACGACTAAACATAAAATCACCCCTAAAGAGGACAAAATAATAAACAAACGTCGTTATCCTTTAAACCCACATCAAAAACGAATTATCTATGAATGTATTGACGAAATGCTTGAGGCACAATCTTATTATTCCAGCCCTCCCGTCCTTGTTGCGCGAAAGGGCTAGAAGGATAGATTCTGTATACATTATCGTGAATAGAAGTATATCACCTAAAACTAGATCTCAGTTTCTCCTAGAATATAGGATGCTCTCAAAGATCTAAGCCAAGTCAAATTTCTTTTCGTGCTCGGTCTCAAAGCCGCGTTATTAGCAAATTCCCATGTGCGAAAATTCCAAAGAATATACAGCTTTCACTACCCCAGTTGGAGCAGCTTACTGCCACTTTTCAAAAGTTAATGACCACCGAAGTCTTAGTCGGCTAACTCCACAATTTCGTTTAGGTCTACCTTGACCTTTGAAGAACATTTAAGACACTTACGATTAATTTTCGAAAAGTTGCAAACTCAGGTATCAGCAGAAAAATGTCAATTAGCCGTCACTGACCTAGATTACCTAAGTTACAGAATTTCCGGTTGAAAGCAGTTTATTTCATAGCTAGTGCAACTAACATTAAATCCAAGAACTCATTTCGACAAAAGGATTCGGTTTACTCGATGTTGGTATGGGAAGCAACACATGCAGACTAATAGTGATATTCGGAAAAGTTATAATTTTTTATTAAATTGCTGATCATTTTTAGATTATTTTTGTGATAATTATGTTACTTCTGACTCAAAATTTACTTACCTATTAATTTGCGTATTTTCGATTAACACAAGATAAAGAAAACCAGGGCAATTACTTTTCTTATACGGTCCTTGAATCATTTTGGCCTGAAAAAATACTCCAAAAAAAATTTCAGATTTTCAGAAGAAACAAATTTTTGCTAAAACAAAGAGGGTTTCACATAACAGTCTGTATTATATAGTAGTCATGGAAACTAAAGTGTGTGTGGTTCAAAGAAAAAACTGGAAGGATTAAATAGAATTACAGAAACAACTACTCCGCTGGCTAATGCCACGTCCGGTACTGAATTACACTGTTGATTCCTGACTTTCGTTGGAGGAAATAATGTTAATGTATTTTTGATTTACGTTACACCAATGATCCCTGACTGAAATGGATCATTACGCCTGCGGCAATCCAGAACATGTTCCAGACAAAGATTATGGTATCCTTGCTGTGACGTTGGTGGAGCCAGTGAAGTAGCTGTCTCTGTGATTTCATTTTGTGCCTTTGCCCTACATGAGGCTAGTATATGGCGGCCTGATAACCTCTAAAAAAACGAAGTCATTATCGTCGTTTGGACTGAAATTAATCATTGCACCTGCATCATAATACCCTTATTGTGACGCTGGTGTAACCTAAATAAAAAATATATTGCAAAATCTTTTTGCATTTCGAAATTATGTAACTTTAAATTTTACTAAAAATATTGTTTTGGAGTACAAATTCAATGATGGAACTAATTAAGATATCGGGTTTTTACTTCATTAACTTTAATTTGTAAAAAATATGGCACGCGTATAAAAGTGCTAGCAATATTTCAGTCATTAATTTTCATTTATAATATAATTTATTCCTATAGAAAAAATATTTTCTTTTGTAACGAATATTAAGTAGATGTCATTAGAGTGGCAAACATGTACGGTATGAAAAAATAATATGCATTTAAAAGCATTTGCATTTTATGGTATCGCATTCTACTCACATATTAATACAAATTTACATAAATTGTTGATGTGCCGAATATAGATATGTTTTGTGTGAAAATGCAAACTCACATTACTCCTAATAAAAAAGTGTACAGCGTCATAATTGTAAAACGTTTTATACGTACTGTGATCAAAACGCTCTATCTTAAGCAACTAATAGTAAAACAATGACCCGCCAATGAACTAGATAGTATTTTTAGTTCATTGTGACCCGCTTATAACATTTTATTTAATGATTTTACTCACATATTTTATAAAAGGATTTTTATGCATGGAAATGAATGAAATCTTATAGATACCTTATATAACGGTTGTAGGAAAAATAAATTATAATTTTTGCTTTATTTTTCAATAACCTGAGGACGGGGGACCAACATAATTTATTCGAAGAACCTTTCAAAACAAAAATCTATATTCAATTGACTATGTATTCTTTTCACAATTTTCTTTCTAGTGCATACGAAAACCTAATAAAATGGATGAAAAACCAATGAATAATCGTTTGTAGTCTTCGCTGCAAAAGGGCCGTTTATTGCTTTATTGTATTTGTCAGGCAATTGAAGATATGGGCACAAAAATAGATAAATTATTTTTGTAGCATCAATTCATACCCTACTATTTTGATCAAGATTACTTATACCTCGGGAGAAAAATTGAGGTCAATTTATAAAAATGCAACTTTTTTTAATTTTTATATTTATTTTTTAGTATAAAAATGCAGTTCTTAGTATAGCAAACACTAGCCACGGAAGAGTTCAAACCTGTAGCAAAGACAAATTTCAAAACATTATTTTATCAAAGCTGACATTTTGTAAATTAGCAATTTTTTTAATAACACAAACAGATAGTCTACAGGCAGCACTGTTGGAATGTTGTAATACAAATTTACTATTATTTTATAAATTACATATATTATGACTAATTAAACTTATCAAACAAAAGGTTAGAAGGCATTTTCAAGGTACTAAAATTCAGACATGTGTGACAGAGTATCAATTTGTAAACGCGCGCGGTTCACTGATATACTGTGAGTCAGTGGCGGCCCGTGAGATGTTCAAGGGTGTTGTCTGCATTAAAAATACGCATGCAAAAAACCACTATCATTAAACTGGCGGTTGTACGTTTTATTTCTACTTGAACCACTAACTACAATGTTTATTTGTGTTGTCGGTTGACCAAATTCGTTAATTTAAATCTTGTTTTCGTACGCCAAAGAGCTAAAACTATGGGTTTGTAAATACTTGATTGGTGGATTCCTACTGCATTTCCATTAGAGTTGAAAATGAGTCGGTAGAATCCATAATTAGAAGAAATTTGAATAGCAAAGGTAATAAAAGTGTTTTAATTTTGATTTTAGAATTAATTTACTGTGACAACGAACTTTTTTGCTTCCGTGGCCCACTCACAATAATTTTGATCTTTTTGACAGTATTTTCCAGAGATGCAGTAAATGTTTAGAATGCGTTTACTCACAAATCGTGCACTTTTTCGAAGTAAGGCAAGAGTAACTTTTCTGCGTAAAAAAGTGTGTGTTAAGGGATTTTAATATCAAAAATGACAAAAATAAAAAAGTTAAGCCAGAATTTTATTAAGTCCCCCAGTTTTACCCGATAATGATTCGAGCTGAAATACAATTTAGAGTTAATTTTGTAGATCTCTAGAAGCTCAGTATGTGAACCGAAATTTATTGATTTACTTAGCCACGTTTTGAAAAAATCAGCGAAAACCGGCTTCACGATTTTACTTTGACACCCTATATCTAAAACGGAGCATCCGTACGTTTTATTTCCTCTTGAACCACTAATTTCAATGTTTATTTGTGGTGCCGGTTGACCAAGTTCATTAATTTGCGCCAAAAAGTTAAAACTATGGGTTTGTAGAAACTCGACTCATATTTGTGCAACTAAATAGAACCAATAGAACGAACGATTCAACAAAACACGGCCGTGCACGTGAATCGAAATAAACACAGCAAATCTTGCGTTCTGCCGCCGCGCCGTGCAGCCGCAAATCACCTATAAACCGCGGTATTAAGCCACGTGCGGCTCTCGGCAATCGGACGTGTCATTTTAAAAAACCGATCGCTGTGCACCCAGAGTTTTTCGCGCCTGTCGGAAAACGGCCTACGCTGGAGATCTTCAGGCCGTGAAACTTGCGGTGTTCTTGTTGAAGCTAGGAGAAAAGTCTATAGGGATGTTAGAGATTTATTCTCGGATTTATTTGTCATACAAAAATATTTAAAAAATACGATTTGTCGAAATTAGATGTGTTCTGCAGCTCTGCAGCTCTTATGCACCAGCCGCCACAGCTGCGAGTATTTATACCTGAAACTTCACCTTCATTGAACGTATTTATTTAAACTGTAACCAAACGGGTTAATATACTTAATACAGACGAGACAAAGTCTTGATCTCGCCTCGTCTCGACCAACATTCGAGACGGGACGAAAAGAGATTAGCTAAAATGGAGAAGAGACGAGATAAACTTAGTCTCGTCTCGTCTCGCGGCTTCAGTAGTCTGACAAAATCTGATGGGTTTAGAACTGCATCTAGTATTACCTCAATTTTAGAGAGTTTGTCCTTATCTCAACTCAAATTTATTTTAAAATAAGTAAAGTTGAAAAAACATAAATTTTCACCTAAAACGCTGAATACTTGAAACGCACGAAAAAAAAAATAGGTCCATTTTTAAAAGGTAGTTAATTTGTTACTGGTATTAAATTAAGTACCTTAAAAACCAATTGAAGTCGAAGAGCAACTAAGTTACAATAAATAACGCTTACACGGCTCTTGACTCTATAGTTAGAAATACTAGGCACTTTAAAAACTCAGTTCCGTTACAACTATAAATAATATACATTTGGAATATGGCGTGAGATTTATCGCTTTCTAGAATGAGTCAACGTTCTTAATCTCGGCATGTTACACATTCTAAAAGTTTTAAATTTTTTACCCTGGCTTTGTGACTACCGTGGTATTTAGAAGGACATTATTTTAATTCGAGAAGCCGGCTAAAAGTTTCTACACCTATAGATATATGAAGAAGCCTAACAGTTTATAAAAGGATCTCTAAATGAACGGTTATGAATTCAGAAACTTGTCAAAACCTATTTTTAATAACCTTTTATTTTAGGTGACCGCTGGAAAAAGAGCCGCAAAATTCTTACTCCAGCATTTCATTTTGCAATTTTAGAGAAATATGTAGATGTATTTGATGAACCATCTTCAGTTTTCATTAGTCTGTTACGGAAAGAAGTTGGCAAAGATGAGGTAGATGTTTATCCTCACGTTACTAGACTTACCTTGGATGTTATTTGCCGTAAGTCTAACCACTATAGTTAGTTAAATGTATTGATCAGCAAAATTAGTTTTTTTTTAGATACGAATAAATAATTTTTTAGCTCATGTACAATTAAATTTAGTATAAAAAATATTTTCTATTAGACTTACAGCAGAATGCTTTCTGCTATTTATTTCTAAGAATATTCCCAGGTTCCTGAAAAAAAATGCTTATTTTATTTATAGGCTTTAAATAGCTTTTAAGAACAAAAAATACTATTTCTCTGTAGAGACCACAAGTTTTCAGTAACCTTTGATTTACTAAAGTAAAATAATATATCCCTCTTATAATTCATCACACCATTATTATTATTATTATTATCGAAATTGACAATCAATTTTTAACAAATGTTGGGTTCCAGGTCTATCCCGGATGCTTGCATCAAAAGGAGTGGGCTGGTTTCTATTAGTTCTATGTGTTGTCCTGTAAGAATTTCCTCACTATGTGTCAAGTATTGAGCAGGACTGCCTTCTGGATATCGATGAATGCAGTCCTATGATTTTCAGGTTCTGTTCTTGTGTTTTTGGCACTAGTCCAGTTCATGATACGATAATACATGAACCTTATTCAGTCGCCACATTTTCTGTATCTCGATGGCCATCTCCGTATATTTGGCCTTGATATTTATCCACGTTGTTATTATTGGGTACAGCAACGTCTACCAAATAAGCTGTCTTTGCTTCCTTATTTACCACATCAGGCCGATTATGCGGCACCCGTCTGTCGGTGATAATTACCCGATCGTAGTACAATTAGGCACTATTTTGAAGCACTGCACGTTGGTATTTATAATAGGGCACTAAGGTGTACAGGAGCTCGTATTTATTGGCAAGCTTCTGGTATATGATATTACACACCTGGTTATGATCTCTCGCTACATTTTCGAAACTTATCGGATTCAACGGACAAATCTTTGATGATGAATTTCGTGTGTTAATAACTTGGTCCAGTATTGCTATCACAAATCCTTCTGTCTCTGAGAACAGTTGTCCATCCTTCAGCCACCTGTTGGATGCTTCCTTATCTATGTATGGCTGATTCAAGTCATTGTGATGTCGGTCGTGCAGTGGCATTTGATCCCCTGTTGTTGTTCGTCGGGGTTTGAAAGTGACTTTAGGATGATGTTGTCACTTGCGAGATTGAGGGAGCGTACGAGTGGTCACTATGCGGTGGAGACTTGATGTTTGTGCCTTGTTGGTGAAAAAATCTCTCACTTTTTGGAGCTGTCGGGAGTGCGAATTGGTCAAGTCAACAAGGGATCTTCCACCTTCTCTTCGTGGTAAGGTCATTCGGAGAGTTGATGACCTTGGGTGGTGTGACCTGTACTTGGTCATCATTAGGCGAGTAGTGCCTTTAGCTCCGTATTAGTCCATTTCAAGATTCCGAAACTGTAGATTAGCATGGGCACAGCATAGTTATGTTACATCATGTTAATTGCTGTAATGAGATTTCCGGCGTTCAGTTCTATCTTCAGAAAAGCTCGCACTCTTAGAACGTACTGATCTTTCATCTTGGTCTATCCTTGCTTATCCTGGAGCAGTCTAGCTTGTTGGAATTTAAGGTATTTGTAGGTCTCGCCTTGGTTCATCGCTTGAAATATTTCCTCATTGGGTAGGGCTACATCACCATTAATGACTTTGCCTTTTTCGCTGTTTAAGGCTTTACATTTTTCCATTCCAAATTTCATATGGATGTCTTTCGAGAAAGTGTATGTCACATCAAGAAGCTTTTTAAGTTGGTTATGGTTTCCAAAATAGAGCTTAATATCATCCATATACAGAAGGTGGGATATGATTCGGGAATCATCTTTGTATTGTTCAGCAGCGTGGAAAGGGGGTTCTCGCTAAGCAGAATCAAAGTGGACTTAACGAGTCTCCTTGGTTAATTCCCCTATTATTTATTATCATTATTATTATTACTATTATTTAATACATAGTTAGAATTTTCATCCTGTGACTCCAACCTACAGAGAAGCTACACGGAAAGGAGGAAAAAAGGAGACGACTATTTCTTGCTTCTGCTCGAACAGTGATCGTTAGCCAAATTCATTAGTCTTTTAAGAGACTGTGCTCGTCAATAATCGTAACATTTTTGAGAACAAAAGCCTCTATACTCCTGGTGATCCCGAGACAACTATCTGCACTATTGGTAACTTCACATGCAAAGCTCTAAAATAACTTATTATGCAAGTGCTCTAAGTTGAGACGACTCCTTCGCCACTGGTCACGTAGGAGATTCTGTTCAAATACATTATCTTTCGTGTGCCTACATCTAGTTCTTGTAACTCATTCGGTATTCACTTCAGAATGGGAAAGGAATATTTTGCGAAGGCGTTACATGTGCTAACAACAAATTATTTGACGTTGTTTGTGTCAGTCTTTCGATTTTGTTCCAAACCTAGGTATGTGAAGGTTTTCTGCTCGTTAAATGCTCGTTCCCTAGTTGCTATGTGTATCTACCCTTATAGTAAGCTTAGGCACTTTACGTTTGTCTAGATCAAATTCCATACTTACGAGTATAGTATATTCTTGCACCTCTTTTAAAGTCGGTTATAAATCTCGGTTATCCGTAGCATAAAGCTTGAGGTCTTCCGTATAAAACAGATGAGTAACCTATTGGGTGCAACAACCTGAAGAACAACATTGGTGTTTACGGGATTTCTGAGGGAACATTTAAATAAGTAGTAGACAGAAGCAGAATAGCAACGGACTTGGAGAGTCACCCTGTAATAGGCTTGGTTTGTATTGCGGTTTTTCCAGATGTTATCGAGAATATTAATTTCCAGACCGGCATAGTAATTTAGTGCATCGTAGTGATGCGGGTACGGAAAGTGTTCTTAGTAGGTGCATTATTGATTCATGCAATTTTGTGTCGAAGACTTTCTTTTAATCGATCTAGATCATGGAAAGGTTTCGCGTGAATTGGATCAAGTCTTGTGTGTTGTACCTATTAATGAATAAGTTATTCTTGAGACCTTGTATTACTTCTTGTCTCCATGTTGCTCTGTTACGTGATAAATTACCGGTTCGACTACATTTAATACTCTAAAGTAGAGGATACATGTAAATATATTATAACACATATTGGTTTGAATGTAGTCAACCACACTATCTGGATTCGATAATCGATCTTTTTTAGTTTTAGTGAACCCAATTTTCCTTGAGTTGGCTTGCCACTCTGTAAACTGCTTTGCTAAGCATCGTTATGTTCGTCAATTCTGAAAGTATCTTGCCGAGAACAGTATCTATCCTTGCAATTTCCTGAGTTTATGTTGATTTTACAATTTTTAAAGGAAGTTGGTCGTGTGGTGTTGCAGCGAGAGCTGTTGTTTTATGCCGGTGTCCTGTCGGCCTCTGGTGGGAGTTTTCCTTTTGGTAAAAAGTTACACTATGACACAATGCTAATAATTTTGCGATATTTGCAAATAATACGGAACTTTACGACGTAATATTCTTAAAAAATCCACTGATATTAAACCATACAAACGAAATGACTACAGATAAAAACTTATAAAAATATTTTACAACTGACAAACACAGTGGTTATTATAACAAGGAGCGACGATTAGAGAAAACCAGGTGGAAAACATATTTATTTATTATAAAAGCGTTAATATAAGGAATCGACTGGGAAATTACAAGAAAAATACATATGAGTCATATGTATTGTTCTTGTAATTTCGACATATGATAAATCTGTGCTATCATTTAAAAGAGTGTTTTATCGCATTTTTGACTTTATCTATTGGAATACACCGAAGATTACGATTGCATTGGAGTTCAAAGATGGCTGATCATACCGGACACGATAATGAAATATTGTCCATTACCGAAAAACTTCGTGACGAAGGTATAGTTTATTAAATAAAGTAGCCACTTCATACGATCAGTATTTTAAGAGACCTAAATTGTGTGCATAAATTGCTAGTCTAATTTTGTATACCTTAGAGCAATTAGAAACAAGACTAAAGTTGAAGTCACTAAAGCAATGAAAAACATTAGTGAAGAAGCCGCAAGCTACATGTATGGAAACTGCTGACAGAAGTAATTCCCACGATAGCGATTTCAAGAACGGATGGCGATTTGCTGATGCAGATTCCCATGCCCGAAGTTAACATATATTTAACCATTTTTATGTAATTCATTCTCATCTTTAAGCTCTTACTGTTAAGACATATTTTAGAAATAAAATTGTTTTTTAAAAAATAACTTTTAACTTCAAAGTATTTAAGTCGCATGTATGCAAATAAATCTGCAAAGTATGCAAAGCAAAATCTTTTCAAATAATATAATATCAATCATTATTCGACATACAGCATCAAAAAAGTAGAGATAGTTGAACGAGTTGATATATAAAACCAACAAACGTTAACTCCACCACGCCTATTATTGCATAAAGTAGATAAAGGTCGTACTCAAAGGGTTTAAATTTCGAATGTGGGTGATGGAGTCCATATAAGAAAATACAAAAATATTTCTGGTAAAGGCTATAAACCCTCATGTTCAAATAGACAGTTTAAAATTGCAAAAGTTAGCATTACCAATCCACTAACTTACCTCTTGGAATCCTCAGAAGGTCAACCAATTAACGCGTGTTTTTATGAGGTTGAGCTGCAAACAAACAAGATGTTTATTTTGTGGAAAACCTACTTCGCCGCTGCAAGAAGAATAATATCAATCAATTATTTTTAAAAACAAAATTAATTTAATTCATGGATTAGTTAATCAGATATTGCTTAAAACATTATATTTCTTAATACTTTATTATATCAAGTTATGTGTGTTGGTTAAGGTTACTATTAAAATAAATGCATACTGAATTTAAACTTTCTTATTTAAATATGTATACCATTATAATAAACTTAGCTTATCGATTAAAAACTTCGCTCTTTATCATCTTAGTGGTCTTCGTGAATATTAGGAGACCACCAGTTCAGACAATTCTTATTCGAAATAAAAAATATGTTTATTTGATAGCAGTAATGCTTTATTAACATAATCCTACTTAGCAATACAGTTGTTTTTTGTCTAAAAAGCAGCGTTGGTTAAATTGACCATAACATATTTATATCAGGAAACCTTAATTTCTTGGGTCTAGGTTAATAATAAAATACAATTTTTCATATTAAGTCAACGTTTCACTTATATTGTTGAGCTTTTTCAAGACTGTATTTATGCTTGCTTGATTTCTAAAAAAAGTATTTTTTCGATTAAAAAAAAAAAACGCATACATATTGGAAACATTAAAAGGTTTAAAAGCTATTGAATCGATATATTAATAATATTAAATATTAAACATATTTTTTTATTTTATATTTTTTTTATAAAAGGTACCCCCTTAGTGATAATATAATGTCATAATATAATAATATTAAGTATGCTACGTCTGGCAAATAAAATGTTTAATTTCGACAAAACACACATATTTTAGGACACACATTTAAAACACATCCATCCATTATATACTCAATTTTTAATTTTTAGGGAACTCACTTTGAATAAGCGATTTACATTACTGTGAAGTTAGTATAGTAAATGATATTAGACTGGTCGGGTTTGGAGTGATTCGGCTTTTTTTTTGTAATAAAAACGGTAGAATTTATCAGATGCTATAACATTTTCAATATATAATAATTTTAATATATATATATATATATATATATATATATATATATATATATATAAAATATAAAAACAAAATTTTGCTTTTTTAATCATCACCCATTTTATCCACTGTGTCAACACCACTCTGACCGCCGTTGATACTGCTATCAGGATCCGCATATTTTTGCACATCACTCTGCTCAACGTTGATACAGCTTTGAGGAAGCATATCACGTTTCTGTAAATTTTCGTTTTGTTGCTTGTGCTCAGCTACTGCATATAATCGACATTTCTTTACAAAATTATTTAGAATATGTGGACTTTTTATTAAAAATTGTTTAAATCCTCAAGTATTTTCTAAACAAAATGTGTCCAAGGTAATATACCCATATACATACTTTACACAAATGTATGTTTCATCCGAAAAATTGATCTATTTTATATTTTTTCTCGGTCTTTAGCTTCAAACTGGCTTAGAAGTGTAGACGTATGAAAACTGATCGTTATAGCTCAGGATGCTTAAGTGAGAAGAAACATTCTTTTCAATAACAACCTTAGTCATATTTAATAAGAAATAAATGTGTGAGTATTCCATTATTCCAGATTTCTATCTAGCAACTCCCTTATTACATTTTTATTTTATATTATAGTAATAATAAATTTAATTATAATACAGTAGTAATTTAAATATTAAATATTTAAATTCCAACATGTTCTGTGTATTTATCCTTATTAATATTCTCGACTGTGTCCACTGGAAGAATTTTATCAACGCCTTTTGGTAAAAATAATTGAAAAGTTTGATAATGTATTTTGTCATACTTATAATGTTACTAGAATAGTTTGCCAAAGCGTGTTGTCATTAATTTTTATATTTTTTTTTATATATCGTTATTCGCTTAACAAACTCCACATTTTCTTTAAGCGCTTTAGTATTTTCATCAAATAGTTTCTTTGAAACACTCATTATTAAAAATAGGGGCTTTGGAAGTAAAAAAAAAAAGAATATAGTATACCTTAAAGCACTTTCAGAATACACTACATAATATATCCATTTATAAGCAAGTTCCCATTACAAAATTTTTTGAGTTTGAATGTTATAATATTCTATATTAGCCAAACCTTTTTATATAGGTAATCTTCAAGGTCGAGCTCCTCCTACCTACATGTAGCTAACACGTCATTGAGTAACAAGATTAAATAAATTCTCAAGGGTATTTCAAGGTGAAAGCGACGTCATTGGGCGAGGGGGGTGGGCAGGGACGTAAGAGAGGAGGGAAGATCTCTCTTTATATAAAACCTCTTTTCTACAAGTACGTATTATATATTAATATATTTTAGAAACTGCAATGGGTGTTCAGTTAAATGTTCAAGAAGGGTCCCATCCCGATTACCAAAAAGCTGTGGCAGGAATGTGCAAAATTCTTGTAGAGAGAGCGTTTAATCCACTAAAAATGATTGATTTTCTTTATCACCTGAGTTATGATTACATGCAGGAAAGGAAATATGTAAAATTACTTCATGATGTGTCGAACGACGTTATTGATAAGAGACGAAAAGAAATAGAAAGTCAAAAAGGACAAGAAGAGGACAATGATGTTGGTATAAGGAGAAAGATGGCCTTTTTAGATATATTGTTAAAATACCGAGATGAAAATGGACAACCTTTAACTCACAGTTTTATTAGACAAGAAGTAGATACGTTTCTGTTTGCTGTAAGTTAACGCCCTGTAAATTTCAAAATGGTCAAAATGATGATTTTCATTGGTTCGTAGTCTCTAAATTAAAAACAATAAATATAGCATATAAGTTAGACGTTTGAAATGTAATCCAGAAGTTAAAATAATAAAAATATATAGGCAATTCCGTTTAAAAATACCTAGTCCTTAGGCTACAAATTTTCTTTGGAGCATCCTGTAAGGCAATTAGAATTCTTAATAAGAACGCAGGTCTGGTCACGCTTCATCAATCATACAATATTATTAACTCTTTCTTACATGCACTTAGCTGTATAACATTGCCTTTGTCTGAATTTAATTCCGTATCGTGCATGCTCGCGAAAATGTAGGCTATTCCTTCTTTTTTAGTGAACAATGTCGACCCGTTTTTTCGCAGAAAATATGTTTGAAGAAAATTGAATTACCAGTTTTTTAGTGATAATTTTTTAACGAGGCCTACATTTTGTTTCGCCAAACTGGATTTTTACCAAAATATTATCAGGTCATTTCCATTTGACCAAAATTCGAAGTCAATCGAGTAAGCAATTCTTAATCAATGCCGTAAAATGAGAAACAGATCGACGGGATTGATAAAACATATTTTTTGGTATTTAGGGGCGCTAAAACGTCAATATATAAAATACCTGTAGGATTATTTTTTTCACGATTACAAACATTTCATTTGGTCGCTATTTTGTTTCGTCATCTTGAATTCTTACCACAATTTCATAGTTCATCTCTATACCGTAAAGTTACCTAACTTTGACTCCGAATATAACATTGACCACAAATTCAAAAAATGTTTTTAACCGAATTTATGAAGCAGCAAAAGTAGATACCGTTGCGATTTTGGTCCTGATAAGTAGGGCAGTGCATCATAGATGGCCTTTAATGCGTTTTCAAACGTGCGCGAAAAAATAGTCCCGATAGAAACTTTGTCCGCCATCCCGAAAAAGTGCCGCGAAAATATTACCGGTAAACTTCTCATTGCTGAGCAAAAACTAATTCGTTTTAATCATTAGTATTACGCAGGTAAGTGATTTAAACTATTAGGAAGTGATTGTGATAACGTGAACTGAACTGGTCACACATTTTTCTATATTTAAAAAAAAATGTAAACATAACCTAAAATTGCAACTTTTGTCAATAACTTTGACCGCCGGTCAAAGTTAATGGCACGGTCAAAGTTGAGTTTTATTTTAATAAAACTTATTATTTTTTTCTCAGAAATGCCGAAAAGAAAGTACAGCCAGTACGACATAGGGGAAAATCGAGTTAACCTTGAAAGGGCATTAAACATGATAAGGTCGGGACAAATATCAAAAAACCAGGCAGCGAAAACATTTAACATACCAAAGGGTACATTAATTAATAAGTGTAAAAAAGTACACTTGGGTAAGGTCGGTCGCCCCTTCGTGCTAACACCCACTGAAGAAGAAGCTATAGTTGCACATGCTATAAAAGTTAGAGAGTGGGGGTTCCCTTTCAGCCGTAAAGACTTGCAACATTTAGTAAGCGACCTTTTATATAAAAAGGGAGTGACCGCTTCACAATTTAAAGAAGGATATATGCCAACTCTAAGGTGGACGACAAAGTTTATAAATCGGCATCAGGCACTTAGCCATAGAATGAGTCAAAACCTCAAGGTTTCAAAAGGAGAAATATCGCCAGATACAATAATGCAATATTTTAATGCATTGAAAGATACATTACAGAATAATGGAGACTTTATTGACCCCGGCCGAATTTATAACTACGACGAAACCAACCTAGCCGACGATCCGGGAAGGAAAAAGTACATATTTAAAAAAGGTACGAAATACCCAGATAGAATTCGCGATTCCACAAAAGCCAGTGTGTCCGTTATGTTTTGCGGATCCGCAAGTGGTGTCATGTTGCCGCCATACGTGGTGTACAAATCTGAACACATTTGGTCCACATGGACAGAGGGAGGACCCCCCACACACGATACAATCGGAGTAAAAGCGGATGGTTCGACTCTGTTATTTTCACCGACTGGTTCTGCAACCAATTTGTACCATTCGTTAAAAAACAACATAAGGATGGAAAAATCGTAGTACTTGGAGATAATCTAGCGAGTCATTTTTCATCGGAAGTTTTAAAAACTGCATATGAAAATAATATTATTTTCGCATGTTTTCCTAAAAATTCGACCCATTTGTGCCAGCCACTGGATGTCGCCTTCTATGCGCCATTAAAAAGGAAGTGGCGGGACATATTAGATTCCGGAAAAGTAACCAACAAAGAAAATCCCAGGTAATTCAAAAGGACCAGTTTCCGCGCCTATTAAACAATCTTTGTAAGAGCATTTCTCCAAACAATCATTCTACTAATTTGATTTCTGGCTTTAAAAAATGTGGAATCGTTCCGTTTAATCCACAGGAAGTGATAAATAGGCTTCCTCGAACTAGCACTGAAGGGACGACAGAAGATCGCTCAGTTGAGTTAGTTTCTGAAGTCGTAGTAGGAATGCTAAAAACTATGAGATGTGGGGATCAAGAAGCACCTAAGAAGACAAGAAAATCGAAAATCAACGTCCAACCAGGTCAGGGATTCCGATTAGAAGATCTCACTTCGAATGACAATGACGTCAACCCAACTCCAGGTCCATCGAATCAGAAGACAGCTATTAAAAAGATATTCGAGAAAAAGACGCAAAGAATGAGACTAGCCAGCGAAAGTTCTGACAGTATTGATGAAGGCAATATAATATACGCGGACACTTTAAATGATAGCTGTTTTGAGACATGGGCAGCTAATGAAAAAAAGGCTTTAAGTAAAACTACTGAAGTCCAACTCGACGATGAAGATTCAGCAGAGGAAAATACGAACCTAGCAGATTTGAGAAAGACCTTAATGAACAAAAAAGAAGAGTGTGCTACAGATGACTATGTAGTAGTGTCCCTAAAAACCCTAAATAACCAACCAAAATATTATGTTGGTCAAATAATGACTTCCGAGGAGCAAGAATTTCAAATAAAATTCATGCGGAATAAGAATTCCAAATTTATTTGGCCCATAGCAGATGATATATCACTAGTTTCTAAAAAGGACATAATTTTGAAACTAAACAAACCTAGTGATTTCAAACGCGGGTTGGTATTTCCAGAAGTTGACAATTTGCAACTAAAAATAGATTAATATTTTCTTGTTCCGAAATGTTAAACATATTTATTTCGTTCTTAAGTTTAATTTTGTTTGTTTTTTGTTTTATGTAGGTATTTAGGTACCTACTTATGTTTGATTTATATGTTAGTTTGTTTTTACTAAATCGAGACTGTTTTAGTACCTGCATTTATTATATTTATGAGAATAAATTCTTTATTTTTGTGTTTTATTCTTGAAAAAAATGAACCAAATCTTCTCTAATATTTTTTAAAAACGAATCTGATGGTCAATGATATTGAACAGGGTCCCTAAATTTAAGATATCATACATTTTAAGGGGTCAGTCTAAGTTAGGTTCATCGTCCCTAACTTTGACCACCAAGGTTTTTTTTAAAAAAAGCCTTATGTGGCTTGCTAACAAAAAATTTGATGGTGCAATTTAAAGGGTTACTTGAAGCCCCAAGGTGGTCCACTAAATGAACAAATTAGCTAAACGCCAAGCAAAGATATTCACAATTGAACTTCAATTTCGGTCAAAGTTAGGTAACTTTACGGTAACACAATTCATTATTGTACAAAATTTGAATTCAAGCCATTAAGTAGTTTTTTGTGGCTCTTTCGATTCGTATCAAAATTTTACAAGTTGATTCCTACATAATACTTGATTTTTATCCAAATATTTGAAGAAAATTGAATAAGAAGTTTTTTAGTAATAAATTAAATAAAGGCTGCCATTTTGTTTCGCCAAATTGCTATGCCGGGAATAGTCTGATAGGCAGACTTATATCTAACGACTGACCGATAGATCGACGAAATTGAGAAAACGGTTTTTTGGCATCTGGGATCTTGAAACGTAAAGTTCTGAGAAAATTTCGGAGGGTGATTTTTTACTTTCCTTTTACAAGGGAAGTAAAAATGCCTACTTCCTGTAAGCTGTAAGCTTATGACTACATGTTAGTGTTAAAGTAAATTACAATTTAATCGTTTTTGTTTAAAAAATATTTTGTTGATGTTGTGTATCTAGAGCAGACTATTTTTTCTTTAATGTATATTTATATATGGTTTACGTTGCGACAAAGCTAACAAATTCCTTTAAAGCAAAGACATATGTATTATGTTAACTTCCAGAATGTTGGTGATAAATTAATTTGCAATCTGGATTATTTCTAGGTTTTTCTTAACTAAGTCAGACATAACGCTAGGTAAATAAGTCTTTTTAAGTACACGTATTATGCTCTAGATCACGATGCTAATGCATGTAAAAGATACCATAATATAAATATTACAGAGTTCACATTTTTAGGGACACGATACGACAGCCTCTACAATAAGTTTTGCTTTGTATTGTCTAGCCAATCATCCAGATGTTCAGGTGAGTCTTTTGATATGTCATTATTTTAGTAATGATTTTTTACTTGTTGCGTTCGAATTTTTTATCGACCTTTTCGAGTATTTCATAAAAACTGATCTGACTGTCTACGATAGTTTTAAATACAGAACTTCAATCAATCACTTTCGAGCAAAAAGCAAAAAAAATGCTGTGAGTAAAAGAAAGCGTAACAATATTCCTATTATCAAAAGAACGTGAAATATCAATAAAATGTGTTAATAAAATGGACAGAAATTGTTAAATCTTTAAAGTAAATAATAATAGTTCTTTCAAACATCACTCACTCTAGTAATTTATTGAGGTAAATGCATCATATAAAAACAGAAGTAATATAGTAATTAATTGATTATGTAACCGTTAAATAATTCGATTATTTAAATGTATCTTTTTAACACTGAACAATTAGATTGTTATAATATTCCCTTTATAGGATTGTAAACACGCTCTATGCCTCTGTTGGTTACCTAATCAATTTCAATAAATAATCATACAATTTTTCTTCTCTACTAGAAATTTCAAATTGGCCGGGAAACTCCACCAAAGAGCGGCACTGCTTCTTTACTAAGCCACTTTTTCAGACCTACCACTTGTTAAAACACGACAGGTATCTCTTTTCAACTTTTCCAAAATTGGGGCTGGGTGTGTCGTTTGACATGTTTTTAGCAGGATTTGTTTTCTCGCGTAATGACGAAAAACCAAGGGGCGGATGAAACATAGGTAGAGGTTAAGATATATATTGATAGAAATGAATGTTCCTGATTTAGACAAATATTTAATGGAAATATGAGGTCATTTTATTTTCTGTTCGGGAAACGTGTGTCCCGAATAACGTGTTTTTAAAGATAAGGTAGATAATAAATTTACAATTTTAGTTGCTTTTTGCTTTGAAATAGTATTTTTATGGATTTTATGTATTTAAAACTATCGTAATGAAACAAAAAAATTATGATAAAGTTTTGAGTTACAATTAAGCAAATATTTTTATATCTGTGTAAAACTAAACAAACTAATATTAATTTGATCCTCAGAAAGGTGTATTAAATTTGTAAAAATAATAAATAAAAACAGCAAATTTGATCAGCTGGAAAACCAAATATTTGCTTAAATGGCTTATTAAGATTATTGTATCCTCCGTAAGCTTCCTCACATTACTCCAGGACATCTTGTATTTAAATATTTTGATCTTTATTGTAGTTAAAGTTAAATTCGTATTACTTGATCTAGATGAATAGTGTAATAATTGTGTTTCTAGGAAAAGGCTTTAAGTGAAGTTAAAGAAATTTTGGGTGACAGAGATAAAATTGCGTACAGAGATTTGCAAGAAATGAAATATATGGAACTAGTTATCAAAGAAACATTAAGGCTATATCCTGCTGTACCAATATATTCTAGGCAAACCTCACGAGAAGTTATTTATGAGGGTAAATATTTATTAACTTTTAACGAACATGTTTTGTATCGGCTTTAGTGACAAAACCACGAGGTGACAAAATAATCAGTTGCCTAATTTTATAAAACACAAGAACGGCCAAAGGGAGATGGTTAATGGGATGGTTCCTCTTGTACTAGGGCTTTTCTGGGGACCCATTTATGATATTTAATACAACATTTTAAAATTTAAAACAGGAAAAACGTGTATTTATTTATACCAAGGAACAGGTGTTTACAGATATTCACGTTTTAGGATCCCTTGAGGTCAAAAAACATGTTTTCCCAATTCTGGTTGTTTGCTGTCTATCTGTCTGTTCGGGGTATAGCTAAAAAATAACTTATCAGATTGACTTCAAAAAATCAAAAATTAAGGCTTATATGGGGATGACCTGGTAATATTTTCATAAAAATCCAGCATGATGGGAACAAAATGGCGGACTAGTGACATGTTGAAAAAATTATTACTAAAAACTGCTTATATAATTTATCTCAAATTTTGCACAAATCATATCATTTAACAATATATAATTATTTCACCGCATAAGTGGTAAAAACAACTAAATGTGAAAAGGCCTTATTATATGTCTATTTTAATAGCAAGGCGCCATATAGTGGAATGATCGTGTACTAATTATTGGACATAAAAAAACCAAAAGATAAACTGTCATTTTCGTTTCTAATATTTCTATATCTAGAACGCTTGTTTAATATATTTTGATATTTAATTAGTAAATTCGTTGGATTTGGTACTCATAACCTAACGTTGAATAGTTCAACTGCTAGTTTATGTTATATAGAAAAATAACGATCTTTATTTAATTGGTACAGTTTTTATGCGACAGAAATTCTCTGGAGTTTTAAAATTTCTTACAGTGAAATTCTTGTATAAAGCTGCAATTAAATTATTTAAGAGAAAAGTACGTTTGTTCTAGTTATTTGAATGAAATAAAGACAATTCATGTCAAAAACTATATTAAATAGAAATTAGTAAAGGTACAAAAAACTCTCGCTGTATTCCGCTAATAAGTAATTTATACAAATTTATATTTTCATGAAATGAATCAATGTTATTACATATTAATTCGATTTTTAATTTTATAACTTTTAGATAATGGATAATATATATAACATAATGCAAATCATGATGGGATTATTATTTCTAACAAAATTTCCACTATAAAAGTAAGTGACAGCGTTTTTATGTTCAACAGTTGCACAGTTGCAGTCAAAACACGGTAGTTGATAGGTACTGCTGCGTTTGACAACGGTCGCTGGCTACAATTTCCGTATATAAATTAGGGGGCTGGTGATGATCAAGTGCCGTTGTAACATATCCAAAGTACGTTCAATGGGGTGTAGGTCTCCAAAAAGAACTGGCATCCTTAGGTGGTCTATACTATAATTTTCTACAGCAGCAATAACTTCTCGAGTATCATGCGTTTCGTGAAGAAAATTTTCTCTCATTTCCTGTGCTATGGGTGCTACTATTTGATGTATGTTATCACCATCCAATATAGCACTAGCCCTACTTCATTTGAGTCTAAATATTATCGAGACATTGTAAAAATTAACATGGCCTCTAATAACTATCAAAATGATAGATACTTTACCTTTTATAATGTGTATCACTGGTTAGCATAAATACCTTTGTTATAATGGTCACTATAGGAGCACTATTCAAAACTATAATATACCTTTTGGAAAATGCATGCACTTTGATGGAAAATTGTAGTTGCCCTACTAAATGAGATAAAAACAAAATAAAAAAAATAGTAACACTTTCTTATCCACGTACGGTTAAAAAACACATTGGTTTTTATTTCGCCCTGTTTTTCTTTTAATGTACTTTAAATCCCATTTTTATTTGCAAAAAAGTACAAGTTCACACCTGACACCTCAACTAATATATAAATGATCAAATTACTATATCCGTTAGTTTTGTCCTGAAGTGTGTGTATGTATCTATGTTATTAACTGGCTAATGTCAAGATGAACTAATAGTACAATACAACTAAACTTTTAGATTGGACAAATTATAATAAAGCTGAAACTGTCAAAGTAGAGTAGTATTAGTGGACCTTATTAACATACTAAAAGCCGTCAAAAGGCCTCAAAATTAGTCCGCCATCTTGAAAATTGGTATTCTTTTAAAAATCATGCTATAACTCTAAAGGTACTTTAGATATAAAAAAATACGAGGAGAGCAAAATTAAACAGCATAAAAAACACAAAAAACAAAACTACTACTATATTTTTCCCCTTGGTTTATGAGGCCGTTGAGAGAATTGAAAAATTACCAATTAATTCTGAAAATTGCTACAAGTACTGTGATATCATGAATGCGATTACATAGATGAAAAAGTATAAAGAAAATACACACATCATGATATATGATGATATTAATTATAAAATCGTTGTAGGGATTTAAGATGGCTGAACACTGTATTCGGTCAAATAGCTAAAATATTTGTAGCCGTGAAAACAGAACAAAGATAACTAGTTACCTGATTGACTTCAAATTTGAAGATGACCTGGTAATATTTTGGTAAAAATCCCATAAGGCGGAACAAAAGGCGACCCAGTGAAATGTTAAAAAATATTATTAAAAACTGATTATCCAATTTACCTCAAATTTTGTACAAGAATCAAATGTAACATAGGAATAAACTGGTAACATTCTGGAACCTATCCAACATGATAAAACAAAATATCGGTTAATAAAATATTTAAAAAATCAGCTTGAACAAACTACTTATTTGATGAATTTCAAATTTTGTACAAGAATTAAGTTTAATATAGAGATAGACTGTAAAATTATGGTACGAAGTCAGAAAAAAATGGTGGCCAAATAAAACGTTTAAAAATCTTCTTATTCAAATAACTTCAAATTTCCCACAAACATTAGATGTGATATAAGTATAAACTGGTGAAATTTTTGTACGAATTCAACATGACGGAACAAAATGGCAATGTAATGGAATTTTTAAAAAATTGGTGTTAAGAAGTACTTATGGAATTTATGATAAATTATGCCCAAAAATCAAGAGTGGCATAAGTAGAAACTGGTAAAATATTGGTACGAATCCAATACGGTATAACAAAATAGCGCCCAATATAATTGCTTGAAAAGAGAGTATATATGTGTTACTAAATTACTATGTGGAAACTATATTGTGTCACACTTTACTGTTGATAATAAAAGGGAAGATTCTTAACGAGGGAAGTCATGGGTAAAGGCAATTTACCTATTTTCTATATTTATTAATCTGATGTTTTTGGTTTTATGTTTTGTTTTTAATTTTTTTTTAATATTTAGTTTCTTTGTTTTTGATTAATCATTGTAGTATCATATAAGCTTAACGTTCTACAGTGCTCACAATTCTACAAGTGCAAGGAATACAATTTTGTTATTATTGAAACATCTATAATATTTCTATTTCTTTATGGTTTAAGTTGCTCTCTCTAAGTATCTGCTGCTCATATTAAAGGCCAATAGTACTGCTTTAGCCAGTTATATAAACTGTAAAAACTTGTGTAAAAGGCTAAATTGTACCGTAGAGAAAGGATTTGTGATTAATGATTTATATGACACTGAATTACTACGAGCCATATTTGTAGACGTTTTTGCAATTTTAAAGTTTTCTGGATTTTCAAGGCTTATTTGATATTAAGATGTAATTTGGGTTTCTTTTCACCTTTAACTATTTTTTCTTCCTGTTTCAATTGTATTTTTAGGTCAAATGACATATATCTGATATACATTGATTAAACAGCCAGTGGCGTACGATGCATAAATAGTAGATAATAATTGTGGGTACTTCGTGCAAACTTGTGCTTTTTTTTTAAATCATACAGGGTGCTGCCAAAATATGAGCATATTCATGTTTTGAAATTCACTCAATTTGAATGCAATCGGGTTTTCTTAAAAATTATTTTCGTAATGCGTACCGTAAACCGGGGTGGCTTCGGACAGTGGATGCGACTTCTGACAAATGACAGTCGTATTAATCGTTTATTTTAGAAAATTGAAAAAGTAATCGTGATATGCGAGTCCTTAAGACCTGAATAATCTCCGTACTATTATTTTTTGGTAAGTTTATGTCTTTTTAATGTTTTCATCAATTTTTGTTATATTAGTGTACAATTTTTTTTTGCAACGGGTGAAAATATAAAATTTGCATTTTAGTGGGCAGGTTTGGACTTGGTCAGGGAATACAAAAAACTGCTGGGTTCCAGGAACTATTTTAATTATACTATGGAATCGCTAATTAGAGAGGTCAATGATGTCAAATCACACATTCAACCGAACTGGACTTAAAAATAAGCATTCTATTTAAATCGAAAAGGGGTAAATATAAGGATATTTAAACACAATTTACCAGGACGAGACTAAATCAAAAAGTTTTTGTTTATAAATCGCAATTTGACGGTTAGGTTAGCTCAAAATATCAAAAGGAATAGGGCTCGAGTGACGCGCGAACGTATCCAAGCTTATTCTGACGAACTAAGAAGATCCTTGGAAGATGTGCCACCTGAGAATGCGCTTAATTATGATGAAACGAATTTTAGCGATGACCCTGGTCGACCGAAAGCAAGAGAGATTCATCGAAAATGACCATATCTGTTATGATGACAGCTGCTGCATAGGGTGAGCTTTTGCAGCCTTTTGTTGCTTACAAAGCTAAATACAGATATGAAGAATGGGAGTCAAATGGATCAGAACGTTACCAATACTCCGTGAGTAAATCCGGTTGGTTTGAGTCCATTTTGGATGTTATTCAAAGTTGCTAGGAAAATAAAATTTCGTTCCACCTAACTCGACATACGTTTGTCAACACTAAGACCTAGCATTTCTTGGTCCTTTAAAGAGGAGCTGGAGAAAAATCTTATCAGAGTGGAAGATGAGGTGCAAGGGTCCTTTTCAAAAGCCTGAGTTTCTGTAACTTTTGCAAAAAACGTGCCTTGATATTGAAGCGACTTCAAACAAAATTGTTTTGTCAGGTTTAGCGCATCTGGTATTTTTCCGCTAAGCTTAGAACAAATTTTGAAAACACCTCCTTCAGATCCAGGCGCTGAAGTGAATGAAAATAACGACTTAATGTCACGTTCTCTTTTAGATTTCCTCAAAACATCTAAGTTGCACGAACCATCTACAAGAAAACGAAAAAAGCTTATAAGCGTCGAACCCGGCAGATTTGTGGATATAAATGATTTTGCCAGGGAAGAGACGCAACATATTATAAATAACAAGACTTCTTCTGAATCAGAGAATGAACCACTGAGCCACATAAAGAATAAAAGGTCTAAAACGGCAACTGATGATCCATCCGCTGGTGCGATGGTCCTAAACCAGCAGCAGCAGCACGCATCTGAAGAGCATGATGAAGAACCTGCTGTTGGTGGTTAGTTAATTAGTAATTTTTCCAGTTCCTCTGAAATATGCTTCCAGATATAAATATTTCGCTGCCCAAGTAATTTAAGAACATAGAAAAATTTCTAAGAAAAAAGGAGTATTCCCGTGGACACTATTTCCGTTTTCCGGATGTTGATGATGAAGCTATCATTTATAGCAGCGAGATTGTCCAGGTCTTAAAGGCAAACTCTTTGCGAAGGGGTCGCTATACCATTTTAAATATACCTAAAAAACACTAGAATAAGTTTTTTAGTTTTTTTTTTACTTGCGAATATTCCTCGAATTTCTGAGTTTAGATTTTAAGGTTTTTGCTGTTGTTTTCATAGGAATAAGTTTTTTTAATTTCTACTAATTTTAAATGTTCTGTAAGTTTGCCAAAGCTAGATTTACGTGTTGCGAGTCTTTAGAGGGAAGTAAAGAGAACCCACAGTTAAGAAAAATGTCCGAAGCCACCTCACTTTAGAGTACTATTGAATTAGCAGCTTTGAAAAGTCTCGTTATAAATAAGTGCAAAATGTGCAATGATACCTCTTTGCTTATTACCTGGAAACAATCCTTTATTAATTTTGCTCCTGAAGAAGAAAAGATAATTTTTCTTATTACGATCTAGCATCTTTGTTGGAAAGCCCAATATTGTAATGTATAGGGCGATAGCGAGATTCAGTAAAACTGATTATGCGAGCTATATGGCACGAGGAATCAAAGGACTAAAACGTGCAAGCCTGCATCTAGATCAGGTGTTCTACTTTGCAAACTAAACAAAACTAGATGACGATGCTACTCATTTAAACCACAGTTTAAGGGCTGCTGCAGGAGTGGTACTATAAATCCAACGCGTAAGAAATCAACTAGATTCTAGACAATTAAGAGCAAGAAGAAAAGCAAGAACAATAGACATTATGTTTTTACAAATTGAACTAGCTTGAATTTGTACCACTAGTCATCTTTATATCAGACTCATCATAATGCTTGCACACATTTTGAAATTATAATAATACGTACTTTTTTTAGGTTGATTTTTAAAATATTTTATTGAGCCGCCATTTTGTTTTGTTATCTTATATTCATATCTAGCTTATATGGCAAGCTAAACAGGTTCGCTCCCATATTGTCGACCACAAATTTTTGCCATGCCCTATTCTGCGTCTCTGTAATCATATCCAGAAATTGCTTATTAACGTTATTATAACGAATTTTGTTCCGCCTTCGATTTTCGTCTCTACTTCTCTGGTATGTTCTTCTAGTTTGTATGGTCTTCAATCTAGCACGTTTGAGTCTATCGTCCCACCATTGTGGTTTGTTCGTAAACACCCTTCTCTGTTTAAAGGATTCCTGTATATCCATAATCATTTCAGTGAGTTTCCTTGCTCTCTCTTCGATATTATTAATATTCGGCTCCCAAATTGATTTTCTTTCCAGATCGATGGTCTTATTCGGCCCAATTTTTCTTACAAATTCATTCCAAATATACTTAGTGATGTTATGATTAAGTTTTAAATTAAAAATGATAAGTCGATCGCTTAGAGTTATTTCTTCTCTTACTTGCCAGTTATCTATTTTGCCCATGTTGTGTGCATTTGCCATTGTAACGTCAATGTTACTCCTTGCTCTATTCGTTTCGAAAGTAAAAAGATGTCCTGCTTCATTAACTATAGCAAATCCCAGTTCATTAACGATAGCGTCCAGCAGTCTGTCTATCGTTGGTTACGTTCGAATGCCATGAACTATGTGTCTGCACCTATAACGAACCTTTTATATCCAAGTCCTACAAATTCTCTAGAGCAGTTCAAGTAAGCATAGTATTTTGAAGATTTTTATATTCTCATTAAAAACTCAAATTGCTGCCCAAAATTGCTCATTCTGATCGGCTATCAATGTCCCTCTATTGCCGCTTACCGTGTAATATTTTTCTAGAACATTGTTTCGGTACACGTACGGTTCCTGAACTATCAATATGTCGATTTCCATAGTCTGTATTTTGATGAGCATATCCGCGGTCACCCTTTTCGATCTTTGTAGATTGATCTGACCAATCGTTAAATCTCTGTTCTCATCCATTATTCCCCATAATCGATATTAAACGTTATGTCTTTTACTTTACGCTGATACAGTGGGTAGTCCTTGGCGCCAGCAAAGTGTTCGATTTTTTGAAGCTTACTTCTCATACATAATATGCATTTTCTTTTCGAATTGTCCTTTTTAACATACATTCTTTCGTATTGTGTGATCCAGCACAGTAAGCACACGTGGCCTCTGACTTACAGTTCGAAGCCGTGTATCCAAAATTCTGACATTTGTAACATTGAAATACGTGGACTCTGTCCTCTACTCTATATACATCCCAACCTATAAATCTTTTGCTTATTTAATAGTATCTTCCTGGCTTCCGGTGAGTATTCAATCACCCAGTGTGTGACATCTCTGTTTCTAGGTCCCAACTTGAATTTCTAATTTATCTCGATATCTTTATTATTTTTTCCATACTTAAATTACCCTCGTTAATTAACGCTTTCAGTTTATCAGAATCATAATGATTCGGAACGATAAATATCGAAATGCGGTGTTTTCGCTTTTGTCCAGCTTCAGCTTTAAGATTTAACTTTTCAATTGCCTCAAGTTCTAAGATTTTGTTTACGTCGCCAGTTTCTGATTCAATGATGATTCACGGTTTCCTAGTTTTATAAACTTTAGTTGGCCTATATCCAACAGTATTCGGATTTATGGCCCTTTTGACAAGGTCTTTAACTTCATGCTTCTTTTGTCGTTTTCATTATTTGGTTTAATTATCACTTTATACGTCGGGCTAGCTGTGATCTTTGTTTTTTGTACTGCACCAGCATACGATACCTGTCTAGAGTTTCGTCCTTGTTTTAAATTTTTATTTCTGAAGTCTTTGATTAGTTGAATCTGCTCACTAATTGTCGCTTTTAAGTCATTAACTGCTGTTTTACAGTTTATTAGATCGCTCATTATTGAGCCCTGGGCCCTTATATTCTACACCAGCTTTTTTGTCATTCTAATACTGTTACTTATTTTCATTTTATTTTATCGACTCTCCCTTGTAAATTTTTGTAATGCGCCGTTCATACTTTCTAAAATTCTTTCAAGCCTCATTTTTTATCCTTAAATATATTCTCGTTATCTACATCATTCTTTTGAAAAGATTCGTCTTAGATTCTTAGGTAAAGGATTGTGCTGCCACTGGCATTCTCGATTGATTTCTTCACTTCCATTGTCCATAGAAACGGAGTAGGAATCTGTGCTTTCTCCGTAGACGGAGATACTTTAACCCCCCCCCCGTTGTTTCCAATAACCTCCCCTAGTGCCTCTTAGTCGGGACTAGGAAGACCCGGCCGCTAGGTCCACTTATAGTGGGTAACACCACCCCAGACTGATCGCCTGGTCCTCAGTGCCCGCTAGGAGTCGCGAGGAGGCGGGCACACACTTCAACCAATACCAAATTCAGTAAAATGCCCACTTAAAACTATTAAAATCGTCAAACTAAGTAGTAAGGGTACCTGAAAAAATTTACATAAAAAAGGCGAACTTCCGCAAGAAAGTTCGCGAAAATAGAAAATATAGGCGCTTTTTACAGTAGCAAATATCGATATCAGTATCTCCTAGCAATAACCGCACCTCGGATAAACCTCATTGGTTACGATAATGTCACTGCGCAAAGCTATCTGAAATGAGCTATGAAAAACGCATATATTCGCTTAGTTTGAATGTAAAGAATAGGGATGCGTTTGCTTGCGTATAAAGTCAAAAATTATTGCATGCTGTCAATTATGTATACATTTATGCATACCTCACGCATATGCTCACTAACGGATAAAATTAGGAAGAAAAGTTCCAGACCCCCTTGACCACCCTGGCTGCGCACCTGTCTTATTGTTGTATTTTTTCTTCTTATGGATATTGGGGATTTTTTTGATTCTATACAATCTATACATGTAATAGGGAAACTCTAAAATTTTAGTTTACCTTCCATGATAAAAAAGTTTAAATTAATTTAGATGTTATACTCCAGCTGGTAAATCGTTGTGTAGTAGAGGCTGCGTTTATTCCATGTATGCGTCATTTGCAAATTAATAATTCGACTCAAAAATAATCGAATTTAGAACTTGCCAAACATTTGTAATGAACTCACACATTTGCTCGAATAGTTAAAAAAGTGCCAAAAATGTTAAGGTTTTTCCACACAGTACGTTTTTCTATACAGTGTTGTCAGGGTAGAAACGTACATTTAAAACGGTACAGTATTAAGGTCCAAAAATCTAACAAAGGAGTGGTGTATATAGATATTGGTACTATGGCGGGGGGGGGGGTTGGGTTCTAAACTTTAACAATCGAGGAGCGGGTACACTGGAACGCTATTGGCGCCCATTGGTAAGTAAATTTCAACAAGTATCGAAAAACAACAAGGGACTTTAATATCTTAAACCTATCTACGTTACCTCTGTTTAGCCGAGGCCTTCATAAAACGTACACGAGAGGTTAAATATTAAACTTAAACGAAAATAACGCCTAACTCGTGGGGCTTAGCACCATGTTGAAATTTTCCTTTATAATTCTTGACTGACCTCAATTCAAAGTTAAGTATACGTCTGAAAAAGTTAAAATTAAATACATTTACAGAGCAGAATAAGACTATTTGAATTATATTTGTAAATTTTATTATTTATAATAAACATAATATTTTTACAATTACTGCTTTCGATCATTATTCAGATTGATTTGGATCTGCACTTTTATGATATTTTGGTGGTCATATTATTTTGTTGTACAGTTTTTTAGTGTTTTGTATTGTTGTTAATTTGGTTTACTTCTTTCAAATCATAAACCATCGGTTTTACCCGCCTGGCTAAAACCACGAAAAATAAGCGGCCCATTATGGTTGCAGAACCAATAAGCGATTGTCTTTCACACCGTGGAAAACAATAACTCCCTGTTTTTGCAGCCCTTAGTTGGCTAGTTGGCTTTTAATACAATTGGAGAAGTGACACAGTTTTACTGTCCTGATTTTCCCAGTAGATGTTTTAGAAAAATATCACTTTTGAATGAGCTTTTTGGGATTAGTTTTAAAAAAACTATATAACGCTGGTAGAGTTAATATCAAAATATTTCATTTTATATCAAGATATTCAGTTTTATTTGTTATTATGAGTTGTTTATTTCATGTATATTTTTTAGAATTTTTCTGGACCTATAAGAGGGACTAAAGTTATATCAGCTGTCAGTGTATTTATTTTTTATTGATTTTAGAAAACAAACTAATACCAAAAGGCGTTACTTTAATGATTTTGGCTTACACGATTAACAGGGATCCAAATGTGTATGATGAACCGGATAAATTTATTCCCACAAGATTTTTAAATATGGAAATCAAACCATTTTCCTATGTGCCTTTCAGTGCTGGTCCACGAAATTGTATAGGTAAGTGTTATATATAACTACAATATTCGACAAATCTTTTACTAGTATGTGTAGATCAAACTAAAACTATAATTAGGTCAAATTGTGTCAGGCCCAAAATGAAACTCTCCTCACTTTTGCATTTATAAATATATAAATAAAGATATAAGATATAGATATAAGACAAAGTGTATTTAGCACTCAGCCTAAGAAGTTCAAGAAAATCTATTGTGTTAATATTTTTTTTGATTTCTAGCAAAACATGACTATTTTTAACCAAATTTTCCTTAAGCCTCGTTTTCAGTGATAAAATTTGCCCTGTATTTGAAATCCCGGATAAAGTGATACAGAGCTGGCGCTACTATAAGTGCAAATGGTGTTACCGTCAGGGCGGCATCCAGAGGAAGGTGCCATCGCCGTTTTAATATCCACAGTCAATAAATATTTTGCATAAACTGTTAAAGAAAAAGGGGAAACACGCTTTTTTTCTTTTTGTAAATTAAACATTTCTCGAACTTTTTCAAGAGTATTTATTAAATCAACATAATATAAAATATATTACTCTGTAAAGCTTGCAGAATTTGGAGAGTTCTATTTGGTAACCCAATTTTTATGGACTGGCCTTTCATTAACAAAGAGTCATACAATACCCTTTAACTTTTTAGGGTTTGAAAGCAAGTCCAAAGTAACTAGGTTTTGTTAAATTATTAGCCAGATTTTTAACTAACCGCTATTAAATAAATAAATTTTCGTTTTTGGGGCTGCTTTATACCCTTAGGGCTACCTTATATAATTAAGAAAAATGTTTTTATGTTTAAAAAAATAAAAGAAAATTGACGTGTTTCAACCATTTTTGATCTTTTTTCGTTTTTATGAAATATGCCTCTTCTCTTTCCACCTATCCTCTATAGTCGAAAAAAAATTAATGAGGCCTTTGCCGTTTTTTGTTAAATATTATGTTAATTTTTTATTGTATATAATCGAACAAATATCAAGTATCCATGCCAATGACTTTCAGAATTTTTCGATGCCAAAATATTTACCCCAAGTGTTTCTATTTTTAATTTGATTGATAGCGGTTTGTGCATTTTCGAAATATGATTTTTTTACGTTTCTTTAACCTTCGAAAATATCGAAGGTCTACGCCTATGACATGCAAAATTTAAATCCTCAAGGAACACTTACCTAGGCTATTTTTAGTGCAAATTTGAAACGAATCGGTTTTCATCGATATCATGGTATCCTGCGCGCAAATTTTATTCAAATGCACACATAGACAAACACGCACACAGAAACACACATACACACACACTTTCACACATACACACATACACACATACACACACATACACACACACACACACACACACACACGCAGTCACATCTACAAACATACAGACACACATCCGTACATACTACATAGTTTTGTGTTACTTCTTACGAGTTTGATGTTTAAGATGTATGTTAGACTGTAGGGACCAGTTTATATATAATACGTAATCCATAAAAGCTCAAATACACTCGAGTAAAATTCTAGAAACATTATTATTTATTAAATTGCGCTTTTTTGATGTTGGTACCTAGTTCCTGGCAATACCGCATTTAGTTTAAATTGTTTCAAACTTGGACGAAAATCTAAACCTTTTATATGTGACATGTTCTATACCTAAGTTCAATTAATTGTTTCCGAGATATTGTCGTTTGAGCATTGATAATTTAAGATTTTGAGTGTTTGGTTCAAGTAAATGTAACAGTTTAACAATATTTTTAGGTCAGAAATTTGCTTTATTGGAAATGAAAAGTATTTTGGCCAAAATCCTGTTGAATTTTGAGCTCTTACCTGCTAGACCCGAACACATACCAATACTTGCATCTGAGTCTGTTTTAAAATCGAAGAATGGCATAAAAATTAGATTTAAGGAGAGACAATAGACTGATTGACAAAAAATGTTTTGTGCTAAAAACATGTGATTCTATATAATAGATTTAATTTACAGTTACTTAAAATAAACGATACTTTTTATATCGTACTAAGCTTAAGTTTATTATTAGGATTGTTAATAAAATATTGTACAAGAAGAAACCGAGTTTGTCATTTACTTCCTTAAACAATTAAGCATGTTTAACGATGTGTTTTAGCTCCAGTTATTTAAGCGTTATTTTTTTAAGGATGATGGGCAGTTAAGAAGGAGGTGTTTTTTTTAATTTTTTTTCTTAGAACTACCACTAGAGCAAGGTTACAAAGACAGAGTAATATAATAAAAAAATGTAGAAACCAAGATTTTAGGTTGGGTTAGGTAGAAATTAATTTTAAAAATCTAAAACGGCAAATTAATGAACGTGCATTATATAGTAAGAAAAATCATTGTTGTATTTTATATAAACTGCAGGAACTTCGAAGTGCACCAAGGAAATTTTTACTGGAAATTCAAAATGAAATATTTCTTTTACTTTTGATTGGCCAATGCTTAGAGTATGCAGCCTTATAAGGACAGCCCCAGGACTTCATCGCAACGGTCTTATACAGGGTGTTATATAGGACCTGTCATTTTTTTAAAAAGTTTGTTTCACCAGAACTCTTACTGTGGAAGATCTCTTTTTCTTTTCTGCAGCCAAAATAATCTAGAACTAGGTACGAAAAAGACAATTTCTAGAGATTTTGATATGTTTTCTTCGTTTCCGACGTATGGGGTTTTATCGAAAAATTGATTTTTTTAAAATGATTTGCTGAACAATGCTTACATTTTGCTATAACAGTCTATCAGATTATGAACAGAGTTGACAACCTTTAAATTTTTTAACTGCATTTTATTGCATACAAAGTGCACCAAAAACCAAAACGCGGGCGTTAAATGATGATAATGATGTTTACGGGCGAGCTAATATTGACTTTGTTCAATAAAAACTACCCGCAACCAGAGATAGCTTCTTGTCTTTTACAGAGAGCTATAATGCTCTGATAGGACGTTTTCTATAGGGCGTTAGGATTGTTGCTTTTAGCTAGATTAGCTTAGCTTAAGCCTGTAAAGTTTTGTTACTTGCGAGTCTTGAAATGAAAGAAAATCGGGTAAAATGTAAATCAAAAATATATTGATACAAAATGTAAAAATATGTGCTATAAAATAGACAAAATACAGAAAATCAAATCTACATAAAGCCAAAATTTACCATGACATACAAAAATATGGGTATATATATCAAACACGATGCAAATCCAACACTCACAAGGCAATATACGATTCACAAATTAAACACTCAGGAAATAAAATGCAAATGTATGGTCAACCTTGCAAATCCAAAACAATTTACATCAAATTCAATATATACAGGCCTCAAATCAAATACTTAACCTATCTGAGTGTCCAAGTGTACTTAAATCTATGTTAGAGAATTTTACAGTTTAAAAAGGAGAGTAATAAATTTGTGTGACGTTAAAAGTTAAGTAACTAAATTAGAGTTTTTAAGTATTAATTAAATTCACTTTTATTAGCAGGACACTGGTTAAAAGTTAATTTCAGAATGACGGAAGTTGGATAGGTGAAAATTCACATAAGATATAGCGAAGTTACTGTCGGGAATAAGCGAGTCCAAATTTTAATAATGAATAGTACTTACAACTGTTCCTCAACTACACTAACTTTACTTCAAAATACCATAAATTAATAGCGTCATAAGCATGGCTCTGCAACCCATAAAACTTCTCGTTACTCCCTCGTACTTCTAATAATGCAGCTAGCAAACAAAGCTACAACCAATTCTTCAGATAGTAACTCTCAGTCAACTTCTAATAAAAACAACGTAGTGAAATTAAAGCAACTGTTGCAAAGTGGCTTGTCTGATTAAATTACGACAAGCTTAAAAACTGTGTTTAAGTAACTGTAGAATCGTGGAATAACAATAACTCTAAACTACATAACTCGTCACGATTCTTAATTAGTAAAAGTAAAAAGGGCAAATCAATTATTTAACCCAGAGTCGATATACATTTACTTAATCTATATCACGCGACTGAACAGCGGCGACGCACATCAAACGTTGGCCGGCTAGTGTTGTTGCGTAAAAAGTGGGAGTCCGAACGGCGCGTGCGTATGGTTAATACTGAAAGTTAAAGTCGAACTGAACTTGAGATGAGAGGAGACAAAGCGGCTTCTTAGAGTGAAGGCATGCCGCGGGGAAAGCGGGGAGATCGGGGTTGCACAACGGCGTAATTGTGAGATGGAATATGCGTACTTCTGTAAGCAAGAGAGTGATGCAAACATCGGCGATACAAAACGTTACACAGAATTGATGAAGAACTCTTTACAGTGTTGCTCTATAGTCTGGTCGTAAAAGAAAAAAAAAATTAATTGTTTTGGGATTAAATATTCAAAGCCTTTTAAATGTCGAAATAGTCCGGTCGGGCGGAAAAGTATCGGGATTTCCTAAGAAATATATCTGTGTTGGGAAGTTGATTTCTCAAAAAATGATTTGTTGGGTTTCTTCTTTTTTTAATTCTTGAATTCGATGTTGCGGCAATCATCGGAAAAGTAAGCTACCGTACTTCTAATGCCAGTTTTAGAAATAATGAATATTTCTTTCGAGACGGTTTTGTAAATTTGAAATTTGCTCTAGTTCTTTCACAGATATTGCCTTTAATTTATAACAGTTTATTTATTAAAAAACGAAAAATTGCGTTTTATCATTGACATAAGTCTCTTTTCCTCAATTTTACATGTTATTTTTGTTCATACAGACTTACGAAAACTGTTTACCCATCATTTCAAATTAACTGCGAATCTGTCCCAATAATACAGTGGGTAACAAAAGTCTGGAATAATACCTACCTTGCGGAGCAGAAATTTAACATTGTTAAAGTTAGAATAGATATGATATAGGTAATGGTGAGAAAAGAGCAGATGATGGCGATGTAATGTTGCGATGTTTGCGGTTTTTCATCAATTGAAAAGAATGAGTTATTATTTTTAATGAAATTCACTCTCTCGCTCTATCTATCTATAATAGTAATTTTTTGATTCTAGAGAAAATTCTGATGTAGTATACGCTGGATTAGAATCTAAGCCCTCTTTTGCACGAGGGGACTTTCGCCGAACGCCCCGCCGCGCCGTGGACGCACTTTCAGTTTCTCAATCTTTCAGTCTCTCAATTTTTTTGCTAAGTTAGTGCAGACTATATATTGTTTCATCTCGTGTTGCTGATCCTTTGTTGCGTATTTCTGCTTGATCTCAGTCCCCATTTTTATCAGAGGATATTTAGCCTTCCTTACTTCATCTCTCATTAGTAAGGTAGTCAGTTTATCGATTTACAGAATTTACATTGGTTTGACATCGTCCTTTGTAAATGTTCAAAAACTCTGCGGCCATCAAGCCTTCTGGGAATGTAGGGCAGAACAACATCGCTTTTGGATGATGAAATCCATACATAATAAGTAAGGTTCATGTTTTTCTGTTCATTTTCTGGATCTCAAAAGGCCAATTCCAATGAATTATTCCAAGGTGTATTGCAGAACAGGAATTGCCAAGCTTTTCTAATTTTTTCTTTCAATCCACTGTACTAAACTCCCTCGCTTTTATCTATCCCCAGATATTTGTATGCTTCATGTTGTTTTAGGTCTTTTATGATATTCCCTACTATTATTAGTTTTTCACCTTGTTGCCTCACAGTAATCCTGTGGTTGTAATTTATACTGACAAGATTATACCAAGTCAGTACAAAAAATAAACAACACTATTGTTTATTAATAAATGATCTACCGATGCTACATGTTTTCAAAATGACCGATTTCTGAATGTTCCTATGAATGTCTGTATTAAGTCCTAATTGAGCCAAATGCGGTGTAAACGTTGCTGGTGTGAGGCTTGTTACTGATATGAAGAGGAACCATGATGATGATAGTTGGTGTATTTGGCGATCTTCTCACTGTATTTCGCTTAGATGTTCTCGTCATTGGGGACAACCATGTCAGTTAAATAAATGATTTTTTCTTTTTTGGATTGGAAGGTGATATCGGGCCTGTTTACAGGGATTGTTTTATCTGTGTGGATGTCAATGTCCCAGCAGAACTTGTACTCTTCGTTTTCAAGTATGGATGTTGGTGTATAATGGTAGTAAGGGTCTGTATTCATTGTCAGTTTGTATGATGTGGGTAATGCTTGATTAACGACATTCGCTGCTGGGTTGTGTCTAGCGGTGTATTTACTTTTGGCTATTATTCTTATTATTATTATTTCTATAATAATTGTTACTATTATTAATATTATACCGTTGTTTGCCGATAAATCCGCCTTACATAATATTTTCCATACCGTTGAACATCGAAGACGAGCAATCTGTTCCGTCAACTTTCGCATTGGGCCTTGCTGAACTAGTAGGCGTTTGCATTGTTTTAATTATATCCGCATTGTGACGTGATTTGGTGCCATATGGTGGGAGAGACAATTCTCCATCTAAATGTGTAGCAAAAACACCCTACTCCTAAATGCATGCAAAACTCTCCTCTTGGTGGTGTAAGAGTGCCCTAAGGCACTTTTCGTTAACACGACAGTAGGTCACCCAACATAGTGGGCTATTAAACATCACTATTTCGGCGAGAAAGAGAATCTACTGACATTTTTAAATACCCAAAAAAACTTCAATAGAGATACGGGTTACGGTTTACATCACGCGTGGGAACCGATCTTAACACGAAGTCACGGCGACCACAAATCGGGTATAAAAGCCTACCTGAATCTCTATTCTCTCCGACCTCATTCAGTGTTCAGATCTTGTGAATTAAAGATCCCTGAAGATGCCTCGTGCAATGGGATAGTAATTCCAGTTTGACATGGTCTAATTCCAAGAACCATGATTTCCTAATTGACCAAAACCGTGAGAGTTTTCATTCTATAAATGAAAAGTGTCTATATTAAATAGTTAAAAAATATGTCCCAAAACAAATAGTTAATTGAGAAAAAATCGTTATTCTACTTAAACACCCGTATAACTCTGTAACTAATATATCATTCCAGAGAGCAGATAACAAAAGAGTGGTTTAAAAGTTTCGACAATTATTGTTTTGCTTCTTTTCACGACGCCCGTACTGATGACGGCGTCGGCTTTGTATTCATTCTTAATAATTTCAATTTACCCAATTAAAAGGCGACGTCTTACCAAATTTTAATATCTGTGATGTTAATTTGCGGGAAAACGTTTGGAATTTAAGTCAAACACACTGTATATCTGTTACTAGTATAGTAATCAAGTTAATGCATATAACGAAAATATCTTTATTTATTTCAATAAAATATTGCAATTGTAAATCTAAATACAGTATAAAAATTAGCTTTCAATTAATAAGTAAAATCAATAATTTAACTGTTCCGAGTAACGCCAAACTGATATCATTTGGTGTTCAAAATGTATTCCCAAGTATACCGCCATCTGATATTATCTGAGACTTTGAAATTTCTTGCATTATTTTGTTATTCTCTCGTAATCGTGAAAAAATCACCCTCTGAGATTTTTTCAGATCTTCATGATTTACGGTCCCTAGATGACCAAAAACACGTTTTCTCGTTTCCGTCGGTCGGTCTATCTGTCTCTTCGCGGCGTAGCGAAAAAACTATTTATCCGATATGAATTTAATCAAAAATAAAGAGTCATATGGGGATGACCTGGTAACATTTTGGAAAAAAATCCAAGATGGCGAAACAAAATGGCGGCCTAGTGAAATGTCAAAAAAATTATTATTAAAAAACTACTTATCCAATTTAGTTCAAATTTATGGTGGAGTCAACTGGTAATATTTTGGTATGAATCCAAGATAGCGGAACAAAATGCCGGCTTAATAAAATATTTAAAAATTCAGCCTTCAAAACTGCTGAATGGTTTGATTCTAAATTGTGTACCATAATTAATTGTGGTATAAGGATCAACTAGTAAAATTGTGGTACTAATTCAAGATGGCCGAACAAAATGGCGGACAAATAAAATGTTCGTTATCGTAAAAAAAATACCCTCTTAGGTTTTAGACATCTTTACCTTTTAGCGTCTCTAGATGCCAAAAAAATATGTTTAACAATTCCGTGGGTCCGTCTGTCGGTTTGTCTGTCAGTTCGCGGCATAGTTTAAAGACTACGTACCCGATTTTTTTTCAAAAATTAGGTCATATGGGGATGACCGGATAATATTTTTGTATAAATCCGATATAGCGAAAAAAATGGCGGCCTAGTGAAATGTTAAAAAAAGAGTATTAAAAAACTGCTTATCCAATTTATCTGAAACTTTAAACAAACATCAAAGTATTATGTTGGAATCGACTGGTAAAATTTTGGAACGAATCCAAGATGACGGAACAAAATGGCCGTATAATAAAGTATTTAAAAATTCAGCCTGAAAAACTACTTAATGCATCAATTTCAAATGATCAACTAGTAAAACTGTATAACTTATTCAAGATGGCGAAACAAAATAGAGACCAAATAAAATGTTTGTAATCGTGTAAAACTCACTCTCTAAGGTTCTAGATATTTTCACGTTTTAGCGTCTCCAGAGCCAAACAATATATTTTATCGATTCCGTCGGTCCGTCTGCGTCTGTCCGTCTGTCTATCAGTTAGTGGCATACCTTAAATAGTACTTACCCGATGGACTTCAAATTTTGACCAAAAATTAAGAGCTATATGGGGATGCCCTGGTAATATTTTAGTGAAAATCCAATATGACGGAACAATGTTAAAATTTTTTTGTTAGAGTAGTGTATAATGTACTATTTGTGATTAAGATCCATTAACTTTATTGTTGCGTTCTCAGGACACATAGATTCTATATCCTGCATGAAATCCATATTATCAATTTTTACCTACTACGTTGGTCCGCAGATTTTTTCCAGATATTAAGGTTCTAAATGGTTTTCGTTAACGATCCTCTTGTTTTATTTCAGAGTGGTGTATTATTTGGAATTAGGATCGAGTAAAAAAAATCAAAGTCTTTTTTAAATTGTCGAGGTTTCGCAACTTTATTGTTGCATCCTTTGGGGTTAGTAAGTATCTGCGGACCAACAAAGTAGGTGAAAACTGATAATTTGGGTTTCATGCAGGATATAATATATATATATATATATATATATATATATATATATATATATGTATATGGGTCCTGAGGATGCAACAATAAAGTTGTGAAACGCCGACAATTGAAAAAAAGACTTTGACTTTTTGCTGGATCCTAACCCCAAATAATACCCCACTCTAATATATATAACAAGAGATCTTTAACGGGAACCATTTCGAAAGTTAAAAAAATTATTACTAAATAAACCAATTATCCAATTTATCTCAAATTTTACACAAATATCAAGTGTTACAAAGGAATAAACTGGTAATATTTTAACATGAATCCAAGATAGCAAAACAAAATAGCGACTTAAAAAATATTTAAAAAATCAGCTTGAAAATATTATCTATTATACAAATTAATTTCAATTTTTGTCCAAGAATTGGGTCAATTAATTTCAAATTTTGTACAAGAATTAAGAATTATATAGATATAAATTGGTAAAGTTGTTTAAGATGGAGAAACAAAATGGCGGCCAAATACATTTTTTAAAAAAACAACGTAAAAAATCTACTTCAAATGGCTTTAAATTTTGCAGAAAAATTAAATGTGAAAATTGCATAAACTGGTACGAATTCGACGTGACGTAACAAAATGGCGGTATCTGTCAATGCAAAAACTACTTACTGAAACTGGTAAAATATTGCTAGCGATCTAATATGATGAAACAAATGGGCGCCCAATAAAAATGTACTGTGACTATGTACTGAACTAAAATGGGTCACCCTTCCTTATTCCTAACCAATGGTAAAAATAATAACGAGGGAAGTTTCGGGTAAAGGAAAATTGCCGATTTTTTTTTGGCATCGCAAGGCAACATTTTTATTTTGGCGGTAAATAATTTCATTTTACCTCAAGTAATAAACGCTTTTTACCAAATGTTGATATTCTCGTTAATTTCCGAGAAAACAGTGTGGAACACCTTGTATAATTTTTAAATACAGTATGAATTTAGATATAAATAATTTGGTTCTGTTGGTTATTTGAGAATTCAAATTTACATACCTTGTTGCATTTATTTTTGATTATAAAGATAAATCAAGAATTGCCATAAGTCTACTGCCCAAGATTTAATGACCGCAATTGTAAATAGGAGCTGGACTACTTTGCCCGAAAATAAAATGTAATTTGACTTTTATATTTTTGATAAAGTATAGCTTAACTATTAATAATTAATGCAAGCAAAATAAATTCAAAATACTTGTGGTTGAGAATCTTTTGTGTAATCATAAATCATAGTTCGTTTGAATCACTCTGTATAATATTAAAAAGGGCCAGGAAGTTCAACGTGATGCTGTCGGGGTTTGTGCCATCAGAGTGAAGTGCCATTCAGGGAGCACACGTGCGGCATACGGATGCAGCTGCTGGGCATTTTTTATAATGGGCACGAGGACGTCAAAACAGGATTCCCTAGTTATAACCCTTGAATAATTTTAACTGGAGACGACCTTTGACAACTGGTTTCGATCAAGAACCCTAAAAAAATTTGTTTTAACTTTAATCGTAGAGAATTTCACTATGTGCAGATAACACGGTTTATATATTCATATAATTATTAATTAAATTTTTTTTCAATTTTCAAAGTTTATTTCAATGTTCAAAATAGATGGATTCATTGTATGTGTTATCTATGTGTAGTGGAAATCTGTACGAGGGAAGTTTTGGGTAAGGCGAATTTACCAATTTAAAGTTTTTAATTTATGTTCATATTATTATTGTTGTTATTATTAATATTTATTTATTATTACTTTATTTGCATAATCTACAAAAACCAATTTTATCGTTTATTGTTTTTCTCTATAAACAGTAACTGTTTATCGACTGACCCTCAAAATTTGCACAAAAATATGAGGAAAATAAATTTCCTTTACTTGAAACTTCCCTCGTTATGATTTGACAGTTTCTTAATAAAGACTTTTTAACACTTTGTGACGCCTCCATTTTGTTCCTCCATGTTGGATTTTTACCAAAATATTTCCATTTGAATCCCATATCCTCCATACACACACAAATTTGAAGTTAATTGGATTCGTAGTCTAGGGACTCTAAAAGGCAATGATCTGAATACATTTCGGAAAGTGATTATGCAACGATTACAAAACTTCTCGTTTACGAAGGAACTAAAAAAAAATGAAAATCTTTGGAAGACTATGTATCACTGATTATTATTAACCTTTTAAGAGAGAAGCATCGTAATCACGAAAAATCATATGTAATCCGGTGTATGTCGCGAAAATGACATTGCGTTCGCAATGCAGACTTTTGTGTATATATTTGTATAAATTAAGCAATCAATCTCGAGACAAATTTGACTACGCTAAATGTGACAGTTCCAAAAACTCATACGTTCCATTCACAACAAATATTCAGGGCGTTTGATGATTTAAATAGATTCTTTGTTAGTATTTGAGTATCCTTTATTTTAATCATGTGCCATGTTGAGTACTAGTATTAGGCGACAGCGGATTGAAGAATTTGTTTTTTTTTCATGTTTCTTAAGTCTAGTAGACATTTACCCCCGTATTCACTAAAAAGGTTTAAGAGTTAGTCCAGGTCTAGTTGCCATGGTACTTAAAACTCTTAATACGCCAGTTATATTTTGCTTATGTCACTGTCATTTTGTAATAGTGACATTTAGAAAAATTATTTGTTCAGTTGTCAAAATGTCATTTTAAACCTTTAACTGTCAAGTTAGACCTGGCCTAAATTTAAACCTTTTTAGTGGTGCTACTGTCGAATTTCTCCTATATAATCATTACCACATGAACAAGGAATTTTATAAACTCCTTTTAATTGAAATGGAGTTACGACTTTTCGTGACTTTAATCATTGACCAATCTTTCTGTGTGTATTAAAGATTGTGAGATTGTTAAATCTCTCGCTTTTCTTTTGTAGACATCAAAGAAGGGAATGGCTAAGTCTAAAATATAGCTAAATTTTATTCTCCATGAGGCCATACTACAAAAATATGAGTGACTTATTATCTAAATCAACATGTAGATTGTAAAAGAGCAATGCTTAAAGCAATTTCCTCGAAGGCTTCCATACAGATGTTCGCTACCACAGGAGAAAACGAAGATCCTATGGCGGCGCCCGAGTTTTGCTTATAAAAACTATCCTCAAAAATTAAATATGTGGATGTTAAGCATTCTCAAATCAATTTAATTAGGACCAGATTAATTTGTTTATGTTCAAGTATGTCGAAAATCATAGAAACTGAACCGTCAAGAGGCACGTTTGTATACAGGGATTCAACATCAAGATTTACTGAAATATTACCAGGATCTAATGTAAAATCTTTAATTTTTATTCGAAATACTTGGAGTTTTTGAGAAAATAATTACATCATTCTGTAGAGAGGTTTAAGATACTGGTTAAATATTTATCTAATAACTGTACATTGGCTTTATCTATTTCTGGAACTGCGTAAAATTGAGAAACTTTCCAACCGCTTGGTTTCAATATTTCTATTGCTATCATCCTAAAGTAATGCCTATATTTTCTCTATATGGACTAAATCCACCCGTGCTTGTGGTAGGTTTCGGATGCTATCTTCTACACCCGCTATTATGCCCTGTCCTCTATTGGAATGGTCCGTGGAACAATTGCGAAGTTAGTCCGATTCTTCTGCATTTGTTTTTGAAACAGATGATACAGTGATTACCGTATTTTGTAGTAGCTGTACAAACTGGTGCTTGTTGCGCAATTTTTCGAATTTCTTCTGCTGTTTTTCTTTGGGATTTTGTCCAATGTTGAATTGATTTCAAGCGTCGAAGATAATGAGAATTAGGTGTACCTATAGTAGTTTACGGGACTTGTGGCCAATTTATCACTCCGATTAGCCTTAATTCCTTCCCTTACGAGAGTCATGCTAGCGCGACTGTAAATGTTCCTGGCTACCTTTGTTGAAACATGAGGCTTGACTTGAAGAGACAAGGGAACTATTTTTTCACGGCATCTTAAGAGAAAGGCCAAGCAGACGCGTAGGAAGCGGCGGGGAACATAGGGGAATATTGCCTTCTTGATTTTTGTTTTAGGGCAAATCTATTATCTTGTCCTTCCCATGATTGGACCGGGAAATGAAAAAAAAAATCGTTACGAGGTATATTTTATAAATAAAACATCGATCTACTCAGTTCAGCATTTTTAATAAATTTTTCATATCCTATGCAATAAAGTTTTTTTTCGATATATTTAAAACACCAGTATAAATAATTTCTACCTGCGAAGCAGAAGGAGTTTTACAAAACCAGGCTTAACTGCAGCGGGAGCTAAGAATGCTTTATTTAGTGTTACAAAGCGTTTAGAAACATTCGGTTAGGCGGTTTATTCATCAGGAAAACAATGAAATAATTTAGGCTGAAGTTACAAAAAGGGCAAAAAACGCCAACACTAAACGGGACACATGCTTAATGTAAAAGACACCAAGGTTCTTGCATCATTCTCGGGATATTGGAAAAGGAAACACATAGAAACAACAAAAAATTTTAATATGGCGCACGACTCTTGGAATGCGATGTCTAAAGGGACCAGGCGGTAAAACGCATAAAATCGAAAACAGTTCGCTTATCAATTATTCCTCTTAAGACTTGTTTGCAATTATTCGTCCCAAGTTTTATTTAAAAATTCAAAATGCTTTTGACGACGAAGCTGTTTATTGCAATCGAAACTCAAGATAAATAATTTGAGGTTTTAATCCAACGTAATTTTAAAATTTTATTTGTTTCCATAGTTTGCTGTAACGTTTTAGAGGATAAATACTTAATTATCTCTCCAAAGTATAAATTATATACATATACAATAATTATATTTTTGCAAAAATCTAGTAAACTAAATGCGTAATTATTACTGTTTAGATTCACATTTTCTCATTAAAAAACATCATTTTTCATTTTAATAACTCACCCTTTAAGTTACGCCCCTTGGCTGCAATTTTACGAACATAAATAATAAAAATCTGTAAATTTTGTTTACCCGGGAATTCCCTCCTTATGATATTTTTCCATTTGTTGGGAAAAGTGAAGTATGACCCAGTTTAGTCCAGTACACAGTCACAGTATATATATATATATATATATATATATATATATATATATATATATATATATATATATATATATCTATATTCATATATATGTATATATATATATATATATATATATATATATATATATATATTAGTTTTTATTAAAAACATCATTTTTCATTTTAATAACTCACCCTTTAAGTTACGCTCCGTGGCTGCAGTTTTACGAACATAAATAATAAAAATCTGTAAATTTTGTTTACCCGGGAATTCCCTCCTTATGATATTTTTCCATTTGTTGGGAAAAGTGAAGTATGACCCAGTTTAGTCCAGTACACAGTCACAGTATATACATATATATATATATATATATATATATATATATATATATATATATATCTATATATCTATATTCATATATATGTATATATATATATATATACATATATATTAGTTTTTATTAAAAACATCATTTTTCATTTTAATAACTCACCCTTTAAGTTACGCTCCGTGGCTGCAATTTTACGAACATAAATAATAAAAATCTGTAAATTTTGTTTACCCGGGAATTCCCTCATTATTATATTTTTCCAGTTGTTGGGAATAGTGAACTATGTCTCAGTTTAGTCCAGTACACAGTCACAGTATATATATACATATACAGTGTGTATCAGCCAAATGGAATAAATTCGATAATAAATAAATGGGGGCCGAAGAAGTGATAAAAATCCAAGTACAGGACTCCTCTTCAATTGAATTAAAAGCAGGTATTGCTAACATTAAGAGCAACCTAACTTGTGTAACTGACTTGGTAAAGGAGTTATACTCCAAATATGAAAGCCAACATAAGTGTAAGCATATCAAAAATACATACCCTACCACCATACCCTTGCCTACACCAACTATGGAAACTACCTGCTCCACCGCCTCTGCACAAACTGAGGTAACACCTACGGATATTCCCAGTACTACTGAAGGCTCCAGCAAGCTGGCTTGTAATAATACACAACGGTGGCACTATGTAGTCGTAAGAAATCTTCCTGCAGGGTTTACGCCTAACAACATAGTTCACTACGTTAAGGAAAAGCTTGGGACTACAGAGTTTATTCGATGCTACCACCTAATCAATCATATCTCAAAAATTGATTTTAAAATTGGAACTCAGTCAAAAAAGTCAGCTGAAAAGCTTTTAGACAGCAATCTATGGCCACATGGCGTAGTAATAAAACGGTCAGCTGTATCCGAACTTTCAGAAAAATCTACACCGAACCTCCCACCTCCCTCCACACCGAAAAAACTGCCCACCAACTCGAGCTCCGTCAGTTCACTGGTTGTCTCCTCTCCAATTTCTCAAAAGGGCACTATAATATCTTCTGACAAAGAGGCCATTGCTGCCTGCAAAGCAAATGTCTTGTTGAGCGACAACTGCTACAGTCTTTCCAAGAAAGCTCCTACTGACCAAGAACCTATTTTTGATCCAATGTCTCCCCCAACAGTGAAGCTTACGCGAACCGAAAAAAGTTCTGATAACCGTTTCCTCATGTCTAGACTAAGAGAACCAGCCATTTTAAAGGCCTTCAAGTTATATCTCGCCTTCCTGTACGACCAACCTGCGCCAATTCACTTTGAAGGGTTTACAAATACTAGCACCAGGCTGTTTTTGGCTTCTGAAGGCATTCCTATAGATTATAGAACCCTACATAAGATATATTTCGATTTTCATGCTGCTTACGGATTTAACGCAGCAGAAGTGGAAGCGGATCTTGCAGCCTATGGATCCTACATATCTTCGGAGAGATCGATTCATCTTCAGAGGACCAGAGAATGCCATAAAAACTATTTTACCAGCAATTCTCCCAAAAAAAATTTTTAGAAAACACGACGTGTCCTGAGGAACTAGATTCCTCAAAACTTCCTGTTGTTACTAGTCTTAATATGGTTCTAATTAATATTGCTTCTCTAAGAAATAAAACTGACGAGTTGTATCTATTTCTGGAAGAACTTCGAGTTCCCCCAACTTGTTGCAATTACTGAGCACTGGCTGAATCTAAACGAACCCTTTTATATTGAGAGGTATACCACAGTAGCTAGATATGACAGAAAAAACTCAGCTCATGGGGGAACACTGATTCTATCCCTAAATGGAGATTTCATGTCGGTATCTAAATATGATCATTTGTTAGCGGATAGCTCTTTTGAATTCTCTATAGTAACCTTGATCTTTATGTAATTTGTATTTATAGATCACCAAACTCTGATGTACAATCATTTTTAAATAGCCTGGTAAGTTTGCTAGACAGCCTACCGATTAAAGGTAAAAAAATTCTATGCGGGGACTTTAATATTGACTATGCTACTGTTTGTGCCATCCAGAAATATCTAATTTCTATATTCGACTCTCTCGGTCTTTCAATGCATGTATCCTCGCCAACTAGAATTTCAAAAAACTCTTCTTCTATCATCGATTACATGGCGTCTGATTTTTCTCCATCAGAGGTGCAATCACAGGTCTATAACTCAGGTCTTTCCGATCACGAGGCGGTAATTTCCAGGTTTAGTTTACCTATTAGGCCCTTACCAAGATCTCGCCATCGGGGCAGAATTTTTCTCGGCCGCAAATTTCTCAGTATTTCATAATATTTGCTTTAACACCAATTGGAATTTTGAATCTGATAATGTCAACACAAACTTCAGAACTTTTTTAAATAAAACTTTAAGTGCTTTTAACAAGGCCTTTCCGCTTAAGAATATCAAACCTAAGCGGCATAAACCGTGGACCACGAAAGGAATACGAATTTCTGTTAAAAATATGCGCTCGCTCTCATATATAAAAAAATTCACCGACTCCTTTCTTATTCTCGACTATATCTCTAATTATAGGAGGATCTACACTACTCTTATTAAGTCAGCAAAAAAATTACACTACCGAAAACGTCTAACAAACTCTAATAACGTTTCAAAAGAAACCTGGTCCATCATCAATAACCTCAGAAACAAATCAAACCCTGTGACTCAGATCTTGCCAGAGCGGCTAATGATCTAAATGATTATTTTATTAATGTAAGCAAAAATGTTACCTCTAGTATCTCGCCAAGTTTGGACCCTCTTTCGTTTCTCCCTCCTTCAAAAAATTTAGCTGATAGCTTTTTCTTAAGTCCCGTTAGCAACACTGAACTATTGAAGGTAATACATAATATCAAAAGTAAATCTTCGTGTAGCACTGATGGCCTATCAATTAGAATATTCCTGAACTTGCCACTCCCAGTCATAGAGGCCCTTACAACATTAATAAATGAGTCCTTTATAAAAGGTGTATTCCCTGATTGCCTTAAAACAGCTATAATTATTCCACTTCATAAAGGCGGCGAAAAAACTAACTCTTGCAATTATCGCCCAATTGCACTACTACCAGTGCTATCAAAAATTATCGAAAGGCTACTGAAGAACCGTCTTATGCCATTTCTCCTGAAACATCAGATAATATCCCCGGAGCAGTTCGGATTTCTACCCAACAAGTGCACCAAGGACGCCATGTTCACGTTGCTTAGAGGCGTCTACTTATCTCTCAATAACAACCACCCAACTGCCTCAGTTTTTTGTGACTATGCGAAAGCCTTTGATTGTGTTAGTCATGAAATTCTGATAAACAAACTAAATTTTTATGGAATTCGTGGTACTTCTTTAAATTGGTTCAAATCTTATCTTGGAAAAAGGCAACAACTTGTAAGGGCTAATGGTTCCGATTCTGATTGTAAGTTGATTACAAGTGGAGTCCCTCAAGGTTCAGTCTTGGGACCTATTCTTTTTTTGTTATACATTAATGATATCACGAACCTTAAAATTAATGGAAGAATCTCCCTTTTTGCTGATGACACAAGCATAACATGGAGTGATTTTGATACAACGTCTTTACACTCTAGTATCTCCAAAGACTTGGTTATAATTAAGGCTTGGTCCGATTCCAATATGCTTTGTTTTAACGTCGATAAAACGGTGGCGTTATCTTATAAGGGAACTTTACAACCACTTCAGGTACATAACAGCAATATTGAATACGTAGAGTCGGTTAAATTCCTGGGTTTAAATATAAATAGCAACCTAAAATGGTCTATTCATATTGACACCTTAACTAAAAAACTTTCTACCGCCTGCTTCGCCATTCGATCAGTTTCAAAAGAACTAGACGTTCCTTCTGCCAGACTTACTTATTTCTCTTTATTTGAATCCCACCTCCGCTATGGCCTTCCCTTTTGGGGCTGCTGTACCACCGAGCAATTTCGTAGTATTTTTATGCTTCAAAAGAGAGCCATTCCTTATTTGTTTGGTCTAAATAATAGAGCTCACTGCCAATACTATTTCAAAAAACATGAAATATTAACACTTCCTGCATTATTTATTTTGGAAACGGTGTGTTTGCTGAAAAAACATATAAACACCCTCCCAGAAAGGCCACAACATGTATACCCTACCAGAAACTCTAGGCATGATATTTATCTTCCCATTCCTTCCACAGAATTAATAAAAAAATCAATTATTTACAACGCCATAAAACTTTACAACAATCTGCCAGTACATTTAAAATCTATCCCTATGCTTGCACAATTTCGAAAAAACACCAAAGCATACCTCATTGAGAGACCATTTTACAGCGTTAATGATTTTTTTTTCAGTGAGTAAGTCTCTTTAAATTGTCACTAATCTCGCTTGTTTACTTAAATCTTTTGTGAGTCATGTCCTAACTCGTAGCATAGAATTTTGTAAATCATTATATAGGGAAAAGAACTGTCGAACATTCACTTAAAACTTAATTATTTTTGTTAGGTATTGGATTAAAAACAATTTAATTCTTTTTGTATACTACATTCTACACTAGTTCAATATACCTTCTGTTTAACATCACAATTATTTGTATAACTATAATAACATAGAGTTTAAGGTCGCATAGTTGCAATTTTGATTTCAATGTCATCGAAATTATTCACCTCGTACATGTGTGTTTGTTTACTTTTATAAGGTTATCATGATTCATTTACTGTTTGCAATGTTATGTTATATTCTAACGTGTGTTTTACGATTTGGTAAATTGATAATTTACATTTAAAAAAAAAGCACTGACCTGTCGAAATTATTTTCGATTAATGTTTTGATATGTCTTATTTTTAGGTATATTTTGCTTTGTCCATAAAATTGTAAAATTTTTCTGCGGCAATAAAGCATACTTTTGTTTGTTTCTTTGTTTGTTTGCGTGTTCGGAAAAACGCTTGGACCCGTCGATTGGTATTTTTAATTGCTCATTTTCTCCAATAAAAACTTTTTATACAGGGTGTGTCCTGTAACAGTGGTCAATGCCAACTTTCTTATTTCAAATGCAACACCCCGGATATTATTTAATTTTTGAATTCTTTAGGAGATTCTAAACATATTTTATATTCAATGTCCTATACCTATCTTCAACTATTTCGGCAATATTAAGTGTTTTCAAATTTATTGCAAAAATTAAGATTAAAAAAATAAAATTATTCTTCATAATGTATAAACAAAAGTAAAAAGTTAATTTAGGAACTGTTGAATATGCTCGCCGCGAACGTCTTGGTAAATTCCTAATCTTAAATAGAAATTTCTTCTAACGTTATTTAGCATCTCAGGCGTGACCGATCTAATCGCAAGCGTTATTCGTCTTCTTAAGTCAGCTAAGTCGAGGGGTTTAGTTTTGTATACAACATTTTTAATATGTCCCCATAAGAAAAAGTCTAATGGCGTCAGATCAGGGGATCGCGCTGGACATTCTATCGATCCTCGTCTCCCTATCCACCGATTTGGAAATATTCCGTTGAGGTACTGCCGGACATTAATTTGGTAATGGGGCGGTGCTCCATCTTGCTGAAACCATATCATATTCGCTGAAACTTGTGGGTTTGCTGGATCCGGATACAAATTTGTCAAAGTTGGCACGACATTATTTTGGAGCAGTGCTAAATAATTATCGCCATTTAAATTGCCGTCAATGAAAAAGGGCCTATGATATGATCCCTAACAATTCCTGCCCAAACATTAACCTTTTCAGGATATTGAGTATGTTCTTCGCTGATCCAGTGAGGATTTTCCCTAGACCAATAGCGGCAATTTTGACGATTTACATGACCGTGAAGTGTAAAGGTGCACTCATCCGAAAACAAAACATGTTCTAATTGAATAACATTGTTATGTAACATAGCCATCATTGTTCACAAAAATAAGTTCTCCTATCATAATCGTCTTCCATGAGCTCCTGAGTTGGTATCACTTTATAGGGATGCATTTTATTTTCTTTTAATGTTCGAATAATCGACGAATGGCTAATATCGAACATTGCGGCGGCTTGTCGACTAGAAATATGTGGGTTTTCCTCAAACTCAAACATAATATCCAATTTAGTATCATCATTTATTGAATTGGCAGCTGCTTTTTTATCTGCCTCACATGTCCAAGTTCGCGAAACTGCTTTTCTATTTTACTAATTGTCCCTTGGGATATATGCGGCAAATTTGGAAATTTTTCATGAAATAAGCGAGCAACTTCCACTTGTGTTCGTGTGTTATCTCCATAACCAATCATTTGTAGAATTGTTATTTTATGCATTTCTGTTAAATGAACCATTTTTCTGATATTAGGTATTATGCAGTTAACGAAATTCAAAAGACTATGACACTGACACTGACAACTACTGTCTTGCAAAGAGAAAGGCCAGGCATTTTACACAAAAGTAAACAAAACTTAAAAGTAAACAAAACTGGCTCTTTTTGTTCCATATCAATAAAAAGGAACGCTAAAATGGTTTTTGCTTACATTCTTAATATGAAGACCTAAATGATAAATAAGTATTGAGTGTGTTGTAGCGAATTTTTGTAATCAAATAAATAGTTCAGTAACCAGAGCCACTTTCATGAATAATAATAAATTCGAAATAAATAAAATAAAAATAAATTTGAAAACACTTAATATTGCCGAAATAGTTGAAGATAGGTATAGGACATTGAACATAAAATATGTTTAGAATCTCCTAAAGAATCCAAAAATTAAATAATATCCGGGGTGTTGCACTTGAAATAAGAAAGTTGGCATTGACCACTGTTACAGGACACACCCTGTATAAAAAGTTTTTATTGGAGAAAATGAGCAACTAAAAATACCAATTGACGGGTCCAAGCGTTTTTCCGAACACGCCCCCATTTATTTATTATCGAATTTATTCCATTTGGCTGATACACACTGTATATATATATATATATATATATATATATATATATATATATATATATATATATATATATATATATATATATATATATATATATATATATATATATATATATATATATATATATATATATATATATATATATATATATATATATATATATATATATATATATATATATATATATATATATATATATATATATATATATATATATATATATATATATATATATATATATATATATATATATATATATATATATATATATATATATATATATATATATATATATATATATATATATATATATATATATATATATATATATATATATATATATATATATATATATATATATATATATATATATATATATATATATATATATATATATATATATATATATATATATATATATATATATATATATATATATATATATATATATATATATATATATATATATATATATATATATATATATATATATATATATATATATATATATATATATATATATATATATATATATATATATATATATATATATATATATATATATATATATATATATATATATATATATATATATATATATATATATATATATATATATATATATATATATATATATATATATATATATATATATATATATATATATATATATATATATATATATATATATATATATATATATATATATATATATATATATATATATATATATATATATATATATATATATATATATATATATATATATATATATATATATATATATATATATATATATATATATATATATATATATATATATATATATATATATATATATATATATATATATATATATATATATATATATATATATATATATATATATATATATATATATATATATATATATATATATATATATATATATATATATATATATATATATATATATATATATATATATATATATATATATATATATATATATATATATATATATATATATATATATATATATATATATATATATATATATATATATATATATATATATATATATATATATATATATATATATATATATATATATATATATATATATATATATATATATATATATATATATATATATGTTATATATACTGTATATTTATATATACATTTTTATATATATATATATATATTGTATATATCATATTATATTCCTACCAATATTTTATATATTATATTTCTACTATGCAGTTATATATAATTTAAAATAAATTCAATAAGTAGTTTTTACATTGACACATACCGCCATTTTGTTACGTCATGTTCCAATATTTATTCGTATCAGTTTATCCCATTTTCGTTGATTTTTAAAAAAAATTATTTGTCCGCCATTCTCTTTCGCCATCTTAGATTCGTACCACAACTTTACCAATTTATCTCTATAGCACACTCAATCCTTGCATAGAATTGAAATTAATTTCATATGTAGTATTTTCAGCTTGATTTTTTCTTGGATTTATATCAAAGTATTAACAGTACATTCTTATGTAACACTTGATTTTTGTGCAAAAATTGAGATGATAATTAGTTTTTTTATCCAGGTCATCTCCATATGACCCTTAACTTTTGACTTAAAAAAAGTCATTTTGGTAAGTAGTTTTTAAGCTACGCCGCGAACTGACACACAGACTGACCGACGGAGCGACGGAACTGATCAAACATATTTTTTGACATCTAGGGACGCTAAAATGAAGATGCGTCAAACCCAGGAGGGTGATTTTTCTCTTGATTACAATTACAACATATTATTTGACCGCCATTTTGTTCCGCCTTCTTAAATTAGTAACACAGTTTTACTAGTTGACCCCTATACCATAATCAGTCCATTAAGCAGTTCTTTTTGAATTTTTGAATACGTTATTAAGCCGCCATTTTGTTCCGCCATCTTGGATTCGTATCAAAATGTTACCAGTTGATTCCAACATAATACTTGATGTTTGGTTTGTGAAAAATCTGAGATAAATTTGATAAGCAGCTTTTTAATAAATTTTTTAACATTTCATTAGGCTACCATTTTGTTTTGCCATATTGGATTTTTACCAAAATGTCGCCAGGTCATCCCCATATGACCCTTAAATTGTTATCAAAATTTGAAGTCGCGAACAGACAGACCGACGGAATTTGGGAAACGTGATTCTCGGCAGCTAGGGATCCTGAAACGTGAAGATCGGAAATAATCTCGGAGGGTGATTATTTTACGATTACAATACTTTCCATTTACGAGGGAAATAATAATAATTTCCAGCAATTTCTCTTGGTCGTATTTACTAATTATATTTTTTGCGGGAGCTATACGGTGAAAGAATTATGAATGTAATTGTTTTTTATATTCTCGTATGCTGGCAAGATTTTGGAAAGCAAAATTTATGGGTAGAAGGTTTCGAGGATTTGTTTAAAAATAATTATAAGAAATCATCAACAGGCTAACCAGTTACAGGATAAAGCTAGAATATCGCATACTATACTAAGTTTATCATTGTTACTTACTATACTTATTATTACAAGTAACAACAATGTACCTACATACTTGAAGAATAAAAATTGTACCTACATACTTTAGAAAGAAGAATAAAAAAACACAAGAGAATTGGTGGACATAAAATTAGACGACATTAAACAAACATTCTTTTAATCTGTTTAATACTGTAGTGTAATATGTCAATATTAATTATAATATTACTATAATATCATAGTTTTCTTCTGTCTTGTATTGGAGAAAATGATGAAGATTGTCCGTGGAGTTGGGGTTTGAATAAGATGTGAGTGCCTTCTTCCTACTTCCAATCTCGGTACTTTGAATCCTATTTAAAGTCAATGTCTGAACGTTATATCATCTGTAAAACGGATACAATTAATCTTACTGTTTAATATCGTATATAAAAATATAATAGAGTTACACGATCGCCTAGCAGCCAGTTCAGCAAGACCGAACCTATCAAGCAGGAAACCGGTCACCCTGAGGTTATCCAACAGCCGCCGGCCACACTCCATCCACTATCCATTATATTGACAAATACAGTTCGAGGTGATGAAGCTTTAACTAAAAATGAGTTTAATGCGAGTATTTCTGTTGCGTCAAAAAGACAATCATGTTTCATAAGTGTCACCTGTTCATTAAAATTGTTTTCTATGCTGAACTATCTGTCATTATATTCTGACGTTTCTTACTTCGAATGAAAGGTTTTATGTTATATTATTTGTTTACTTAATTTTAATTGTGCAAAACAAAAAGAAGTATGCCTTTAGGAAATCCATTTGCGAAAACCGAGATTTATGGGTTCCAAACTCTTCATAGAGAAATAGGTTACTATGTTTCCAGGTAAAGTTTTAAAGTTAAATTTTATTTCTCTATATTTACACTATATTTTTGACATTTCTAATTATTATTAAAGACGTAAGTTAATACATGATAAGCAAATTCTGCTGCCAAATATTGAAAGATCTTCGTGTCTTTCTTGTTCACGATCAGATACGATATGACTGCTCCTTTAATTTCTCAAAGGAAGGGTCTTTTACAGTGTGAAGTGAAATGTAGTAATACAAGTGTATTACCGTAACAGTCTATTATTTTATACTTTATCTAAAAGGTATCATTATGCCTAAAGAGATGCATAACACATTACATCCATACACATCGACTGATATTGTTAAACAAATTGGAGTTATAACTACACTGAACGGCACGAAAAACGGGCACCTTAAAATTTTGATGAATTTTAAAGTTCAATATATTTTTTTCTAGTGGGTCGATTTTAATGATTTTTTTTATTAATTTGTAGCCAAATTATTTCACTTAGTCTCTTTCTAAATTAAAAATGAAAGTTCTTATCTGTCTATTTTACGAGGGAAAACAAAATGTTGTTATCTTGGCGAAAGTTTGAAATGCCCTGTAGAATCATTTAGCAAAGTAAGGAATTTAAAACTGGTTTTGTTATCAAGGTCCAACTTTTCTTGAAAATTTGTTTTTTGCTTCATCTCAATAACTTTATATTTATTTGAGATATGCGCTTTTGAAGAAAACAGACAGGTTCATACCCTAGACGTCGAGGAACAGGCCCTCGTAGGAGAACTTCCAATCGAGACGATCGTTTTATGTTACGTTTATCGCTAAGAAACCGCCTTTTGCCAGCTGTTCAAATTCGTAACGAATTGCACCACGTAAGGCACTTAACTTTAAATGAACGAACTGTAAGGAGAAGGTTAAATGACGTATATCTTATGTCAAGAAGGCCCGCTTCGGGACCACAATTAACTAGAGACCATCGGATCATGCGGCTGCAGTTTGCCAGAGAACACCAACACTGGACTGAAAATGATTAGAGATGTGTTTTATTTACCGACGAATTAAGGTTTTGTTTGAGATCCCCAGGCAGTCGAGAAAGAGCATGGAGACGAACAGGGGAGCGATATGCCGAATGTACTTTTAGTCTCTGAGTCAGCTTTCAAGGAGGCTCAGTTTTGGTATGAGCGGGAATTTTTTTGGAGTCACGTGCCGACTTGTATCTTGTTCCTAGGGGAGCCATCAATGCGGAAAGGTACATAAATGAAATGTATGCTAATTATATTACTCCACATGCACAATTGGTGGGGGATAATTTTCTTCTAATGCATGATAAGTACGACCTCACACGTCGCGGATAGTGAGGGAATACTTAAATGGTGCCAACATCCCACAAATGGATTGGCCACCGCACGGCCCAGATCTAAAATGCTCGGTAGAAAAATTCGAAGTTTAGTACACGCCCCTGGAACATTGAATGAGTTGCGAAAGGCTCTGCTAGAACAATGGGCGGCTATTCCTCAGGAGGATATACGACATTTAGTGGAAAGTATGCCGAGATAATTAAACGTTGTCATTGAGGCTCCAGGAGGTAATACCCGGTATTAGTAATCATCTGGTTTAAATTTATTATTGTATTTTCCCATGACTTAATAGGTCATTCTGTAAAAATTTATAATCAGAATAAAAGTTACGAAAAAAATCTTAGTATCTTGTTTAAACTTTTGTATCTCCAATAAAAATAAAGTAATTGAAATAAAACAAAAAACAAATAATGATGATGATGGGCATTTCGCCGAGATAACAACATTTCCTTTTCCTTTGTATAATAGACAGATGGAAACTTTCATTTTTAATTAAGATAGAGACTAAAAAGTTAAATAATCTAGCGACAAATTGCTAAAAAAATCAATAAAATCGGTCAACTAGAAAAAAATATATTGATTTTTAAAATTCATCAAAATTTTAAGGCGCCCTTTTTTCGTGCCGGTCAGTATATATTAAAGCAGAGTGTTACAGATTTGATACAGAGAAATGTTGTATTAATAAAGTTTGTAAGCTGGAGCCCAAATAGATAATAACTTACCTTAACTTTCAATTTTTTTTGTTTAATGTAACACTTTTTAGTCATATGAATCAATCAGCTCTGAAAATATTTGGCATGAATATAAAACATGCATATCGTGCTCTTCGGCAAAAGTCGGCAAGAGTACTTTCCACCCAGTAATGACCTTGTCTTTATAACCTTGCTCAATCCAGCACTACTAAGATGCCTACAAAAGATCCTTTAATACCCACACATATAAAATGATTAACAAACTTCTTGAAGTCTTAAATTCTTTAGCTAGTAGTAGCTTCGGAGATGGTCCAATATTTAAACTTAATAATTACATTTTTTTATTGACAGCGGCTAGGAAGTTTCGTGTGTATTTGGGGCAGCGGATAAATCGAATTTTTTGATACTAGGTATAACCGGTTTTATCTCAGTTGAGATCTTACTTCTCTAACAACTGTGCGAAATCCGAAAGCTTTAAAATCAATTCTTCAGTCTGTGCAAAGGGCGAAAAGTTTTGAATTTTAGATTTATTAAATATCTATAATTATCGATGGTAGAGCTTAAAAACCACTACTAACCCTATAAAACTATAAAAAAAAATCTTGACATCTTTAGACTGCCCAGTTTACTTACTTTGTTAATTTTATACCCTACCCTCTCGCAGAGAGTAAGTTGTAAGTCATGTCTCAACCGCTCTATCTATACACTTAACACTAAGTGTGTTTTTTAAGATTTTTAATATTCATTTGGTTTCAAAAGCAACATTTGTAATTATTTTTGAAAATTTTGTTTGGACAATATCATCTTGTCTGTTATTCTGGCAAATCGCAAAGTATTCTAAATATGCATCAAAATTGTCACATAGTTGCCGTTACAGTATCCTACACACTCATCAGTTCAAATATGTGGGGCAAACAAACATTCGAAATAGTATATTACATAACGAGCATGGAAAGTGGCATATAATATATGAGTGTGATGTTCCGTAAATCACGCGAATATATTAGTGCTTTTTTCAGTGAGTTGTGTAATTTGCCGTCTTGTTTTACCTGACCCAGCCTACTTCGGAACATTTTAACGCTCTACGCGTCGCTCGTTGGAATCAATTCCATGGAAATTAGAAAGTAGCAGAATGAGTTATTTTTAAAAAGTGGTTATTAACAAACTACGTTTGTGTTATCATTGGGTTTTGCGCCTATTTTGTCCAGTTGTTAATGTGTTTTTCTAGGAGGTTTAGAGAAAATAATATAACAGTCACATTTCTGTACGAGTTTCTATAAATCTTCTGCTGTTAAGAGTTTGGTACTAGCGGCGCTGTTAGGTTAAGGCATTAACACAAAATTGGACTGATATACTCTGCATAAGAAATTGTATAGGAAGAATTTGGACTAAAAAAAACAATATACCTTTCATCACATTTTAATCAGCATTTTATAAATATAAAAAAATATGTGGTGAATACTCGTCTATCCGGCGAACATGCATTTCTCAGTTAACATTGCGGGGAATATGTTCTCTAAGTAGACAAATATGCTCTATCCTGTAACATCGTCTGCTTATATTTATGATTAAATATAAGGAAGGATTTTTTTTTGATGATGGGGAATGTTTTTACGCACCAGGACTCCCTCACTGGTGGGAGTGAGACAGAATGAGGCTCGCTGCTCCATCAGGTTTGTATACGTGTCAGATTTGCAATACCCAGTAAACCCCACCGGACCCCTATCAGACGGGACCATCATTGGGCAAGCTCAATGACCCTCCGATGGGGTTGATGCCGTCCTTCCGGGGAGACCCTCTAAAATATATGATTCTCTGGGTGGTGATGTGTTCCTCTTTTGAATTAGAAAAAATGAAATTCGAAAAAATCATTAGAGATGTTGTCGTTTTACCTGGTTGGTGTTACTTTGGTTGTTCCTGTCCTTCTGTCTGTCCGGTTGCTACTGCCAACGTCCTACTGGTCCTTGGTCCGGCTTGTCGCGGTCAGGAGATGTTAGCCTCTATAGGCTTACTGGACGGATTTTGATTTTGGTTTGCACTTTATTGTGAATTATCCTGGAACGTAAACTCTTATAAAAAAAACTGCTAAAGATTATCAATTTCATTTTTTGGCAATGCTTCAACGTAACAGACCGCCACTTTTTTCACAGTAGCATCTTTGCAAAGGTTCGTAGAAAAATTTCATTGATACCCTACTCCAATAGGTAACGTACATAAATTTTAAGGATTATAAGGCCACGTGGCATTAAAACATATATATCTAAAAAAAATCAATTTTATTGCCTTCCCGGCCGATAAAAGGCAATTAAAAATGCCCGAAAATTCAAATTACGTCACCCGACCAAAAACGGGACGTGACGTCATTATGTATACGCGAAATCTGGCAACGGTGCAACGTTCAACAACAACGGGCGTCATTCGTCAAGCCGTCAGCCAGACATTGACAGAGTTTTGTGATTTCAGTTTTATTAATCTCGAGTTTATTTTGTTCAGATCGTTGTTTAGTAATACACCCTTTTCTTTTAAATAACCATACAAATTAAACCACAAATTCACAAAATTAAAACAAACAAAACTGCCAATACTGCCACCAACCATGACAGCTGACAGCCAGCTGATATTACATTTTTAATTTTTGCCAGTCGTTGGCGACGTTGCTATACTGGTACGATGTGACGTAAATCCGTAGACGGCGCCAAATGCTGTCGTTTGAAATGATCCGTTTGCGCGCGAAATTTTGGAATTTTATTACAAGGGCGGAAAAGACCCTTTTCGCACTTGTCAGGTACAACATTTTTCCTACGATCGATACAGTCCTCAGATAAATGTCAATTAGGTTTGATTTCAGTAATAATATACTGTAATTACAAAAATTATTGAGCTTCTTACAAAAAAAATACTTACTTTGCAAGTATTTCACCTTATTGAGCGTTTTAGATAAGATATTCATTAAATTAACAAGTCGAGCGGAAAAGTTACTTTTCAATGCTAGTAGTCCTGAAAAGTTACTTTTCCGTACGATTATTTTTCGATCGTAGGAAATGACTATTACGGTGACTAAAAAGTATATGAAATACCAGACGATTTGATATAATCTAAACAAGATTTGTGAAATGAATAAAGTATTCTGCTTTTGTAACCAGATGCCAATTACAAATCTGAATATACACCATGCTTTTACGGTTGGGTGGATGTGTAGAATGGCTGGTACCAGACTTCTCTTCCGTGATAAGACCAGGACAATTTTACTAAACGAACAATTATATAATCCATATAATAGCACTTAGAAATGCTTTACAAAGATTTTACCACCTTGGAAACACCGTAAAATGATAAACAGACTGAGGATGTCAAGATTTATCCCCTAGCTTTTTTCATGTAAGTTTATAAGTAAGTACTCCAGGCCGTCATCAAAAATTCTTGTGAAAAATGGAAAAAGTTCAACACTACATTTTGTACGTGCTTATCTCGAAATTTGGCGATTTTTAAATTTGTATACCAAATTGTTGGTTTACTTTTTATCTTTTACAATACAATACTGATATAAGTCTAAAACATATAATGTTTATGTATATGTATAATGTAATTCATCGAAGTGTTGTTTTTTTAATTTACGCAAATAATATTTTACTTAAAACTTATCACTTAGTCAATAGCCTATTTGAAACTACTCACCATTTGAAACTTTTTACTTTTCCTCGTAAGACGGAAGTACTAGAATCGTGAAACAGTTTTCCGTCAATTTTCTGTCAGTATGTCGTTTGGTCTATACGCGGCATAGTTCAAACTTACATCCTTCCAATTTTCTTCAAATTTTGGTCAAAAACCAAGGGTCGTTGATCGTCGGCGTCGTCGGTTGGATGGGAATAAAATGGTTGCATATTGGTAAAAATCCAGTATGACGGAGCAGAATGCCTAACAAAAAAATCATTATTAAGAAACTATTTATTGAATCGATTTCAAAATTTCCGCCAAAATAAAGTGTGATATAGGGATAAACTAGTAAAATTTTTGCATAAAAGCATTATGGCGGCCTAATGAATAGTTTAAAAATTCAGTGCTAAAAAACTACTTATCCAGTTGACAAAAAATTTTACACAAAAATCATTTATAAACAGGGATATACCCCGTAAATTTTTAGTGCGAATCCTATATAGCAAAACAAAAGGGCGGCAAATAAAATATTTAATATTCAGTAAATTCCAAATCCTGGAAAAAAACCTCTTTTTATCGAGGAAAATAATAAAGGACATAATTTATTTTTTAAATAATAGTAATAATAATAAGAATAATAAAACCGCACGGAGCAACTAGCCTTGGTTAAGTTGCGAGGGTAGTGACGCCCACACGGACCCGTGTTACCTGGACTACCAGAAAGCATCGCGACTCGGAACAGAGCCGCTGCCTGGGGATCGCCAGGGCACTTTTCGAGCTACTACTAAAGGTGAGAGCATGCGAGACGGTGGTGGCGAAAGGCTAAACAGGTGGGCTTTGCCGAAAAAACTGCTACAGTCGAACCTGTTCCCGAGAATTTCATTAGAGCCGACATTGTTGCAGACGCAAGTTTTGTTCCGATCAGTCAGCTTGCACATATACGGTCATCAAAACAATCATGCCAAACTTCAAGAAGACGCATTGAAGTACAGTTGGCGTCAGATAAATCTGTACGGCTTAATTGCTTCATTGCAAATTGTACTTCGTCTTCCTTTATTTAACTGAATTATCTGTCGCATTTGACAGTTATAACAGCACATGATGACATGATTAATTATTGACGTTTATTAATTTTTGATGTCCGTCTGGCTCTGTCAAATGTAAAATAATAGCACAAATTGTGCCACGTTTAAGTATTGCTACAAAAAATGCCATAATTACATTAATAGAATAAGGCTGGTGTCTCGGGAGAGTTGAGAATTATTTTGGTATAGCTAAGATCACTGTTCAGGGAGTCATATGAATCGTAAAGGAATGACGTGAGGAACATTGGCGAAAGACAAAATCCATTTGAAACGGCTGTATCGACGTGTATATATAATACAATGTTCCAGCATAAGAAATAGGGCAGCTGGCCCAAATCCTTTCTTAAACTCCAGTGATAAAGAACAAAGGGGTCGGGTTTGCTTTAGAATATTTGCCGCAAAATGCAGATTTTTGGGAAAAGGTGATATTTTTTGACGAAAAAGTATTTCGTCTACTTGTAATTGGTAAGTTTGCGACTACCGACATCCAAATTCTCGGTACCATCCAAATTACATTCAAAACAAGCAAATTAGTGGCCGTTTTTCAGTCAGAGTTTGGACTTAGATAAGCCCCCAGGGCTCAAGTTTTTTTTTATTTCCCCAAAAGTTGAAATTGTACTTTTCGTATTAGTGAATTTAATATATGTCTTTGAAAGTAACTTAATATAAAACAAATCCTTCAGTTACGTAAAAATCCTTAATATACCTTTAAAACCACTCAATTCATATGGTTGTAACCTAGGTAACAGGTATAAATAAAAGTCCGTATTACCACAATATCATAAAATGAGGTTATACTCATTTGACACCGTACGGATTTATCTGACGCTAACTGTACTTACAACGAAACTGGTCGGAACTTCAGATATTTTCGTTATTTACGACGACATGAAGGAGTTCAATAACTATTTTAAGTTCAAAACCACTATACACGGAACGAGCCTAGAGATATTGGCTCTCTCGGAAACCCAGAAGCACATCTTCCATATTTCTCAAAACTAAGAGCTACAAGAACAATGCAAGTGCATTAAAGAAAGAGCAACAATAATAAGCAAACAAATACACAATAAAATGATCTACCCTCTACTAACAGGAGATCTAATGTCGGGACACTTTGAGCTTCTAACGCCACAAAATATAATTAAATACGCATATCAGTAAATGTAGGTTTTTTATTTTCTTCAAAATGGTACGAAAATATTTCTGTTTAAATAAGAAATTCTTTTTAATATGTTAATTGAAAAAATTGACGAAATTTCGTTTTTTACCTTTTAAATATTTATTTTTATAGTTAAATATAGAGATAAAATCAATCATAATCAAAAAGCCAAATAGTTATAAAAACTTATTTTTAAACGAAGAAACAATCAATAATATTTTGTTTATTATAAAAATGAAATTATATTAATTACAATTCTTGATTTTTTGTTTAAAAATTAACTTTTCTAAGTTATAATCGCTTTTTTTTCTGTACATTTAATTATAAAAACAAAAATATAAAACATAAAAAAACAAATTTTAACTTGTCTTTTATCTAAGAAGTTAAATACAATTTCTTATTTAAAAATAATTTTATTGCCATATATATATATATATATATATATATATATATATATATATATACATATTAAAAAACTACAGACGACTTAATTTTTATAATTAATTGTTTTTGAACCGTTCTATTGAATACCAAAACCTAAAATTTAGTGTGCATATTAGTGACCACTAGAAGTTTCTATTTACAACATTTGATTTGTATACGTTATGTATTAATCATAGACGTCTGAAACCAGCACAGTTTTGTTGTAAATTTGGTTTCGAACGCACCAATACCGTTATACTAATTTATTTGTTAAAAAAAAATTAAAATCCCATTGCTCTGCAAAGGGTAAAAATATATGGCTTGCGGTCTTTGTGCAATGCAAAAACTCAAGATTCCCTTCCTCTGTGATCCCACCAAGCTTATAAAAAAATCTGAAGGGCAGAACAGTTCCTATTTCACGAAAATTTCCGGACGAATTAACTTTAAAATATTTTCAAGAAATAATAACATTATTAAAATTTTGTCAAAAATTTAACACAATTTTGGAACCTTTCCCCGATTATACAGACGCAAGACCACAATTATTCAGACATAGCTCGTTATCATATCAAAAAATTCGAATTTTTTGTTCCACCTTGTTACACATCCTTCAAAATTTTTTCTATAATTGGAGGAAGTTTTGTCATATCACTTTAACAGGCTAAAATATATTCTGTTCACGTAAGTTTTCCCAGCTGGGGTTATTAATAAGTCATGGTTCTTGTGTTTAGACCATGGTAAATTGGAAATACTTTCTGAAGTTTTGCCTGCAATTGCACGAGAAGTCTTCAGAGATCTTCGCTGCACCAGATGAAAAGAACACCATTTAATGTTTTGTACGCAGTTTATAAAAATGTAACTTTTTTTTAAAGCAGTTTATAAAAATGTATTTTTTTTAAACTGTGGCTAAATTTTTTAATTTATTTAAACGGACGAGGTAGCCGAGTGTGTAAAACTTTGAGCTACCGAGATGTTAACATCCACAAGACTGAGATAGTATACCGGCACTACATAAAAATTATTTCTCTAGGATTGGACATTTTACAGGTTCTCCATCAGTGTGGTTAGGCCCGGTGCGCTTCCAAGTCCTTGGGTAGAGAGTAGGCCGCGACAGTTGAGGTAGTATAGCGACTACGTCGGCGGTTACTGGAATTATAACTGCGAATCCGGAAAATCAGGGTGTTGTTAAGCCCGAAGAGTTCCATGCCTTTAAGCAACCGACTGTTGCATTGATTGAGATCAGCATGAGTATCGCATCGCAATACACTTTGTGAGAGGGTTTCTGGTAAAAGACCTTTCAGGGCTACATCTGCAAGGTGCTTTAACACGTTATGTCTACTAATACTTAATCTAATTAAAAACCTTTCACATTTTGTCTTGAAATAATAAATTTTTTTTTCTTGATATTAGGCTTGAACAATACGACAAGTCGTTGAAATTTTTCGATGAAGCGATTAAAAAAACTCCAGAAGATAAGCGAGCTTTAATTGGCAGATCAAGAGCAAGGACAAAAGTTATACAGTATGAGGGAGCTTTGCAAGATGTAAATAAAGCCCTTAGTTTTGATCCTGATGATCTCGTCGTTTTGGCTGATAGAGCTCTAAATACATACTTATGCTGTGAATTTGAAGAAGGCAAGTAATACGGTCTAGATTAATTCCATCTTTTACAATGTAAGAGAAAGCAAATTTGGGAATACTGCTGAACTATCTATAGTCTTTATATATACAGTCTGTTTATTCTTCGTCATGATTGGAACTACAAGGTCGGTTAAAGTAGCAAAGTGGCATAATTTGAATGTGTTCTACTTTTCATCCAGCAGTCATTTTTAACATCAATTGTGAATGCTCGAAACTACATAACTTCGAAATGTCGAAAATATAGATAATCATTACGATTTTTGACGTCACACACTTTGAATTTGAAGTGAAATATTTCAAACTAAGACGCAAAGTTTAAACAAAATTATTTGATTATTTTTCGGTAACAGTAAGTAATAAAATATTTTTACTGATGAACAACTCCCTTCCCCACCAATGGCAACGCGAAGATCAGTTGCCAGACTAGGTTTTCGAGCTTACTGACTAGCAATTCGTCCGTCGAAATTGTATACCCATTTGACATACTGCTCTCGCCGCTGCTAGAAATAGAAATACTCACATATTTGTCTTCTCCGGCTGCCTTACCTTCGCAACCTCTAAAGTCCTATGTAGTCGGTGTCTGTAATTCCCGTGGAGATATTTCTCTACTGCGATGCCATACTGAATATGGATTTTTTCACGCACAAGCACGTATAGAGTCTTGGTTTTGACCTCGATCATAAAAAAATGTCTCATATTCATTCATTCCCGATTTCAGTAAGTTCATTATTAATGCTTAAAAAAATCCTCAGTTCCTTGGCCAGCTGGACTTCCCGAGCAACAGTAGTTTTTGCAAGTAGATTTCCGAGTTCATATAAATATACGAAACTATGTTTATTATTTTTCAGCATCTCTTATATGATTTTTGGTACAGATATCGACCATCGTCCTCAAAAGTAAATGGGACATCATCATAAGATATATAAAAGTTGACAGTAACCAAGACACAAAGTGTCAAAGTTGTAATTTTAATTTAGTTTTTTCTTCATAATTTATGAACAGGGCGACAGAACGGCATCAAATTAAGACGTGGGGGGTTTTTTGAAGCGAGAAATTCAAACCTGTGCTTAGTTCTAATGCATAATGTGCATTAAATCTCTTTAGAATAACGTAACTTTTTTGTGTCACGGGGTATTGGCCCAAATGTTAAAGATTATGTATTCTCCACTTCTACGCAAAAAAGGTATACTTTGTAAATGTCCCTCAGAGTGGCCGTTTGCAAGATATTTGCGTATAAATTAAGTGAGATATAGCCATGAACTCGTGATATTGTTACAAATTTAAAAAGGAGTTATTTTTTCATTGTTATTATTGTTGCAGCCAATTTCAATAAAAATATTTTTATTTTCTATAAATTTTTCATTTCAATAATTATTATTTCAAAAAAATTTTTTTTAAAAATTTTAAATTTTGAAATTTGGAAAGGTAGTACTGATTAATTTATATGCAAATATCTTGCAAACGGCCAGTCAAAGCGACATTTACAAAGTATACCTTTTTTGCGTAGAAGAAATGGAAAATACATAATCTTTAACATTTAGGCCAATACACCGTGACTCAAAAAAGTTACGGTATTTTAAAGAGATTTAATGCACCGTAAGTGGCACCCTCTACAAGCAGCATCAGAACTAAGCACAGATTTGAATTTCTCGCTTCAAGAAACCTTCTAATGCCCAACTTCATGCCGTTCAGTTAGAAAACTAAATTGAAATTACAACTCTGACACCCTGTATCTTGGGTAAGGTAAAGAACCTGCAGTTTTGCTGTGTACTATTAACTGCGGGACACCCTGCATATATAATTATTATTTTCAAATATTTGTTAAACTATGCGTTTTAAGTTAAATGGGACAAATTTATCATTATAATTTCAAACTTTTGATGAATAATTTCTATCCCAGATACTTTTGGTGACGATCGCACAAGCGGTTCCTAATTTCAATTTTAAGACCAAGACAAGAATCCTTAGTCTTGGTCTTATAAGTTAAGTCTTGGTATTGGTCTTAATCTTGGACAAGATCAAGTTTAGTCTTGTAGTCTCGCGAAGACCTAATATGAATCATGTTACACTTAGGTATTTGCTACTAAAATTCATGTTGATGTCCTGCGTATTCCATTATTATTGAAACAGGAAGATTTTCAATTTAACAGTTTGCTTACCAGCACTTCATCCTCGCTTTCTGTCAAGTCGTATAGGTAACGATTTGATGTACGGCTCGCGCCGCTGGCGCTGCTACGAATAGAAATATTCTACCTGTCGGCTCATGTTGCCTCATTAAGCGCAGTAGAAGATGCGAACTTATAATTACCTCACACGCGTTCCCTAGAACTATTTTTCTCCAATCCAATAGGAGTTTACGCTCTCTCTGATGACCTTCTTTATCTCCGTAAGCTCTAAAGGCCTATGGAGTCTGTGTTTGTAACCCCCATATTCCGTTACCGCGGTGCTTTACTAAATCTGTTCCTCGCCCAGTTACGTATAGAACTCTTCGGCTTTCAGATGGTGAAAGATGCTCGATCCCTAACTCAGTGCATCGCCCACTACCAACATGAACCCTTAAATTTCTATACCAAAGTCGATGTTGAGGTCTTGCGTAAATTCTTTCATTATTATTAGAACATAAAGATTTTTAATTTTTGGTACAAATAGTAATAATAAGATTTATTTAGCAATAAGTTATACATAAAAATAATAATAATTATATTTGTATATAAAATTATCTTTTAAAATTTAGTCTTTATATTACATAGATCTAGCTTTGAGACCTCTATAAAAATGTTCTAAGTATACTTTAAATTTTTTTAAAAAATGCTTAATTTCTCATAGATAAATGGATTTTATAATATTCCAGTGTTTGTTTTTGAGAAAGTGTTTATATAAAGAACTTGATTGTTTCTATTATTGTAATTGATTTTGAAAATTTAGTACACTGAATTTCATTACATATGCAGGTAACATTTAATGTATTTTAAAAATAAATATCGATACAAGCATATATATTAAATTTTTAGCATTAAACAAGTTTAAAATTATTTTTGTGTATCTAGTGCATCCAGAATAATGGCTGCGTTATTTTGTAATACTTGTATTTTTGTATTCATTACTCCTTTACTAGAATTACGTAAAATAGTTAAGCAATATAAATATTCGGAAGTATTTTAAATATGTTTCTAGTAACAGGATATTTTAGAAGTAAGGTTGTCATAATTTTAAATTTGAATCAACCCAAATACCTAAATATTAAAAAGAACTCAAAATCTCAAAATTTTTAAAATCTGTTTTTATATAAATATATCTTGGGATATTAGATATTCTCAGAACCATACATTTTGTCTTAGAAACGTTTAATTTATTTTCTTTGCCTTTAACCAGTTTGTTAAGAGAAGACTTTTCTGAAGAACACCAATGGAATTTAGAAGTTTTTTTGAAAATATAATATTAATTTTAGTTTGTAGTGCTTTATTTTCTAAACCATTTTTAATCTGTTTTCAAACAGTATTTCTAAATACTTTTTGTCTGTCAATAGTTTCTAAAGCTCGTTTGAAATCTAAAAACATCGGTGTTATAATTTCCTCTTTGTCAAGGAGGAGCTTCCAATTTTTGATGATATTTTAGTGCATTTTCTGTAGAATATCCTTTTCAAAAAACTGTTTGTTATGTATGTTAACTAAAATTTTATTTTCTTCAACAAAATTCAATACTTGTTCATACACCGTTTTTTCTAATATTTTCTCAGTATCCCATAACATATTAACTGCTTGTAATTAATTTCCATTTGTTTTGTATTTTATAGGTTTGGAACTGGTGTTATACTTAAGCTAACTATCTTTTTACAATCTAGGAATAGCTTGAACCCAACATTCATAACAGTTTCATACATCTAGGTTTAGTGGAAAACACACGTTTGATTCCGAAACGCCAGAAGCCGGATAACTTCGCAATGGGGGTGATGCAGTGTTCAGATGCTATAGAAAATTGCTTAGGTGAGAGAGCCGGAAAACCTTTGCGGGATCATTTTAAAATTATAAGAAGAATTGCTTGGAAGCAAAACTATGCTGCGCAGAAACCTTTCGAGCCAAAGCCCACGAATATGCCTAAGAAGAAAAAGAAAATAATGCTTTCAAGATTGTTGCAAGCTGGTGATACAAAAGAACCTGCCCAACCGACGAAGAGGATAAAGAGACGATCCCCTTGTGAGTAAAACTGATTACTAGTTGTTACTTTGTATATTGATTGCATTATTAATATTCATTTATAGACATTTGCAAGGGCAGCGTAAGCAAAATTATGATTTAAAGAGGCAAATAGGATTGGTAATTATATATATATATATATATATATATATATATATATATATATATATATATATATATATATATATATATATATATATATATATATATATATATATATATATATATATATATATATATATATATATATATATATATATATATATATATATATATAAACAAAACAAAAAACAATTGCGCCAAAGCCGGTACAATTTCAGTTCTTAAGAATTGCAAATATCTGGTACCCTTCAGTTCTGAAAACAAAAAAAAAATTTAAAAAAACGGCGAAACACGTCAAATTCATTTTTTCTATTTGTATATATCTCAAAGCAGTTTCTTAAACAATACGAGTACGAAACAGCCCACTATAAACCAAAAAAAAAAAATTTAAAAAATCATTTAGTGTTCTCTTTTTATATTTTTTCTTACTTTTAATTTACTTATTATGTAATATTGCTTTAATCTTAGATTAAGAATAAAAATAGAGTTCACTGTTTACATATTTAGCCACTGCCAAGATTACCTCACAGTATAATGTCGATCGTACGACGATGCCAAGCCTAGCCAGGAACTCCAATGTGTATACCAATTTATATTACGGTGAATATGTTTAAACATGATGCAATAAAATTTTCATACAAAGAATAGTAATGTTTTTCCAGTATTAATTTCTAAGCAGTATAAAGAAATTACTTTTATTGAAAAATAGAAAAAAAACAAGCTAAAATACCCAAAGCCTTAAATCAGATTACACAAGAGTTTAATCTACACAAGTAACAAAATTGGTCAGCCGTATTGGCACCGCCATTTTAGACTAAAAAAAATGGGATTTTTTATATCCGAAAGTGTATGCATGTCAAATTTGAAAATAATCGGTAATGGAAGTGGTGAAAAATCCATTACAAGATTTGTAGGAAGCCAATAAAAGCGCGTTAAAAGCATTGATTATAGTTTAAAACTCTAAGAATATTATTCACTAAAGAGGTTTAAATTTAGAAAAGGTCTAACTTGACAGTTACAGCTTTAAGATGACATTTTTAACAACTGAATTTTTTTTTCTAAATGTCACAATTACAAAATGACAGTGACATAAGGCAAACATAACTAAAAACTAAAGTAGAAGTTTTTACCATGCTCCGGTTCGGCTGACCGCTTCGAACCGCAAGAATTCAGGATGTAAGTAGTGACGTCACCAGCTGAATGGTTCGATAACTGGTCTGTCAAATTGATAACCATGTCGGGGATATGGTCTCGATCGCGGTTCCAGAAACAAACAAAATATAGCGGTTTGTTTACAAATTGGAAACAGCGAAATTATTTATTTTTATCATTAAATAAATGATTTTTATCGTCTTCTAGTGTTACTTCTGGTTTTGTGTTTGATATTATTTGGGTTTTTGCATATTTGAATGCTGATGTTAAAATTTTCATGAAAAATGACAAATTGCTTATTACAGGTACACTATTGCTATTAAAAAATAAACTTTTACACATAAATTGCTAATTATTTCCCCATATTTGTTACTATTTTTTTGCAAAATCAAAATACAATTAAACATTTACTTCAGCTGTCACTTGAAATCAGTAACCACACGTTTTCACCATGTTCTACACATGACGCAATCAAAATGTCATTATCTGACAGACCAGTGTTAAAAGTTTGAGACCAACGGTTAGTGAAACCGGAGCATGATGAAAACACTTTGTTTAATAATATATGTATCAGACGTAATTTTTATGGAAAATTAAATAAAACTAAAGTTAATCGAGTAAGTGGATTTTTTAGCTATACTGGAACAGACCGACCGACCGACAGTAATGAAAAAATATGAAGATCTTTAAAAACGCGAAACGATTATTTTTTCCCGATTAATGATATTTCCTTATACGGGAAGTGAAAACTCGCGCCGCCACTGGCTTTCGTCAACAAATGGCCACGGCTTGGCCATGGGTCATCCCCACTTCTTGTTTTATCGTAAACATTGGTCGATAGAATGTGAAAAATAGGGGAACCATGTTGGCGCATACCCCTAACGTGATTTATGAATGAATTGTGATATCTACTTTAATTCTTACTCTAAGGTTTTAACAGCTCGTATTTTAAATTATGAAAAATCAGAGATAAGGGACTCACTTCATTCTCTTTAAAAAGGCCCAATTATTCTCTGACCTATTATCCCAGGAAAATGGTTAAGTCTGTGAAAATGTGTTGCGATGTTCTCGTATCCACGATATCGACAATATCGGCTGACGGTTCCGTTTAAAGTGAAACTCGACTCATTGCCAAACACTATTTGAGGAATGACATATGATACTTTTTTTCTATTATAGACAGGGTGCATCAACAGTGCTTCCAAGTCCAATAGCTCGGTCATTGCTACAAACCAAACTTATATTTTATTAAATGGAACACTCTTTATATCGTTTTATTTTCAAATTCATCCCTTTTTGGCCATTCACCCAATATAGGGTTTGTGGAGTCTATATAGAAGCATTCAAGGTACATTTGACTCCATGCATTTTTATAAGGCGTTAGCATAAAACTTCCAAATGTGGTCTTGTTTCAACTGCGCGGTATTTTTCTTTATTACCATTTAATAACGGTATAAATTCTGGATGCAAATTTTCTCGATTAATTTAAATGAAACGCCTTGTATATTATTATATTTTCAGATTCCTCCCTCAAGATTTATGGCCACTTTTCGAAAATATTAGAGGTACATTTGACGTTAAGAGACCACTTATCTTAACTAGTTGTGCTAGTAAAATGAGGTTTTTCAGTAGCGTAATATTAAAAATTATGTCTATTCACATTTCTATTTTTGTGGAATATTGCTTGGTCAGTAAATAACACAAAAAGTCAGCAAATCTTGCCTCTCTTTGAATTTGTCGTTGTGCCCATTGACAAAAACCTAGTGGGACTTATATTTACAAATGAAATTAAACTGTCAAAGATACAAATTTGAATTGTCAAGTAATGCTGGTGTTTGAGTTTTGTATTAAAAACTAAGAATAGTTTCTATTATAAGTCGCAAAGACGAATTTTAATAGACAAGAAATGATCGATATGATTTATGTGTTAGGAACAAGTGAAAAGAATTGTTTGTTAGCGACACGAATTTATTATGAAAAGTAACCTGATACAAGGTAGCCATACCGAACTGCTTTTGAGAGCCTTATGCAATGGTTTGATGAGACGGGAAATGTAGAATACACGAAAACAGATCGAGCCAAACCTATTTTAAAGGAGGACAACGAGTTAGCGATAAACCTAAACGTTATAGAAGACCCACATATTGGCTCAAGAAGATTCCAAGGGAAATAGATGTAAGTAAAACCAGTAAACTTCTACGAATTCTAAAAAAAAATTCACAGAGAGCCAAGATTTACTAACTTTGTGTTATTTACTGACGAAGCAACATTCCGCAAAAATGGAAATATCATAGACGTACTTTTCATTACTACGCTACTGATAATCCTCACTATATTCGCACAGCTAGTCAAATTAGGTGGTCTTTTAACGTTTGGGGCTGAATTGTTGGTAATTTTGCCATCGGTCAACATCATTTTGAAGAAAGGCTTACTGAACATCGATATCCCCAGTTTTTGAGGGAAGATTTTAGAAAACTATTATACCAAATCCCTATTAATGTCCGTGATCAAATATGGTTTCTGCATAACGGTGTCCCAGTTACCAATACGGCTGCTATTTATGCATTTTTAATGAACAGTTTCAAGAACGCTGGATAGGAAGAATGGACTTTTTTCTTTGGAGCTTTGTTAAAAATTTAGTCTCTCAAACACCTCCGACTACAAAAGAAAATAAGAAGAAAAGAAACAGAAGTGTGTTTAATAATAATAATTTTAATATATTAAGAGATGTTAGTGTATCTTTTGAAAATCATTTAAATATTTGTGTCGAACAAAACGGTGGAGATTTCGAACATCTAATTAAGTAGTTTTTGCTGTTTTATACGATTTGTTACTTAGTACTGTTTTTTTTATTTTTATACTCTAATTACTCTAGGGTGGACAAATTAACAACTAGTTTAAACTACTTGTTAAGTTGTCCTAGCTAAGTCCAAGCTGTTCTAATTAGTTTAAAATAGGTTTGGCTTGATCAGTTTTCATGTATTCTATACATTTTTTGTCTCATCAAACCATTTCATAATCTTTTAAAAAAGGGCTTCTCCTGTTTGTCTTCAATCGGGATACTTTTCGTGATATATTTTTGTCGCTATTAAACAATTCCCCTCACTTGCTCCTAACACATAAATCGTATCGTATTTGTGAAATTTTTCGATTAAATCATTTTTTATTAGTGATAATTTTTATTTTTTCAAATTTTAATAAATTAAAAAAAAAAGATGTTGAAAGAAGAACACTTTGCAATATTTTGCCGTAATAAATTGTGATGGCCACCTCTAATATTTTTGAAAAGTGGCCATAAATCTTTAACCACTTTGTATAGATTCCACAAACCCTATACTGGGTGAATGGCCAAAAAGGGAGGAATCCGAAAATATAATAATATACATGGCCTTCCATTTACATTAATAGAGAAACATTGCATCCAGGATTTTTATTTACCCTGTATACTGTTATTAAAAAATACTAAAGAAAATACCGCAGTTAAAAGAAGACTACATTTGGAAGTTATTACTGTGCTAAAATGATTTACGCTAACACATTAAATAAAATACATGGCGTCACATCTACCTCTGATATTTTCGAAAAGTGGCCGTAAATCTTAAATAACTCTGTATAAACTCCACAAAACCTATATTGGGTGAATGGCTAAATAGGAATGGATCTGAAAATAAAACAATATAGAGGGTGTTCCATTAAAAAAAAATTAAGTTTGGTTTGTGGAAGACTTATCCTCAACCCCGTAGATTCTAGATTTCTATAAGCACCTTGTCAAATCCGAAAGTTCGGTTAAATATTCTAAACAGTCATTAAGTTTTGTGCACCCTGCTGTAAACACATTCAATTTATTTATTTGTATATAAAATATTTTTTATGACTTCAATGGGATGAGGCCAGCCTCCTGAAAACGAAAAAAAAAGTATTAAAAAGCGGTGAAATACGGCAAATTACTTTTTTTTATTTGTATATAAAAACAGTTTGTTAAACAATATGAGTACGAAACAGCCCACTATTAACGAAAAAAATATTGTACTTCAAAAACATTTAGTTTTGTCTTTTTATATTGTTTTTAACTTAATCCTTTAACTGTTTTTAATTTATGTATTGTGTATTATTGTTTTGACAGCACCTAGTTTAAATGATGAAAAGCCAGAGATTAGGGACTCACTCCATTCTCTTCAAGCTGACAATGAGCCTATACCCAAATACACTCAACCGTTTCCTTTCCGTCCCCTGCAGCATTACACGACAAACATAGAAAACTACATGGCTGAGAAGTATTTGGACGCAATGTACTTGGATAAAATCTTTTTAAAAAAATTAAAAACTGAACCCGGTGCCAAAAGCCCTAACAAGGAAGGAGCCAAAAGAATTCATCAGCTTGCTAAGAATTGTTATAGCAGGGTATGTAAATGAGACGGCCAGCGTCATCTTTTATTTATAAATATGTTTAGAAAAATAACTCAATTTTATTAAATAATGTAATTGATTAAGACAAACCAAGGCTTTCCCGAAAATGAAAAGGTTTTTTTTTATAATAAAAATCAGGGCAACTAATGTTTTCCAATGACATATGACAAGTAGATATTTGAATTAGATAACGAGAATCATAAAGTAATTGGTATAAAGCAATTATAAATTGTAAGAAATATTTATGAACATTATTCTTTTATTAAGAAAAAAAAACTTACAACTAAATAATATTTAGACTATTAAATAATATTAAAGTAGTTTTCAAAATGACTTCCTTGTAGTTAAATACATTTATTTATGCTAGTAAATTAAGTACTTATTTTTTGCATAACTCTATTCAATATTATTGCACAGAAAAAACAAATTCGTTTTGTCAAGTATACTTTGCGCTGAGTCAAGCAAATATATTATAAATCATTTTAATCTTAATAAAAAAGAACGTAAAGTGAAATACGTATTTAGTTATTGTAACACGGCATCGAAAATTAATATTTTGTTGAATTTTCAGCTATTGTAGTAGACGATGGCTTTGATTTTAAGTTATTTTATAACTTAAGTTATTCCGTGATTAAAATAATAGTGTTGATTTGTAGAGTTTACAGACTTATATTGGGTTATGGGGATACATTGCGAAACCTGCAACATATTTGTAACAATTTTAATTACAAATATCCTAACAGAAGTCCAATAACCAAATCTACCGTAAGTAAAATTAACAAACAATCTCGTGAAACTGGAAAGTACGAATTCAACATGACCTCGAAAAAAATAGTAACAGATGTTCTGGTTACAACATACCGAAATGCTATTTCCACTTCTCAACACGGTTTTTTTCGAGGTCGCTTCTGTCAAACCAATTTGAGCTTATTCTCGAATTTTTTGGCGACTGCTCTCGATGGTGGTTTGCAAGACGACGCAGTCTACTTCGATTTTAAAAAAGCTTTTGATCGTGTAAACCATCATATTCTGCTTGAAAAGCTGAGAGTTTACGGAATACAAAATCCTTTATTGTCTTGGTTTAGAAGTTATCTTGAGGATCGAGTTCAGACTATAGTTATTGACGGTTTTTCATCAGATCCATTTGTGGTTAAATCTGGGGTTCCACAAGGATCCCACTTGGGCCCAATCCTATTCCTTCTGTTTATTAATGACTTGGGGCTTATATTCAAATATTGTCATTTTTTATTCTTTGCAGACGACCTTAAAATTTACCGTGTTATTAGAGATACCAATGACTGTAGTCTTCTGCAGGATGATATCAAGAGTTGGGATTCATGGTGAATGGAAAATCATTTACAGCTAAACGTGGCGAAATGTAAAATTATTTCTTTTAACAGAAAGAAATCTCCAGTCTTAGAATCATATAGCATCGGTGGCTGTGGGCTCGAACGGGTAATTTGGTGAATGATCTGGGAGTTTTGTTTGACAGCGAGTTGAGATTTGTGCAATACATTAATTGGGTCATTGCAAAGGCATTCAAGATGTCGGGTTTTATTAATTATCGTTTGTCCACAAACTCCTTATTGGTCAAAACAACGGAAAAAACACAATACAAAAAAGAAATACCTAATACAACAAACAATAAATTAATGAAACTAAGTAAGGTGTTTAAAATGTTGTTCATCTACTTCCTGACACTAGGCCAAATACTGCGGGAAAACATTTAATACATTAAAAAGAATGCCATCCTACTCGATACGTCTACATTCGATCTCTATTCGCTCCTTTAAATCCTCGAGGTCATTGCGGTTAGTTTTATACACCATATTTTTAAAGTGTCCCTACAATAAGTAGTCTAAGAGCGTCAAGTCCGGAGACCGAGGTGGCCACTCTATTGTATCCCCACGTCCAATCCATCTTCAAAAAAAAAACCTTGATTAAATATTCCGAGCAAAATGCGATGAAGCACCATATTGCTGAAACTATATTTCATCATTTGCTGCACCTTTACCTAAAAAACTCATGTTTAAATACTTAATACAGCTGGTAAAGTAAGGAATTTACAGTTATTCGGAAATAGTTCTGCAATGGCTGGGACAATTTCTGTCCTTAAAAGATTCAAATATCTTTCGGTCTTCCATGAAGAAGGGACCGAATATTTCTGCACCCTTTATACCACCTTAAACATTTATCTTTTGGGGAAATTGGGTATGATTTTCACGTATCCAATGTGGATTTTCCCTAGCCCAATATCGACAATTATGCCTGTTCACATTTCCATTCAAAAAAAAGTTGCTTCGTCAGAAAAAATAATTTGATTGACAGAATTTAGATTGGTATTGCAACGTTCCATCATGATTTCACAAAATTCCAAGCGTCTATTATGACCATCCCCAGAGAGTTCTTGTACCAAAGTTATTTTGTATGGATGAAACTTTTCGGGTTTTAAAAGTCCGTCTACGGACATGTGTGTGACTTCATTTTCTCTTCCTAAAGATCTGGTAGAAAGGTGCGGATTTTCTTCTAAACTGAATAAAGCATTCAGAGCCGTATTACCATCTGTTGCGCTTTTAGGTCTGCCAGAACGTACAGCATCTTTTACTTTTACAGTTTCACGAAATGTTTTGTTAATTTTACTTATGCTAGATCTAATTATTGGATTTCTGTGAGAATATTTGTCATTAAAAATGTTACAAACATAACCCAGCATAACTAAAATTTCAATTCTTTGGGTTTCAGTTAAGGGAGAACTGCACGCAAAAAGTGAAAAACCAGCGACAAGGTCTAGTCGAGTTGAAAGTAAGATGAAAGGGTACCACGCATTAAAAAAAACTTCCTGCACGTCCGACCTCAAAAAAAATGTGTTATGTATAGGTATTTTAAATTACATTTCGGTTAAAAATGGGTTCACGCGCTGCAGAAATACAAAGGCATGAGTACGATTTTCCGTTTCAAATTTTGCAGTTACGTTGACAAAGGATCAATGTAAGGCGGTAAAGAGCCATTTTGTGGAAAAAAAATTATATGCGTGTGCGTCAAACAGTGGTCAAAAATAGGTCGAAAATTTACAAATGGACTATTAAAATCACATTGAAGCTAATACATATCTCTTATAGTTTTAACATAATATTGCAGCGGCGGAAGGCTTGCAAATCAACAAAACTGACATTTTCAAACATATCAGGTAACCTTTTGCGTGCAGGTATTTTAATAAAAGGTAATAGATTAAATTATGGATATTAGACCCCTATTTTCGCAAAAACTTTTGACTTATATAAAAAGTGCTCTTAATATAAAGTATTGAGAGTTTTACGCAGATTTTAAAAGAGTAATATAATTTTAAAAATTCCATGGAACAAAAAATTATATTTTTTCCATTAAAAAAAAAGTCCTTTTATAACAGAAAAACGATAAACTTGGCAGCAATGCGGAACTTAACTCATTAAATTCAGGTAAGCGGTACCGTATTTCGCCGTTTACTTAATTTTATTACATGCTATATGTTATGCTTGTTGCAAACACTTAAAATATTGTTTCAGTTGTTTCATATTTACTTACACATTAGCTAGAACTACTAAAAGAAAGACTAAGAATGAAATTTCTTGGTTAATAACAATTTAAACTTTACTTCCTACATAATTTACGCTAAATTTCGATATTTTGATTTCGTTTGTTTTATTAATAATGAAATCTAAGACGCATAGTGTCTATTCCATTGCATAATAATGCTAAGTTCGTACAACCCCTTACCAGCAAAAACAAAAATCAGATATTCCATCTGGCATCTTTTTAAGAACCCCATCATTTTTCTACTCAAAGCAAAGTCCCCAAACTATATTATTGAAACCGAGGTATAACAATTTTTAAAAGCTTTTATTTAACTTTACTTTTATGTTTGGGTCAAGTTTTGCAAATAACTTTTGAAGGAATTCTCATTATCGAAATTTTGTGATATTTGGTATACATACATTAACCTGATCAATGACAATACAGTATTATCGTGTCCAATCTCGATTTTCTTATACAAGGTGCGTAAATAAAACGCTAAAATGTATAAAATAAAATAAACGCAACAAACATTTCCCGTTATCGGAATTGACTGAGATTTGGTATACATATATAACCCCGATGACAAGACAATATTATGGTATCCAATCGTAAATGTTCTATACAGGGTGCGTAAAAATAACGCTAAAAAGTACAAAACAGTCTGCGACCAAATGAATTGACAGAGATTTTGTATACATACATAAACTTGACGATACAATATTATGGTGTCTAATCATGAATGTCTTATACAGGGTTTGAAAACGATAATGCTACTACTGAAAACGATAATACTACTAAAACTACAAAATAAAATATATTTAAAAAAATATTTTTTAAAAAAGCTCTTATTTATACACTATTGAATGAAAAGTAAAACATAATTAAATTTATATCAACACAGACCTTGAGGCTTCATAATATGAAGTCTTATGCCTTAAGATTTTAAGAATATATTCATATTTTTAAAAGTTCTGTGTTTTTATAAATTTAATTATTTTTTACTTTTCATTTCAATAGTTTATCAATAAAAGCGTGTTTTAAAAAATATTTTTTATTTATTTATTTTATTTATCACTAAAATAACTACTCTACGCTCTCGACCTTCAAATGGAGACTGGAGTGTCGTCGTCAGTAGGTACCTTAACAAAGCACAATATCGCGCTAAACGAACTATATCATAGTTAAATAAACCTTTTCCTATTAATTTTAAAAACGTGAAGATTCATCTCAAGTACACTAATATTTCTGAAAAAGTTGTAGCCGATTTAAATAAAATACGCAAATATAATAGGGAACTTGCATATTTTTTTTATTGCATTAATGTATTCTCTTACATATAAAAAGTAAATATCTGAAATATAACGCGTTAAAAATCAATACTTATTTTGTAATAAAGTTCTAAAATTTCGTGCGTTAACGGATCATTTCAAACGACAGCATTTGGCGCCGTCTACGGTTTGACGTCACATCGTACCAGTATGGCAACGTCGCGAACGACCAGCAAAAATGTAGTGATGGGAAATCTAGATCTTTTTAAAGATCCGGGTCAACGGATCTGAGTCAATTCAAAGACCCTGATCAGTGATCCGGATCCCGGATCTCTTTATATTCAATAAAAATAATATATATATATATATATATATATATATATATATATATATATATATATATATATATATATATATATATATATATATATATATATATATATATATATAAAACTTGATTTTATTTTTCAATTCCTTTTTACACTGTTTTTAGAAATAAAAGTAGCGACTGTCGGCCCTTACGGCACATTATGCTGTTCCTTTATGCTCGGTTGCCTATCCGAAGTAATAAGTACAACATTTTTTAAGATATTATACTTTTAACTTACGAGGCTTAATAGTCTTGCTATAGTGGTTTTGAAGTTGAAGTTTTTTATGTTTGCATTTGTATTTATTTATTTACTAATTTATTAATTTATTTCTCAGAAAATCAATTTTACAGACATGAACTATGGTTTGACTTTTTAGATTTAGATTTTTAATAATATTTATAATCCTTTTTATTAACCACCCTCCTATTATCATCATTAATTATAAGGCCATCTGAACTTCAATATACAATATATAAATACAACTTTTAAAGGACTGGTGTAATATGATGGTTTTACAATGATTTACAATTTCAACAAGTCAACCAACCCCGATTTAAATTTTTACATGAGATTCTGGCTATACCTACATAAATTCATATTTCATGGAAATCAGCGTTCAACAAGCTAATGACCGATCAACACATCGACCCCATCATCCCGTTCTTCTTATCAGTCAGGCCGGTTCGAAAATTGCGCTATATTGATCATCGGCTCCTTAGTTCAGTTTCCGACCCGAGACCTACAAACGATGATGATGCATTGAATGAACAGAAGAACTGACTGAACCATAGACAAACTGAACGCTTCATTTTGCTTTGTCTCTATTCAAAGATCTGTGACCCGGTTCGCAATATTTTCAAGACCCGGCTCCCGTGGATCAGTATAAAGATCCGTATCTCAGATCAATATCAGCTGGCTATCAGCTGTCACGGTTGATGGCAGGTGGCAGTTTTGTTTGTTTTAATTTTGTGATTTTGTGGTTTAATTTTATGTTTATTTAAAATAAAATGGTGTATTACTGGTAAATTAACATAATTCACGTCAAAACGAACTGAACAAAATAAACTTGAGACTAACAAGACTGAAATCACAAAACGCTGTCAATGTCGTCCATTAACCACAATTGACGAATGACGCCTATTGTTGTTGAACGTTGCACCGTTGCCAGATTTCGCGTATAAGTAATGATGTCACGTCCCGTTTTTGGTCGGGTGACGTAATTTGAATTTTGGGGCTTAATTAATTGCCTTTTGTCGGGCAGGCAATAAAATTGATTTTTTTTCAGATATATGTTTCAATACCACCTGGCCTTATAATCTCTAGTATTTTTTCGTATTTAAAAATTTATGAAAGTTCCCTATTGTGAGGCAATATTAAAATGCTTAATTTTAAATATGCCATTATATAAATAGCATTGATTTACGATATAAACCATTAAACATATAAATATTGGAAACAACTATTTCATTTTAAAATGCATCTTCGACTTCTCATCAATATGTGCATTTGAAGATCGAAAAAGATAGATAACGAATTTCATTCTCAAGCTCTTCTGATGTTACGGCATGTGTGCTGAGAACTTGGTTCTTGATGTAAACCCATGAGAAAAATAGCCCATGGAGGTTGCGCCGATATTATTTTGCCCATGCATATGTTGTTATGGAAAATACACAAAAATTATGGCTAAATTTAAAAAAATGTAAATACACCACACGCATAAAATTATTACAACTAAGTAAAAATAGCTGGTGGTCCAATAGAAAGAATCTCACAGCATGCTACGCTTGACGGCCTACTTGATTTTTAAGTATGAGAATTCTTATACAATTTATACCAATTCCTTTATAATTCGTTTTAACTAAATCAAATATCCCCTTGTTATACAGCATTGGAAAGCAATGAAAATCGCCTAGCCACTTAAAAAATGGAACTATAAGTTATTTAAAATAAAATGGTGTATTACTGGTAAATTAACATAATTCACGTCAAAACGAACTGAACAAAATAAACTTGAGACTAACAAGACTGAAATCACAAAACGCTGTCAATGTCGTCCATTAACCACAATTGACGAATGACGCCTATTGTTGTTGAACGTTGCACCGTTGCCAGATTTCGCGTATAAGTAATGATGTCACGTCCCGTTTTTGGTCGGGTGACGTAATTTGAATTTTGGGGCTTAATTAATTGCCTTTTGTCGGGCAGGCAATAAAATTGATTTTTTTTCAGATATATGTTTCAATACCACCTGGCCTTATAATCTCTAGTATTTTTTCGTATTTAAAAATTTATGAAAGTTCCCTATTGTGAGGCAATATTAAAATGCTTAATTTTAAATATGCCATTATATAAATAGCATTGATTTACGATATAAACCATTAAACATATAAATATTGGAAACAACTATTTCATTTTAAAATGCATCTTCGACTTCTCATCAATATGTGCATTTGAAGATCGAAAAAGATAGATAACGAATTTCATTCTCAAGCTCTTCTGATGTTACGGCATGTGTGCTGAGAACTTGGTTCTTGATGTAAACCCATGAGAAAAATAGCCCATGGAGGTTGCGCCGATATTATTTTGCCCATGCATATGTTGTTATGGAAAATACACAAAAATTATGGCTAAATTTAAAAAAATGTAAATACACCACACGCATAAAATTATTACAACTAAGTAAAAATAGCTGGTGGTCCAATAGAAAGAATCTCACAGCATGCTACGCTTGACGGCCTACTTGATTTTTAAGTATGAGAATTCTTATACAATTTATACCAATTCCTTTATAATTCGTTTTAACTAAATCAAATATCCCCTTGTTATACAGCATTGGAAAGCAATGAAAATCGCCTAGCCACTTAAAAAATGGAACTATAAGACTTATCAGTTACATTAAAAATTAGAATTAGCGCCTCAAAGTAAACACTATCTTATGTACAATGGCGTCAGAAAAGACACTTGTAAAACCATAGAAAAAAAAAATGATTTAGTGCACAGTTCTATTTTTGAATACATTTTAGGTTCATTACAAACAAGAAATCTTAAGAACTCGAAGGCCGTTTTACTTCATAAAATACCAAGAGGCAACAGTGTCAGGTGCTCTCAAAGAGAGACAAAAGTTCGAACTCGAACAACAGCAAAATAATACTAGGAAGGAAGCAGATATTCTATGCAATAGAATGCTTGAAGCCTATAATCGTAAAGATCTTAAATCTTTGCTAGATTTGATTGAAAAACTTAAACGTTTTTGTGACAGCAAACCCAGGAAGCTTTTACCCGGAAAGAATCAGTATATGGATCAAATTTATGAAAAGGTATGATTTTATTTGTTTTACGGTATCTTGGTGCTTTTATGTCATTCATTTTAAATTGTATCATAATATCACGATTTATAATTTGAATTTAACTCTGATATAAATAATTCTTAGATTTCATTCACTTGTGGCTCAGGGCATTTTGTGTTGCACCACACCATTTGATTCAATTTTCCACATAATAGTGTTTTTTGTGATTGAGTTCTAGAAGGTTTAAAATGTATAAACTTAGAACTTAAACAGCGTTAAGAGAAAATGAACAAAATACAGGAACAAAATGAAAATATTTGTTTTAAACGACGGACAATTCAACTGACAGTGCTAAAAAAAGAGGTTTAGCCTGTTTTCTAATCAAATATTCTATGTGCGCTTGAACGTAGATTTCGATTCAAGGTTCAGATATTTGTTTCAGTTTGCAACAGTTTCAAATGAAAAGACAAAAAGACCATCATTTTTGAAAATATTTTTTATTAGAACAGGTATCCAATAATTCAATATTCTTGTTTATATTAAACTATTCCATATTGCCACGATTTTTGGTTGCTTGCTACCAACTTTTTACTTCTGAACAAATTAGCTTAACGTTTATAGTTCATTCAGTCTGGACTTGAAATACCAAAAAATTTACACAAAGCCCAGTCTGTTTACATTTCTGAGATTTAAAAGCAATTCTTAGGTAACTAGAATGTGGTTCATATAATAAAATTTAGTTTTCATTTTAGTTATACAAACTTAACCGAACTATTGGTTGCTTTTAGTCACGAGCCTTATTGAAACACAAAATCCTTATTCTTATAACTACTGATTAGTCTTAACACCTGACAATAATAAGAAAAAACCACACCATATTGTCCCAAAATGTATCACAAATTTACTGACATGTTTAAAATCATGGAGGGAATTATTTACCATTAAATTGTACACATTAGAATTAAGCAGATCTGCGACCAAAAATGCAAAACAGTCTCTACATTACGGCACCGAGGAACATTAAATCTGATTATATTTCCAAGGCTTAAATTATGCAGGTTCTGTCTAGCTATAATGTATTCCCAAAGGTAATTCGGGCATATGGATTTAAACACTTTAAAAATAAGTATTCCTTAGTGAAGTTTAACACTATGTTGATATTAAAAGATACAACGGAGTTACATGATCAAATCGGTCTATACACAACACTAAAGAACACATAAGTTTTAAGCCAGCTCGATCTTCTGATAATCAGCGATTAAGTAATCAAAATACACTACATTACAATAATCTATTTGTGAGTAAATGAGTAATTTAATTAGCGCAAGTTGTATTCTCTCTGGTAAAAGGTATTTAAAAGAGTATAAACTTTTAAACTTAAAGTACGATAAAGACAGTCTTGTATTAACCTGCTTTTCAAAATCCAGATGCGCATCAAGAGTTATCCCGAGACTTTTAGCAAAACAAACAGCAGGCAAAAGTTCCCATTCAGTACACATTATAATGATATAGCATCAAACGTTTGTGTTAAATCTCAGGCTATTTTTAATAGATCACTAGAAAACCGCAAGTAGATCGATGTTAATCTTTTGAAGCAAGCTTGCTCAGGCTCATGACTAAAAACCGTTTTGTCGGGAAACTGCCGGACATAAAAGTCATATTGTGGAGAAGCTCCATCTTGCTGAAACTCGAACTGATTTTATTACTAATATTAATAATTTTCAATTATTTCTGTAATTCCTGAATTGATGGCATTTCCTTGTACAGAAAATCAATGACATAGTCACCAAATATTTCAGCCGACACTTTAATGGTTGCGGGATATTGGGTATATTTAAAACTCTTCGTGATTTTCATCTGACCAGTAACGGCAGAACGGCGGATGGCATATTCAGTTCAGTAAAAGTAAAATTTGTACTGATAGTTACCATTTCGCTAAGAAATTCATAGAATCGCAAGCGACTATTGTAGTCGTCTTTATTTATTCCGCAGTACAAGGTAAATTTTACAAGGATGTAATTATATTATCCTTGATATTGAAACCAACTTTCTAATGTTGGGGCTTCATCAGATTAGACTAGGTCGGCGATTGTGTAGTAAACTTATGCCACCGAATTTTTCAAATCTCTTTCTCTGACTAAAGGCCGATTTATACATATCGGTGAGGTGTGCGTTCAGTTCCGTAACGATATATCAGTCTTAGTGAGAAAAATGTCGATGCCTACAATTTAAATGGAAACTTTTACACACGTTTTTTACTTTCATTGTTACTTCATAAGCATAATGATAAATTATTGACGAAACTGTGGAACAATACATCACCAATATGTATACATGACCTTAAATATCAATTTATATACAGGGTGTTAGTGTGATCATGTTACAAACTTCTAGGGTAGATAGAACACATGAAAAGAAAAAAAAATCATGTGAGCATGAATCTTGAAACGCTTCCTCAGGGAGAAAAGCTCTTTGAAGATGACTACAGCTGCCACAACCAATTTTGGTATACAAATTGCTGTTAGTAAGTTCATCTATTGGAGCCTATTGAATAATGTTAACTGTAACTAAGGGCGTGCGAACCAGAGGGGTAAATCACCTTTGCTTATCACATGAAAATCTTGGTGAATAGAGCAATGAAAATTCTTGGTTTTATTCAAAGCACTTTAAGTGATTTTGCTAACATAAATTGCTTCAAGGTATTATATTGCGCTTACGTAAGATCAATTTTAGAATATGCTTCTCCTGCCTGGTCTCCTTATTACAGGGCTCAAAATCGAGCAGTTGGAAAGAGTGCAAATAAGATTTTTGAAATTGATAGGATATAAAATAAAAAATTAAAGTCGAAGATATTAATTATAATGAGATCCAGTTACTGGTAAACTTAAATTCGTTAGAAAATAGAAGAAAAGTTCAAGATCTTTGTACATTGTTTAAAATAATAAATTCCAATATTAATTGCCCAAAACTCTTATAATAAAATATCATTTTCAGTTTTACCAAGACAGGCGCATAGTATAACCCTCTTTCATGTACCTTTCCATCGTATGGTACTTCATGTTCAACTACTAGGTTCTGCATTATTGAAAACACTTATTCTGGTAGTATCAATTCAGATTTGTTCAATGTAGCTTTTAACTCCTTCAAAAATCAAATAAAAAACAAGAATAATGTGAATAAATTATGAAAATACAAATTTATATAATAGGTTTAAAAGTGTAATAATTTTTAAATCAAGAAATCATGGTTAGTGACTTTAAATCTGTATGTAATCTAACGTATTATAGTTAGGTTTAGGATAATTTTAAATCAATTTGTGAATGGCATTGCCGTATATAAATAAATAAATAAATAAATAAAAGATTACACTTTTGCTGAATACGCCGATATGCTATAAATTTATGAGGAAGTTCGATGTAATGGTAGTGCCGCTTCTCGACTATATGAAGAGCGGTTTCCTGAAAGGTGAATCCCAGCTCACACACTGTTTGAAAAGGTCAATCAACGCATAAGGGAAACTGTCTCTGTAAAAATAAAACGGTTAGATAATAGCACGCAAATAACCATGCAAACCCCGAATTTTGAGGAAGAGGTGCTTCGGCGATCTGAAAGTAATCTTCTGTAAGCACCCGAGCAGTCGCACAAGCCATCCAAAAAAATCATGTCAGTGTATGGGAAGTTGTTCATGAACAGCTTTTTCTTCCCTACCATCTTCAAATAGTGTGGTTTGTTGACCAGTGTACAGAAAAAACTCAATTTCCAAAATATACACATTTTATTGACGAGGCTGTGTTTACAAAAGACGACATTTTTAATTCGTGGAATAGTCATGTGTGGGCTGACGAAAATCCTCATGGCTTTCATATAAGGAGGTATCTATATAGGTTCTTGTCAACATGTGGGCTGGCATGGTTGGAGAACGATTAATTGGACCGATCATGTTGCCTCCTGGATTAACTAGTACTATTTGTCCTAATTTTTTTAAGAAATGTGTTGCCAGAAATGTTACATGATCTGCCCCTAAATATACTTACAGAACTTTTGGTTTCATCTTGATAGAGCGCCTGCTCATTTTTGTCTCTTGTCCTCGAGCATTTAAATGAAAATTTTAGAAAACGTTAGATTGGACGCTCAGGCCCAGTCACCTGGCCAGAGCGCTCCCCATATGTAACACCCTTAAGTTTTTTTTATTGGGGGCATGTGAAAAGTCCCGTTTATAAAATTCCAGTCGAGTCAGAAGAAGGTTTGGTGTCTAGAATTTTCGCTGCGGCTGAAGTAATCCAAACCAGCCCTGACGTTTTTAACCACATCAACTAAAATATGCTGCGTATGTGCAATATATTTATGGAGCGTAGTGTGTCGTTGTTTCAGCAATTATTATTTTAAGTTTCCTTTGGTACTACCTAGCATAAAAATAATAAAACTTCAATAATTGTTAACTCGATTTTAGCTAATTTCCGAAGAAACGGTGACATTTAGCGATTTTTACATTGAGTACCATTTTTATGTAAAAGGCATAGGCAAAATAGCAAGAAATTGAAGCCTTAGAGGAATGGGGTCAAACTTACTCAAATACTCTCCTGGTTCTGACGCTCCTGGTTAAAGTTAACATTGTTTATAGGCTCAAATAGATGAACTTCCTAATTGCAATTTATGTTCCAAAATTGGTAGGACTCTAGCTCCCTGTGCAAACGTTTCTGGACCCATGTTCATATGAACTTTTTTCTTCTTTTCATGAGTTTTATCTACCTTAGAAATTTATAACATGATTACATTAACACTGTGTATATACAATGAACGTCAACTACATATCAGTGACATTTTCATTCAGTTCAGCAATGATTTATCATTGTTAGTGAAAAAGAAATTTCTGTGCCTACAGTTTAAATGAAAGCATTTACACAATTCCGCCGCTACAGTGACGCTCTACCTTCAGTATTTTTTCATAAGCATAATGTTTCATTTGATTACCGATAGAAAGTCGGTGAAAATCAAATGAATTTAAGGGGGCTGTGGCTTGATTTCCATTTCAATTATTCATTTTCGGTCGTCGATATAAATCGAGTCTTGATGTTGTTAAGGGCAATGTCGTTATTTGTTATTGTATAATGAAGAGTGAAGTGCAAATTGCAAGCAGACAGCACATAATATTTTAAAATCGATTTAAACTTATCACGAAGTTTATGGGAGGCTAAAAATACAAAATATAAAATAAAAGTGGATATCTGTTTATTAACTAAAATTTTCAAAGTGTTAGGAATGAAACAAAATATTAAATATCCCATAAAAATATGATCTTTGTCGAACATCCTTCCTAGTGAAAACTAATTAAAACGAGAAGACCCGCACTGGTGTGGTTCAAGAGAAATGTGCGTCTATTGCCTAAGAAAAATGTGCGGCTTTGTCACATAAAGCCGCTGCGCTGAGTAATCCGGGCAAGACGTCGGCAGAGCCCAGATTGGCGAAGCCCCAACATAATACTCAATATTAATTCAACGTTACTATGCATAACTGCCACTTTCGTCCCTTCATTTTGCATTGCTGTCGGTTGCTACACGGTGTTGTTGATTAAACACTTCAGCGGATATGTCACCACATTTGCCGTTTTCATGAGAAAATCTAATCCATAGTCAGACTATAAAAAAGCGATAACAATAATTATTAAAAAAACTTCCCCAGGCCTCTATACTTTAATTAATTTTTTAATCCTTAGGTATGCAGTGCATTTTATGACATATACAGAATCAACGAAGAACATTCGCCGTTCTCGCAGAACAAACGGATTTACGCTGTGCTTGGTCTTCATCTAAGCAGAGAACCGTCGGCTGATTCCGTCGTGGATCAATTTAAGAACGTATTTCTGGACTATCAAAAGAAAATTGATGAATTTTCTCAACGGCTAGTAAGCGCCACGACCGTCGAAGAGATTTGTTGGTATTATCACGAGTTATCTAGGTGAGTGGTGACTATAGCTTTGATAATACTAGTTCAGCCATCGGAGCAGAATTTGCACATGCTCTACGAAAAAAATACTATCAGCTAATCTTATTTCCCAATGAGCACTGAAATGTTGCGTTAAAGTAGGCCTTGATAGGTAAAGTAACTTAATAAAATGTTTGTCTTAAAAAACGGCAGGAGGTAGATTTCGCCATTTACTTTTTTTGTCACATATCTCGAAAAATAAAGTTGAAACTCATGTTGAAGCACTATATACGGCGTGTGTTGTGTCTTAGTTATAACATAAGAAACTTATGATTTATTTTAGAACAAAATTTAATCGTCAAAAAGTTTTGCTTGTAATATGAACTAGGTTTTTGTAATTGTTATATGGAGTAATAATCATTTTCATTAAACTTTTTATACAGTGTAGATTTTGACAAATGCCCAAGCCAAATTTTTTTCTGGCATTATTCGTGTAACAAATGTCACACCCAAATAAAGATATTTAAATATTTAATAAACATTAAATACAATTAATCTATAACTCCCTTCAGTTTGGTATATTTCCGAGTCTCTTAAAGGTTGCTTTGGTTAATCCTATTTCCAAAAAAGGTAATCGGTCCTTAATGGAAAATAAGAGACCAATTAGTTTCCTTCCATCTATGTGAAAGGTGTTTGAGACAGCCATGTACAAGAGAGTTATGAATTTTTTTATTACTAAACAATTTTTTTAATGTATGTCAGCATGATTATGTGAAAGGAAAAGGTATCGAAACGCTAATATTTGAGGTGTACAGCAGGTGCATTTCTCGACCTCTCCAAAGCCTATGATTGCATTCAGCATGACTATATGTTTGTGAAATTACAAAGATACGGAATTAGAAGTTGTGCATGAGAGTGTTTTAAATCATATCTGTTTGACAAGAAGCAGAAGGTGGAGGTTACTAAAAACATGTTTTATTCAGATCTTTGTCAAGTCAGGCTGGGAATTCCTCAACGAAGCATAATCAGCTCTTTAATATTCAATATTTTTCTTAATTATGTTTTCATGTCGATTATTTCTGATAATTGCAAACTAATATGTTACGCTGATGTTACCCATTTTTGTTCTTAGAGCTCAAAATTTTCTCAATTTGTCTATAGTATCTGAAAACATGCTTAAAAATATTAAGTCATGGTTTGCCGAGAATGAAGGATTAATCTTAAATAAGTCCAAGTCGGGTTTGGTCATCTTTAAATAGGGAACAAGATCGCAAATTCTACAAAATTTAACAATAGGTGAATTTGACATAAAGATGTGGGGATCTGGAATAGGTGCAATTAAGCCTTTTCTTATCCAAAAAAGGTTTTGAGAGTTCTATTAGGAATGGCAACCAATGAAACATGCCGAACTCGATTCAAATAAATCAATATATTTACTATTAATCCTGTACACATTTATGAAGCTCTGATTTTCTTTTATAAGGACAACAAATATTTCGAACCCTTTCGGAATACCACTATGCACTACGAGACCAGAACGTCTAAGAATCATATTCCCATTCATCGGCTAACTTTACTTGAGAAAAACTATGAAAAGTTTGTTAGGCGAGGGTTTCGGAGTGTACAAAAAAATATTTTTAACTATCTTGTGAACCTAGAACCCTAAGATATTCAGGAGTTTCTAGACTCTTAAATTTAAAGTACTTCCACGGGTGATCAATGCAATGCTTGAGCGCTGTAGTTGGTTCATCTTTGTTAGACTTGGTGCTGCTCTTTAAACAAATAATTTTTATTGTAAATAAAACACAAACTTCATAAAATGTATGTTTTATTAATTTCAGTAAATATGAACAAATGATCTAACTGTAAAACATTTTAGGTAATATAGAAAGCTTTTGATTTGATTTGATTATTCATATTTTCAAAGTTCTACATATTTTTACACATCTTTAATATTTATAATCATTTAGTTTTTTAAAAAGTTATAGTAATTTATAAAAAAGTTAATTCTTAATTAGAGGAAAAGAAGTTCTGAAGTATTTGGTATAATACATTTTTGAGATTGGCAAAAAAAATAATAATATAAAATGTCAAGCTGTCAAAAATCCTGTGTATCCTACAATGAAATAACTAAAGTAACCATATGTGATAAATGTAAAGAAAATTACTGCAGAAGATGTTCTGATTTATTTTTAAAAGGATATAATTTAAGAAAACTTAAATTCTTTTATAAAGCTTGTGATATCCCAAACAACTACTTCCAAGATTTATTCCCTACTGAAGATGAAAAATCAGAGACGCTTAATAATACTATAGAAAGTGTTAAAAAAGAAATGACCAATCTTAAAGAAACAAACATCGATTCCTTTCATCTGATGATTATAGCAAAATTCTTACTAATGAAAAGCTAAAAACAGTCAAGGATGATGATCTGTGGACTATCAGGTTAACAATCAAAATTTGAATAGGGGTTAACGTTATAAAAGAAAGTGTAGTACCTACTATTTTGAAAATTTTAAATGTCAATACGCTAAAACGACATATTTTCAAATAACCTTTATGGAAAACCTTTTCACCTAAAAATGTAACAAATATTTCAGTTAGAGCAAAAACAGTAAGCTCTTCTGATAATAGGCAGTACAATTCAAATCAAGCATTCAGTTGGAATTTCATTTAATTGAAAGAATAAGTTGCTCAATGAAGACGTTTGGCCGCTTGGCATTTATGCATCCTCTCAGAAAATTTCAACAAAATGCAGCAGAAAACCAGAATCTTCCAAAAAACTAAATGATAAAGATGATTATTAGTGGCACACGTTAATATTACAACAATTAAATTATCTTTTTTTTTATTTAAAATATTTATTTATTCTTGATTTAAATCCATATATTTTAGCCCTTACTGAAACATGGTTCTCTGAAAATAAATCAGCAATTAATTATGAAACTTCTGACTAAATTTTTTTATTTTCACTAATAACTAAAATTCTTGAAAGAGTTATATTTAACCAAATTATAGATTATCCTAATACCTATAACATTTTGCGAGATAATCAATACGGTTTTAGAAAAAATTTAGCATCACAACATTACTTACTAAATTGAAAGATGATAGCTTAGAAAATTGGCATACTGGATTTGCTACGAATGTAATATTACTTTATTTAGATAAAGCTTTTGATTCTTTAAACCATGAGATGCTTATAGCCAAACTTAAAAACATAGTTTTCAGTTACAAGAGATGTTAATGGTTTATTAATTACCTTTCTAACCGTCATCAGTTTAGTAACTCTCCTGGCTAGGAGAGGGTCTGATCTGATCAGTTCAGTCCAAACTCGCGTATGCCCAAAATTCCAGTCTCTGTGTATCCAACGACTCCAGTCATTTAAACGAACAGAAGCCTTCCGAGCCTCTTCCTCTACAAGCAATCTTGTAGGTAAATGGTACCATTTCGGTCTTATCCGGATTAACAGACAGACTGTGTTTTTTGCACTACACCGTGGCCAAAGCTCTCTGCATGAGCCTTATAATGGTGTTTGGGAACTTGCCTATTATTATAATGGCAAGATCATCAGCGTAGCATTAAGCATAAACTCCGCTGTCCTTGAGAGTATGAAGCAGCTCATCCACAACCAGACACCACAAGAGCGGAGAAAGAACTCCGCCCTCCGAACATCCTTTGACCACAGACGAGCACACTGTCATCCTCTCAAGAGAAGATGTTATGATTCTGTTCTCAAGCATGACGCGAACCCATCTAATTACAGCCCTATCCAGGCCAAAACTCCCAGCAGCCTCAAAGTCAAAGGTGGTGTTGTTAAACGCCCCCTCGATATCCAAGAACACACCCAGAGTCATCTTCTTGGAGTAGACCCCCACCTCAAGTCTACTGACTAGACTATGAAGCTCCGTCGACATGGCCGTCCTGTAAGCCTACTGGAATGGTTGCATAGGATTTCTAACCAGTGCGCCATTTGTTATATAAACATCCATGATCTCCTCCATGGTTTTTAAAAGAAAAGAGGATATACTGATGAGCCTATTCCATTAGTTACTTCAATAAGAAATCCTGGTGTTATTTTTGAACAAAATTTAAATTTTAATAACATAATTAATAAAAAATCGTTAAGAATGCATATTTTAAACTAAGAATTTTATACAATTTTAAAATTTTAATGACACTAAACTAAAACTTGTTGACTCTTTAATTCTAAGTGGCCTTGATTATTCTGATTCAATTTATCATAAGAATATCAATTTTAATGATAACTATAAATTTAAAATTTTACATAATAATTGTATGAGGTATGCAACTGGTCTTACAAAATATGATCATATATCTTAAATTTTTAACATATTTAAATTAACTAAATTAGAATTTATACGCCAAAGACTGTTTCTTGTTGTATTCATAAAATATTTTTTAACAAATTACCTAACTATATATATAAAATAATTCAATTTCGAAATAGTATTCATAATTTAAATACTAGAAATTAAAATAACTTGGAAATTCCTCTTCGTCAAATAGAAAAATATAAATCATCTTTTAAATATATATGTTCTATAATTTATAATAATAGTGCTTATGAAATAAAATATCTCAAATGTGAATCATTTAAGAAACATATCAAATCTATTAATCGTGAGGTAGAATTGGAAGACTGATTATTCAATAATCAAAATCTTACCTTTGTGCCAACTTGTAGGTTATCTTTTATCTCATTTTAGCTAGTTTCTACATCGATAATATTTAATAATAATATTTTTATTTTTATTTATATGTATATCAATTACCTGACACAAATAACACAAATAAATCATTCAAAAAAAATATGCTTACAAATAAATTTTAAATCAACCTTTCTTTTTTCAAAATATAATGTTTTATTTCATTTTGTTACACAGTAATAAAAGAAACAAATTACCTCCTCGAATTCTACCTTCCCAAAATGTATCTAACTTTCTTTATGTATAATGTATAAAACTTTCGACTTCTTTTCAGATATGAGTTCGAGCTAAATCATTACGACCTTTCACGATTGTACGCAAAGAAATGTATCCGTGAAGCAAATACCATTCACAATCGCAAATGGGTATTTAATAGTGCCATGTTGATGCTAAAGTCAAATCTAGCGGAACATAATAAAAATGATGCCAAAAATGATCTTGCGATAGCTATTTCCTGTGCAAAAGAACTACAGGATAAAGAAAAAATAAGTTATTTAGATAAATGCTCCACGATTGTAGAGAATGTTGAGTTTGAGGATTTGTTTGGAAAGAAACAATTAGAGAAACGAGAAAATAAGATAATACAAATGATGGCCAGTTCGAAGATGAAGGATGAAGTTGCTCACCTGTTTAGGCAGATGGCAGCCATGCCGGCCTCAAGAAGAATGATAGTTATGCCGGGAGTCAGAGCGAACGAGAAACCTGAGAAAAGGTCTGCCAAATCACGAACTATGTCCATTTTGCCGAAAGATCCCAGCGAGTCAATGCATAAAAATTCAGGACTAAATGATTTGATCGACTTTCACGTCTAAGGTAAACCAACCATAACATTTTTGGGGGATTATTTTTGTTATTTATTCTAAAGGCAAATAGTGAAACGGTAAACAGGAGATATTTTTACGAGTATTTTTTTCAGCGGTCCGCGAGTTTTAAAAATATTTTTTACAAAAACAATTTCGTACCATTGATTTTTTTCTCAGATTCATAAGTTTAATATACCCTGTTTGTCTGTTTTAGTATTGTCTATAATTAAGAAATCGTCTTGGGTTTAGACCGTGTCAAATTGGCATTACTTTCCAACTTTTCGCCTGCGATTGTACGACAAATTTTCGTGGATCTTTAGGGCACAACAAAACATAAATCAGCTCAGATGAATGCCTACCGATGCGTGACTCACTGAGGTGATTGGTTTCCGCGCATGATGTAGCATGTAGCCCGCGTCTCTGTTGAAATTTTCAGAGTGCTTGATAATTTCAATAGATTCTCTAGTTTTTCGTTTTTAATAACCGGAGTCCGATGTAAGAACCTTGGTATCTTTTACATTAATCATGTGTCCTGTTGCCTGCGACAGCAGATTGAACAATTTGTTTCTCTCTTATATATCTTTCATGTTCCTTAAGTCTAGTAGTTACATACTGCCCCATTTTACCTATATACAAGGGTGGTCTGAAAAGTTTCCGACCTATCAAAGATACAAGACATTTTTTCTTAAAACGTATATTTATTTTGTACCCAGTCTCCTTGTAACTCTACACACTTCTCCCAGCGATGCTCCCATCTCTTTAACTCGTCCAAATACTACTCGGCGTTTTCTCATCAAAATAATTGTTTACGAAGGTAATTCCCTCCTCATTTGACGCAAATCTCTGTCTGCCCAGCGCAATTTTTAGGAATGAGGAAACACCTCGTATACTTTACCACAGTAATAAGAAATTTTTTAAACTCCTTTTTATTGCAAAGGAATTACATCTTTTGGAGTCCTTAAACAACCCAGTCTTTATGTGGGTACTAAAGATTTTACAAATGTTGGATATCCGCAGAATTCTTGTAGTTTTATCTGTTGTACCCTGAATAAAATGCTTGATAGGTGAGTATCCAATACTGGTTTAGGTTTGGGATTCTTATAATACCTAATGGAACGCTTAATATCTTCAGCGCACTATCCGTTTGTTTTTAAAGCTTCAATCAGTTTTTCTGTTTCGTCCGGAATTGAATTTGTGTCACATATTGACAGAATCCTAAAGACTAATGAATTGATGACGGATTGTTTTTGAGATGGATGATGGTCAGAACTAAAATTTAAATATCTATTCATATGTGTCGGTTTCTTGTAAACAGTATGTCCTAGGATGCTATTCTTTTTTTTTGTAATAACACATCAATGAAGAGAATGGCACTATCTGACTCAATTTCTATAATGAATTTTATTTATTTATGTTTGATTTAAATGGTCCAAAAATATAGTTAAATTTTTTTCTTCATGAGGCGATATTACAAAAGTATCATCTACATACCTAAACCAACAATGAGATTGTAAACGAGTAGATCTTAAAGCAATTTTCTCGAAAGCCTAAATAAAGATGTTCGCTACCACAGGAGATAGCGGAGATCCCATGGCGACACCCGAGGTTTGCTCATAAAAGGTCTTGAAAACTAAAATATGCGGATATTAAGCATTCTCTTATCAATTCAAATAAAAATGGATTAATGTTTCTGTTATGTTGAAATGTGTCAGAAATTATAGAAATTGAATAGTCAATAGGCACATTTGAATACAGGGAATCAACATCAAAACAGATTACAATATCACTGGGATCTAAAGTAAATTTTTTTAAGTTTTTCTACGAAATGTTTAGTTTTTGATATAAGAATTATCAAAAGAAGAAGTTGTCCTGTGTCAGTTTTGATATATATAAATATGTCTAAAGACGATGCAATTTCTATAATTTCTGACAACATAAAAACCTTAATCCAGTCTTAATTAAATTGATAAGAGAATGATTAACGTCCACATACTTCATTTTTCAAGAGACCTTTTATGAGCAAACCTCGGATGCACTCATGGGATCCTGTAGTAGCGAACATCTTTATGGAGGCTTTCGAGGAAATTACTTTAAGATCTTCTCCTTTACATCTTAAATGTTGGTTTGGATATGTAGAAGATACTTTTATAATATGGCCTCATGGAGAAGAAAATATAATTATATTTTTAGATCATTTAATTCAACAGTATTCTAATACAAGATCCACTATGGAAATTGAGTCAGATGGTGTCCCTCCCTTGATGTGTTTGTACAAAAAAAAAACAGATATCTAAACTTAATTATCACCATCATCTATCTCAAAAACAAACTGTCATCAGTTCATTAGTCTCTAGGGCTATGTCAATATGTGACACAAATTCAATTCCGGATGAAACAGAAAAACTATCTGAAGCTTTAAAATCAAGCGGATATTACACTGAAGTTATTATTAGTAGTTATTATAATATTCCCATACCCTAACCAGTATTGGATACCCAACAATCAAGTATTGCACTCTAACTTTTATTCAGGGATAATTGCAAGAATTCTGCGGAGATCCAACATTGGCACAATCTTTAGTACACACAAAAAGATTGGACAATGCTTAAGGACACTAAAATATGTAATTCCTTTGCAATCAGAAGGAATTTATAACATTCCTTCTTCGGGTAGTAAAGTGTATATATGTAAAACTGGACGGGCTGTGTCTACTAGACTTAAGGAACATGAAAAACGTATAAGTAAGAAACAAATTGTTCAATCCGCTGTCGCTGAATATCAGTACTTAACAGGACACATGATTAATGTAAAAGATTCCAAGGTTCTTACATCGTCTTCGGTTTATTAGAAAAATTAAAGAATCTCTCGAAATTAGTAAGCACCCTGAAAATTTCAATAGAGGCTTGGGTTACGTGCTACATCATGTGGAAACCAACCATCACAGTGAGTCACGCGTCAGTAGGCACAGGTCGGGTATAAATAACTGAACTCTGCTCATCGGAGCTCATTCAGTGTTGTGCATTGAAGAACCTTGAAGATTCCTAGTGCAATCGCAGGCGAAACGTAGGAAAGTAATTCCAGTTTGACATGGTCTAAACCCAAGAACCATGATTTCTTAATTGACTCCAGCCTTGAAAACCTTCGTACTATATTATCTATAATATACAGGGTTTAGGTAATTAGGTTTTAGTAAATAAGTGCGACAAACGGGGTGTTAAAGTTTTTGTTAAAATCTGACGATTTATTTATTGCTCTAAAACTCTAGTGGATTTTAAGAGGTAGTTATTGCGCATTTTTTGAAATGCAATTAAGAATTTTATATTCATCACTGATATGGGTAATGATCTCAATTTTTTAATGAAAAAAAAAAAAGATACGCCACTGAGATATTTTAAATTATTCATTTTTGATTTCCTCGTTCAATTTTTCCCCTCAGGGGACTTTTGTGTTAGGCCAAATCTGACACAAGGGTTTCGGGGTACGACGCTCCCGGGGTCACCTGAGTCATACACTCGTCTCCTCAATACACAACACACACCTACACACATCTACACACATCTACACACACCACACACACCACACACACACACACATACACACACACACACACACACACCCACATACACATACACACATACACACACACACCTACACTTCCCTCCCACTCGCTCACACATTCACATGCACTCACCCACCCACACACATTCTCACTTACACACAATACACCCATAAACACGGGTCGCTCCCATTCGTTTGTGTTGTCCATATTTGTTATGTATCGTCCCTACTAAACCCCCCCTTAACATGGATAAAGGTTTCAATCAAACAAAACTTACGGTGCAAGGGTTCGGACCCCTAGTACCGGTCGATGAGGCGAGTGTTCACACAGGCTCCCTTCGACCGTCAGCCGGCTACTGTGGTGCCCTTCCGGTCACTGACCAGGCTGGAGGGCTGATAAATGCTACTGGAAACCGTTCGATTTCAGATACACAAAACAGACCGTTAAATATAAACTCCTCAAAAAGACCTAGATCTGACGACGATAATGATAATGAACCTACTGTATACACATTTAAAAATGATATTTTCTATTTAATAAAACCAGTAAACGGATCACTCCAAGAAATGTCCCCTTTTACAATATATAAGTCTTTGACATTCCTAATAAAAGATTACAAAAATGTAAGAAAACTTCGCGATGGCAACCTTCTAGTGGAACTGCACTCTCCTGAGCAAGCCTCTGAATTATATAAATTAGAATATATAGGAAACTTAAATGTATCAGTTACGCCCCACCCGAAACTTAACTTGGTTAAAAGCATAATAAACTGCCCCGTTCTCAAATTCTGCACCAAAGAAGAAATCCTCCAAGGCACGGTCGATTAATGTGTTGCCGATATTGTACGCATGAACAAAAGAGTAAATGGAGAACTTATTGAAACTAACTCTTATATAGTGTCTTTCAGAAAATCCACCCTCCCTGAATATCTTTTTGCTGGGTTTAACAGATGTAGGGTTAAACCATACTTACCGAACCCAATTACCTGCTTCAATTGTCAGAAATTCGGACATTTCACGGATAAATGTAACTTGCAGCCTATATGCCCCTCGTGTGGTAAAGCTAAACACGAAAACATATGTTCTCCCCCTCCTATCTGCACTAACTGCACAGGTTCTCACTCCCCTAGATACAAGGGATGCCCTAAATATAAATCAGAATATCTTATCCAAAAAGTTAGAACTCTTGAAAAACTATCTTATCCAGAAGCCAAAAAATGTATATCAAATAATCCCTCAAAATATGGCAGTCTCTATTCAACGGCCCTATCGGCCTCTCCCCCAACCACCTTTTACCCAGAACTTCCCCCATCCCCTGCCCCTCTCCCTCCTACGAACTCATCCTACCATCCTCTCACACCCACTAAACCCACAACCATGCCCCCTCCCCAACCCCCTCAACACTCACACTCATCTCAAAACCCTCATAAACATATCTCTTCTCCCAAGTCTTAATCCCTCAAAAACCAAAATCTTTCCTCTGACCACTCTTCTACTTCACACAAACAAGAATCTAAATCTACACCCAAAACCTCCCCTTCACATAGCCCTCAAAGGGCTCAAAAAAGCAATAAACCAATCTCTCTTACAAGATCAAACTCTACTAACTCAATTAAAAATGCGAAGAATGATAGCATTAAAATCGACTCGCCTTCCCACAAACACACACACCGGAAGAAATAATGCCATGCTCTATCCTTCACTGGAATTGTAATGGTCTTAAAAGCCATAAAGACGAACTCAAAATATTAATCAAAAGACATTCTCCGCGTGTAATCTCCTTACAAGAAACAAATCTTAAACCTACTGATAACTTTCCGATCAAAGGATACTACACACATAGAAAAGATCGAACAATATGCAATAGAGCCTCAGGAGGCGTAGCTCTTCTCATCAAGGACGTATTTCAATACACCCCTGTTCTTATTACTTCTAACCTAGAGGCAAGCGCAGTTACCACTTACCTAAACTTCAAAACAACTATCTGTTCCATTTACATCCCTCCTTCCACCACCATAACAAGAAACGATTTGTTAAACCTCCTACAACAGGTCTCTCCTCCCCTAATACTAGTAGGAGACCTTAATGCACATAACACGTCATGGGGATCAGAACATACTGACAGACGAGGCAGACTAATAGCCAATGATGAACTCGACCTCCATGTCTTTAATGATGGATCGCATACCTACATTTCCTCCTCTACCTCCACGCTTTCATGCCTGGACCTAACCATTGGCAGCCTTTCGATTGCACACTCTTATCGCTGGTATACTCTAGAAGATACACATGGAAGCGACCACTTTCCAACCGTACTAGAACCATTAAATTGGCAACAATCTCCCTCTGCAAAACCAAAATTTAATCTCAAAAAGACAAACTGGGCTCTGTATGCTGAAGCTTTTAACCCCCCTTGTATTGAGACCCACAATATAAACGACGCTACCTCTATATTCAACGAAACAATCCTTGAAGCCATTGGAAAAAGTTCACCCCCCTTTAAATTAAATCCTAAGGGAGACAAACCTCCCGTTCCTTGGTGGAATGAGGAGTGTACACTTGCAATTCGAAATAGAAAGAGTGCTCTAAACAGATTCAAACACCACCCTACTTCTCAACATTTCGTAGAATACAAGAAACTCAGAGCAACCGCTAAGAAAATAATTACAACTGCCAAAATAAAATCCTGGAACAATTTCACCTCCTCCATCGGACCACATATGACCAGTAAAGAAATTTGGGATAGTGTTAACAGATTGAGAGATAGACCGACTAGAGGAATTACAGGCTTCTTACATGAGGGCCAATGGATTGAAGATCGTCCAATTATATCCGAGATATATGCTGAACACCTATCCAACATATACAACAACCCTCTAGTAAATAACTACATACCTTCCCCTCCTGCTGATATTCCATCAATAAACGTCTCCTACAATCTTCCCTTCACCATAGCTGAACTAGAACACTCCCTCTCTCTCAGCAAAGACACCTCCCCTGGACCGGATGGCATTAGAATTCCTATGATAAAACATCTTCCTCTATCTGGTAAAAAGATGCTTCTTTCACTTTACAATAGAATCTGGAATGAAGGAAATCTCCCCTCCAGCTGGAAGATCTCCACTATAATTTCTATACCCAAACCAGGAAAATCCCCTCTTTTACCGGACAACTATAGACCAATAGCCCTTACATGCCATCTGTGTAAACTCCTTGAAAGAATGGTTAACTACAGACTGCAGTGGTTTCTTGAAAAAAATGAACTTATCATATCTGAACAACTAGCTTACAGAAAAGATAAATCCACACTAGACCACCTTGTAGGACTTGAAATTGACCTGCAAGAAGCTTACCGTTTCAACAGACACACGATCGCTGCCTTTATAGATATGAATAAAGCCTTCGACACAATATATAGACCCTGCATCCTCAGCTCTATGGAAAACCTGGGTTTATCTGGTAAACTTCTTTCATTCATACATAACTTTTTATCAGATCGCAAATACACTGTTCGAATAGGAAATTGTTCCTCAAAGATCTTCCAGCATAAGGGAGGCATACCTCAGGGATCCTCCATCAGTCCAACTCTCTTCTTGATTGCAATTAATGATATCAAAGAATTCAAAAATCCTGAGGTCAAATATCGTATATTTGCAGACGATCTTCTGATCTATCATAGTTCAACAGACATCAACACTAGCACCAGGCTTGTTCAAACTGTACTCGATTTCGTTCACAACTGGTCCAAGAGTAAACAATTACTAATCTCTCCTAATAAATCGGTAGCGGTTCATTATTGTCGGAAAAGAAACTGTTCTAAAGTTTCTAACCTCTCTATAGATTCCACCCCACTTAAAAATTCTGACTTTCATTGTTTTTTGGGCTTAACATTCGACTCCTCTTTAAACTTCAAAATGCACATAAACAACATCAAACAAAAGTGCGAAAAAGACCTCCAAATCCTAAAATATCTATCAAATAGCTCTTGGGGCTCAAACAGTAACTCCCTCATAAAAATTTACACTTCTCTAATATTATCAAAAATTAGCTACGGCTCTATAGCATACTCAGCCGCTCCAAAGTCATACCTTTCTCATCTAAACTCCATTCAAAACTCGAGCATAAGAATGGCCATTGGAGCCTTTCGCACTAGCCCTATTCCTAGTATTCTATGCATTTCAGAGACAATACCTCTAACCTACCACAGGGATCTTCTACTCTTAAAATATGCCTTCTCACTAACCTTCAAACACAACCATCCACTGCTTCCTGTTCTCTTTAAAATCTCCTACCCCAACGTCACTCCCAGAGTCGTTCGCCACCCCCCTGGTGCTAATTTCAGACTCAACCTATTTACAAATAAGCTCTTTCCCTCCCTTCCTTCATCCTTTAAGTACAATCCATATAAATTTCCTCCATGGAACGTAAATGAGACTATCACAGATCTTTATTTAACCAAATATGATAAAACTATTACCCCCCACCCTCAAATTGCAGCTTGCTTTAAAGATCGAATAAAATCTAAATATACTGCCTACGAAATAATCTACACTGACGGCTCAAAGAAAAATGATACTGTGGGAGCTGCATTTTGCTCCAACGGAACTGAATGCAGTTTCTCATTACACAAATCTACCAGTGTCTTCACAGCTGAACTATATGCTATATACAGGGCAATCTGTTTTCTCCAAATTTCCAAACACAGCAAATGGGTAATTTCTACTGACTCCCTTAGCTCCATCAAATCCATTAAATCATATAATCCAAATCACCCTCTTGCCTGGAAAATTAAAACACTACTAGAAAGATCCTATATACAAAAAAAGACTGTCGTCTTCTTTTGGACACCTAGCCACTGTGGAATAGACGGCAATGAAAGAGTCGATAAAATTGCGGGTAACCTTTACAATCCCATACCTATCACTCAAACCTTCTACACACAAGACTTGTATTCCCTCCTCAAGAAAACTATACACAATCAGATCCAACTAGAGTGGGACCTGATGGAAAACCACAACAAACTTCAGACCACCAAGGAAATATATTTCTCTGGTAAGACCTACCCAGTATCAAACAGAAGGGACGAAGTAATCATCACCCGTCTCAGAATTGGACACACAAAAATAACGCATGAGTACTTACTAAAAAATGAAACTCAACCAATATGCAACACTTGCAAAGTCCCATTAACTGTTAGACATATTCTATCCCATTGCCCCACCCATGAATTAGTTCGAAATAGACTTGGCCTAAACACAAACTATAAGCACATATTCTCAGAACCACACATTAAAACATTACTTACCTTTCTTAGAGAAACTGAAATATACAAACTGATCTAAACACGTAATTATTAAACACCTACACTGCAAACCAAAAGCAATATGCTAGACGCTAAAAGACCCAGATGTCGATGCGTCTATAATCTATATCTCTCTCTCTCTCTCTCTCGTTCAATTTGTGACAAAAAAATCTCTCTTGCCTTTTTTTTAGTATGGCCCGCGGTTTTTATGGGAAAAATAAAACATCTTAAGGCGTATTTTTCATTTCTTTAATACATTATCTAGTAGGCTACTGTCAACATTTATCTGTTAAATACGAAAATTTTAATGAAATGCCAAATTAGCGTTTTTCCATTCTTTTCTTTTATCGAAAAGAATGGAAAATTTTATAAAAGCGGAATTGTCAGATATGCATTTTGTTTATAGTCAAAGTAATGGAAATGGTCGTCAAGTTCGACGATTGTATGCTGGGTTGTATCCAGGCCGAAGGGTACCCCATCAGGTTTTGCACGTTTTCACCAACGTTTGCGCGAAAATAGTACATTAAAAAAACAAACGGCTGATTGCGAGCGCCCTCGAGAAGTACGAACTGTGCAACCAGAAGAGGCACCCGAAGTACTCGAGAAATTGCCAACATATTGAATGTAAGCAACTTCACTGTATTTCAAATTCTTAAAGAACAGCAATTGTATCCGTTTCATATTCAACGAGTGCAAGCTCTACTACCTAGAGACTATTTTCCGCTCCTATTTTTTGCTATTCTTCACCAAATCACTCAAATTTAAAATTTTTTAAATGGCGTTTTCTTTACTGACGAGGCTACTTTTGGACGACAGTGCATACGAAATTTCCATAACAATCACTTATGGGCTGAGGAAAATCCACATAATATCTTTGAAGCTCATTTTCAGCATCAGTTTTCAATAAATATATGGCTTGGGGTGATTGATGATCATTTAATCTGTCCATATTTCCTCCCACAACGACGAACAGGCGAATCTTATGAGTATGTATTCATCTTTATAAATAATGGCGAAATCCGGGTTCACTAAACCTCGCAACAAATTTGTTATATCCCAATATAGTATATTAAAGTATATAAGGGATATAGGATATTAAGGTCTTTAAAATAAGCGCGATTTTTGAGCACGACGGCGCAGTCAGATTTAAATAGAGCAAATGTTTTAAAGACCAGTTATCCAGGAACACCTTACGCTATTTTTTTTATTGGTACACTTTGAAGTCATAAATAGGTATTGATATTAACACTACAACAAATAGAAATAAGAATTAATAATGTAAAATATTAAATTCGTGGCATCAGTATACCTTTCGTTGTCATGGATATGAGAAAAAGAAAAATTAATTTGTAATCTGTCAAATAAGTGTCACATTGTATTTCGTTTAAAAATGCGGTCTAACATTGATTATTTAGGCTTGGGTCATAGATTGAAAACGTTTGCGTCTTGCGTCGCCGTTTACGCTGTCCTTGAAATTTACTTAACGTAAAGCAATAGGTATAGTTATATTTTTGTGGCGATCCGTTTGAGTTTCCGTTAGCCGTCGAAAAGATGGCGATCTTTAACTTTGACGGAAGCGGCTAGCGTAAATCGACGTTTGCGTTAAGCTGCAACCATTGAAATTGCTGGGTTTAGAGGGCCTTTCAAAACGCTCCTTCTTCGTAATAAATTTGACGAAATGTATACACATAACATCTTCGTTCATTTAAAAAAACTGCTTGGGAACATTGTGTTTAATTTTAAGAAAATACTTTTAGGAGTTTTGAGTATTTCTACCCCAATTAACAGGCCGAATTCACCAACTTCTTTTTAACAACTTTACAGCTGCGGCACACACTAATATGTTCACAATGTCTAGTCTTTACTAGGCATCATTACTATGATTTTGATTATCCATTCCCAGCAAATTTAAAAAAAAAACGCACATAAACTTAGAAACAAGGAAGACAAAATTGCTTTACACAAAAGGCGATAAATATAAACATAAAAGTGAGGTTAATTCCACAGGCGACGCAAAGTGCAAACGTTTTCTATCTATAACACGGGCTAAAAATCAGCGTAAACTCTTAGCTCAAACGGACGACGCAAGACGCAAACTTTTTCAATCCAGGTTTTAAATAGTAAAGCGGAATCGCGGTTGATATCGCAAAAGTCGGAACACGCCTATAAAAAAGAATACGAAAAGTTCATCAAATGGATGGAAGAGTAAAGGGTAACAATACAGATGAACGAGTTGTGCTTGCTTATCTTGAGTAGATGTCGGATCAGTACAAGGCGTCGACTATGTGGGCTATCCATTCGAAACTGCAAAGCATGTGAAGGTTAAATAAAGGGGTCGATATGAAGTCATTTGTGAAAGTGCATCCATTTATGAAACCAATTGGCAAGAACAACGTAGCCAAGTAGGCATATGTACTCAACGTAGCCGATTTGCGAAAGTTATTCATAGATGCACCGGACATTACGTATTTATTTTTGGCATCAAGGAAGAAGGAAGCGCATTGCTTATTAATATCCGACTATCCAAGTGAAAGTTCGACATTTTACTATTGCCGACAGCGATTTAATTAGTTATGTGCGTTTGGTGAAACAGTATTTATCACTGCGCCCCCAAAATGTAAGTACAGACCGAGTTTTCTTACGACGTGAGGTGCACCAATCAAGTAGTTGGTACTAATATATTTGGCTCAAGTCCCCTGCAAATTGACGTTATGGTGAATAGTGTCATGATAATAGATCAAATATAATGACAAGTAGGATGAACATCGGCAGCTGTGGCGACTGGTTACGTTGAAGAAAGTATTAGCAATAAGAAGGATGTTTCAAAAACATTATTGGGTGTGCTATAAGTGGAAGAGAATCCTTACTGACTTACGAGAATGTTGGCAGTATTAATTTGAACAGCAGTTCCTCTGACTTAAAAAACCATAAATACCAACTGTACTTTTCACATTGCTTTAGAAAATTAAAATTGTTGAATATCTGAATAAATCTTTTGAAACATTTGTTAGTAATATTTTATTTGACGTTACAAGGTACCTTAGACTATGAAACAAAGGATAGACTCAACATTTCTTTCATAAATAGTTTCAAAAGTTGGATCTATTATTGTTTTTTGCGTGCTATGGGTGCGAGAGAAGACATATATCTTCCTTTGCGTCGCCGGCGCCGGTCCCAAAAATGGCTATCACTATAGACTGAACCAGCGCCGGCTCGTTTATCTTTAATTTAATAATTTTAAGTATATGTTAGACGCGTAGTCATAAATTCGGGGTTTAAAATCAGAAAGGAGGTGATATAAATATTTTGCCGCCCATTTGACTTTCCTTGTAAGAGGAAGGTATTCTAATCGTATAGATATCACCCTCCGAGATTTTTGCAGATCTTCACGTTTCAGGCTTGTTGAAATTGTCAAATCCGTCGGTCTGTCTGTCTGTTTGCAGCATAGCTAAAAAACTACCTATCCGGTTAACTTCAAATTTTGGTCAAAAATTAAGAGTCATATAGTATTATTTTTGTGAAGATCCAATATGACGGAACAAAATGGCGCACGAACAAAGTGTTAAAAAAATATTACTAAAGAACTACTAATCCAATTTACCCCAAATTTTGCCTAAAAATCAAGTGTAACCTAGGAAAAAACTGGTAAAATTTTGGTGAGGGCCTTTATCGCTAAACAAAATAGCGGCCTAACTAAATGTTTAAAATATCAGTATCAAAAAACTATTCATCCAATTAAGTTGAAATCTTACACAAAAATCAAGTGGGAAAATGGGATCAACCTGTAAAATTTGGTAGTAAATATAAAATAATACCCATAAATGTTCGTAAATATGTATGTATATATGTAAGAAAAATAAATTAAAAAAAAATCAGAGCACTGTTCTTTGCTCGGACCATACCTCATAACAAATTCCAAAACAAACATTGTATGTGTAATTTGTTATAAAGTAAAACTTGGGTTCAGAAATAAGTCCTTTTAACAAAACTTTTCTCATAATAAAAAAAATTGACACATACTGACATTTATTTATGTGTTAATTTATTACAAAGTAACTATATGTTTAAATTATGTTATATGTGTGTGTGGTGGAATCTGTTACGAGGAAAGTTCCGGGAAAATGCAAATTTACCGATCTTTTAAATAATACTGCAAAATGTTAAAAGGTTTTTAATTCTTTCATGAATTTTCGATTAGTTTAGTAACAAATATTGGAAAGACTTAGTGAGAATAAATGACAGAATAATATTAATTTTACTAGGAACTGAACAGGTACGTATACTACGAGTATATACCATTGACACTATCGACTGAAGGATATATATATATATATATATATATATATATATATATATATATATATATATATATATATATATATATATATATATATATATATATATATATATATATATATATATATATATATATATATATATATATATATATATATATATATATATATATATATATATATATATATATATATATATATATGTCTGTTAAACAAATAAATATATAAATATATTTCCAACTGTTTTATTTCAATTTCATCTTCTTTAAAATGTTTCGTTACACTCTTCAGTGGATAGTGTCATTGGTATATACTCGTAATATACGGACCTGTTCAGTAGCTAGTAAAACTATTATTATTCTGTTACTTAAATCAACAACTGCTTGCAATATTGGTCACTAAACTAACTAATTACTTAAAAAAACAATGTTTTATAATCTAAGGTTAATTATTGTTCTTTAGTTTTTTGATATACATATGCAAATATATAAACATATTGGAGAAATTCAATAAAGCTTGGCTTAGAATATTTGACAATTTTTAAAACGTGGCAACAACAGACATCTATCGATGTAGTGGAGAGGGAAGAAATTCAATCTATGATCCCGTAATAAATGTAAATAGTTGGGTCCCTCTTCTTTTCATAGTCTAAGCAAGGTACTCCTGTCAGATCAATAATTAAAAAGATGACGTTTAGACTTTACGTTCCGTGGGTTCATGATATTGTCATGGTAATTTCAAAACACAAGAGTATTTAAAAGTTAGATTTAAACACGCTGAGGCGTACCTTAATTAAGCAAAATAGGGTACCAATAAAAAAATACATTTTTCAGGTAAGATAATATGCATATAGAATCATTCCAAAGTTTTATTTCATCGATTTTTGGGGCACCCTACTTTTTTCAATTTTCTTACCACTTCATTTGTGACCCTCTATATCATATATAAAAGCCAAAACGTATATAAATCAAAGTTGAAATTCACATAAATTTAAATACTAGATACAAATTTCCATAAGTGAAAATAAAATATATTTTTTTTAATCGGATTAAAATTGTCAGATTTATTAGAGTCAAACTTCCGTGAAAAAAGCCAGTACATTACAGTAAATCAGAATAAAAATATTGAGCTATTAGTTAATCTGGCAAGCTAAAAATATTAAACAGTCCTTATATTTGGTATACTCACAGCCCCCGAGCTAGTGCAGCCAATAGGGAACATTTCTGCTGCCCTTTGAATCAATAATAAAGAAAATCATGTTCCTAATTATAGTTTTTTTTTACAGGTCAAAACGCATATGAAGTACTCATCAGTTTCAATAGAGCAGAAAATCTATATGTATTTTTAAGTATATTTGTATAAAAATAATATGTATTAAGATCAATACATATTTACAAAAAACATTGTATTTTATATTATTTTATGTAAACAGAAACATATGAAAATGACGCACTTTCAGTGTAAATTTGGGAACTATACATTTTTCTCCAAAATTTTGATATGTTATTTGGCAACCTTATCATCACTGCCTACTTTACATGTGCAGGATAGATCAGAAAGTAGGTTTGATTTACAAAACACAAAGGTTCCTTTATGTTAGGAATACAGGTAGTTATAGACTATATACAATAAAATATAACTAACGATATAACGCGATAAAGCCTAATTTTAAGACAAATAGGTAATAACCTCGATAATCCGACCATGCCCTAATCCGATCCATCAGTAATCCGAACAGCGTGCATTGAAAAAAACCTCTATAATGCGAAAAAAAAATCAATAATAAATATTGATAATCCAAACGTGCCTTTTATTACGATTATCAAAATTGGCATACTTAAAAAAAAACAGGGTTAACAATATCGAAATACCAACATTTAAAGAACTAATCGACATCATTAATCAGCGTAAATGTAGAAGAAGAATGTCACAATATCAAAGAATAATCAGATGCCATAAAAATAATACTTAGATTACGATTTTTTTGACATGATTATGGAACGTGATAGATTATATAAAGAAAAAGTTCAGAACAGGAATGATGATATTACAGCTAATGAATTTCAACAAGCAAAAAATAAGATTAACAACAAAATAAGAAGCTTAAAAAAAACAATATTTTAGGAATAAATGGTGCAAAACCGGAAATAAGTCAAGAAAAGAATCGCAGTTTATAAATAGGTTTCTAAAAAATAAGAGCGAAAAAACAATAATTAACAGTACATGTATTAATGATATAAAAATTAGCGATCCTTATAATAATGTTAACAATTTAAATAACTATTTCTTTAGTGTGAAAGAAACTATTAAACAGGAAATATTTAATGAGGTACAGACTAGATAATAGTATGTACATACAGGTTACAAATGAACTTGAGGTTAATAGCATTATTTCAAAACTCAACTTCGGGTCATGATAATATAAAAGTTCAAGATATTTTAAATTTGCAACGGTTTTTAACACCAATTTTGACTAAAGTAATAAACAATGTTCTTCTGGTATTTTCTCCAAATAGCTCAAAATTAGTAAAGTATTTCTTAACTATAAGACTGGTTCAAAAGACTGTATGAGTAATTATAGACCAATATCGGTGATAAGCAAATTATAAAGATAATAGTAAAAAATCAAATGCTGTCTTTTATAAATAAATATAATTGTATAGATGAATTTCAGTATGGATTTATAAAGGGCAGTAATAAATTGTGTGCAACTGCAGATTTAGTTGATAAAATTTCAACTGACCTGGACAACATAAAAAAAAACAGTTGTAGCTATATTTACTGATTTAAAAAAGCGTTCGATCTTGTCAGTGTAACTCTTTTACTAGATACATTCTTTGCCATAGCGTTCAGGGGCATTTTATATAAAATTATTAAAACGTATTTAATGGTCAGACAATAGTATGTGCAATTAGATTGATTTAATAGTCACTATAAATTAAACAAATGTGGTGTGCCCCAGGGCTCTTAATGTATTCTTTATATATTAAGTCTGAAGCATTCTGGTTTTGAAGCACGTTATTAAACAGTTGCAGATGATACTGTTTTGGTTTATAGTGGAAAAAGTATACAAGAAATTGAACTACTTGTAAATGCAGACCTGGAACTTTACTCGCGGTGGTTACTATGCAATAAATTAAAAATTAACTTTCAAAACACAAAACTAATGATTTTTGAACAAAAAAACAACAAGTTGACCCATCCCCCGAACATCAACATTAATAATATAAGAATAGAACATGTAAGCAAAATTAAATATCTTGGATTGATTTTGGATAAAAATTTAAATTGGAGAGATCATATAAATTATGTTAAAAATGAAAATGTACAGGGTGTTCGCAGTTAAATGGACCCCCCCCTTAACTTTTTAATTTGACGTTTGACAAAAAAATGTCAAATATAAAAGTTTTATAATTCAATGTGAATTTTTTTAAAAACCTCTTTCCATATGTACATGTTTCAGAAAGTCTGGATCCGTGGTTCAACTTTCCATTTTAAAAACCTTTATTTTTTATTGGATTTTTAAATCTCCTAAAAATTCCAGACATATTTTATATAGATACCCTACACCTAAATTTAACCCATAAAAAGATATTACCGCCAGAATTCAAACAACAGAATTAAGTAGGTATTAACATTAATAATCTAATTATTATTATATTAATTATTAATTATTATTATATTAATTATTAATTATTATTATATTATTAATTATTATTATATTATTAACTACTGGAATTCCATAAGGTGATAAATGGCCTATATCTCGACACAAGGCGGTATCCCTTTTTTAATTTATTCAAAGCTTTTACTAACCAATTTTGATCATATTTATAGTGTCTATACCATTTTGTATTTGTTCTTTTAATAATTTAACATTAGGTAAGGCCCCCCAAGTAAATGTAATTTTTTAAATATATTTTATAAAAATGTGTCTAAAGTTAGATCGGGACTATTTGGAGGCCACTTAATTGTCCCATGTTTTCCAATCCACGTTCCATACTGTCCATTTAAATAGGTTGTTACCATCCTTACGTGTGGGGTGGTTATTAATCTTGCTGAAAATTTACCTTTTGTGCTTCATTCAATGGTAATTCATCGATAAGATTCTCAATATCGTTTTAAGCATATCAAAGTATGCATTTTAAGTGAATGGCCAATAAATATAGGCCCAGACTCTATTGTTCTTTATGCCACACCATACATTTACAGATTGGCGACCTGAATGCTTTATTTCAAAAAACCTTTCGGTATTATTAGTAACCAATGATGTAAATTTTTAAATTTGGAACACCTGCGGTGCTAAAGTTAATTTCGCTCCACAATACTTAATAAAAAAATGTTGGGTCCCGTTCAAGTACTTCTAACATTCTTCTACAGAAATATAAGCGTTCTCGTTGGTTAGCTTCTGTTAAATATTGGACTTTTGTCAGTTTAAACCTATATCGGTGATGCCACTTATATTTTTTTAATGTTTTGTGAATTTTTCCAACACTTTTGTGGAACTCTTTCGCAAATCTCTTATCGAATTAGAGGGTGTTCTAGACAGATAAAATAATTTTGATAATAATAATAATAAGCTAGAGCTAAACAGATAAAAATACATACCTTGAAAATATAAAAAATCTAATTCTTCGTCTTCGTTCATATTTACAGTCCTTTTTCGTCTTTTTAAAGACTTGGAAGTCCCAAATAGTTCAAAATACGTTTAAACGTATTTAAAGCCGGCGCGCGTCTATCGCCATGAAGAACTATATATTCTCGTCTTGCCATATATTTGTTTTTATTGTTCTTAATATATAAAGACACAATTTCAAATTTTTCTTCTTCCAAATAAACCATGTTTAAAATTTTAACGTTTTTTGAGAAATTGTCTTTTTATTTACTATATTGGTTTCCAGGATATGAAATGATACACCATACGCTAGTTTTCACGTATAATTTAAAATACGCGTCACAAGTAAATGAGAATTTTCTGACAGTAATATCTTTTTATGGTTAAATTTAGCTGTAGGGTATGCTATATAAAATATGTCTGGAATTTTTAAAGAATTTAAAAATCCAATAAAAAAATGGGGTTATTTAAAAAATAAGTTGAACCAAGCCCAGACTTTCTGAAACACCCTGTACATATGGAAAGAGGTTTTTAAAAAAATTCACATTGAATTATAAAACTTTTATATTTGACATTTTTTTGTCAAATTTCAAATAAAAAGTTAAGGGGGGGATCCATTTAATTATTATGTACCAATAATTAATGTCTCGTATAGGGCAAAAAAATATTATTCTAAACTTTCCCAGTGTAGCAAAATGAAAGTATATAATGCATACATTTTGACACATATTAGATACTTGATCCCTGTATACAAATTTTACAAAACAAAATTCTAAAAATGTATTGTGCTATGAAAGGTTTATTCACGTTGAGGACCTATACAGAGAATGGGTATTTGTGAATTAAATAAGCTATTAATAAGTGAGTAGGGCAAATTAGTATATAGCATAATAAATAAGATACAAAAAAGTAAAAAAAAATATTCACTTACATAATACCAGAAATAATCATAAACTATATAGAAGAAGTGCAAGAACCAATAAGGGTCTATAGAATCCTATATATCAAGCTTGTACTGAATATAACCGATTACTACTATATAAAGAACGCTGAAACTTTAACTAGATCTACACTTTACTTTATTATTTAAATTTAATTAGTGTAAATATGTATTTCTGATACCATGATAGCTTTTTATTTTTTTTAATTATAGATATTGTTATGCTTCTGTATTTATTAACAGACTTTATACTTCAGTTGCAGCCACTTTGATCAATGTTTAATTTTAATATCAATATTCTCGATACCAGAGTTTTTAAGCTCTGTTTAGAGGATTAAAAATTGTATATATATATATATATATATATATATATATATATATATATATATATATATATATATATATATATATATATATATATATATATATATATATATATATATATATTATTAAATGTATTTTAAACTTACAAATAAATTATTTCCAACAAAAAAGAAGCATTATAGCTAGTTTTATTATCGAGTGTCGGAATTTCTGAAGAGTTTTGACTTGAACAAACTCTGGGTTACGAGAACTCCGAAGATGAAGATTTAACACCACTGGCGGAATTAAAAGCGAGAGATAAATATCCCTACACCTTCATCATTTAAGAAATTAAAAAAAAAATGCCAGCGAAAAGAGAATTTTATTATGTTCAGAATAGCCCTCTACTATTTTTCTCGAAAATGCAATGGTTTTTCCCATAAATCGAGTTTTAAGATGTTTACCATCGGTGGTTTGCTAAGCAGGCGCGAAATGCGAAGTTTGAAATTTTTACCAGAATCATAGATGGTTATTTTGCCTAAATAAAACGTAGAGCAAGATAATTTATTCAAATATAAAAGTTATTATTAATTAAGTTTAATTAAGTAATAATGGAAAAAAATATTTTGATGAGTATTCATGATTATTAATATTTATTATTATTAAATTTCTTGTGAGTATTCGGATACAATATAGTCAATTGAAGAATAAGATAATAATTAAATGGTGGAATTTGCACCAGCTTATTTTGGACTTAAGAAAATACCCTGACTCTCAGAAATCATCAGCAACCTTCGCAAACTCGGTTGATTTTTTGAGTAAAAATTTCCAAAAAAAAAACATAAAATTCCAAAATAAAAATTTCGATTTGTTGTTAAATATTGTCGTTTTGATTTGAATTTACTCCCCACCGCCCTTATTTGACTACTTCTGGATTTATATTCGTGAACGAATTTATATTAACGTACTATGCATTTACGTAATTCTTTTGTAGTTTTGGTGCATAAAGAGTTTTCTTCTGATATTTAAAAAACATATCACTAGCCGTTGTGGCGTACGTTTGTCAAGCATCCCGTATATACCCGACTGCTTTTGGAACAAAAATGACACACCATCGATTGTTTCTCGATATAACTTCAGAGGTAAGAGTTAATTAACATTTTTTCAATGTTTTCTGACTTTTATTTAAAATTGTCATGTGATTTTAAATTTTGCATCTGCAAATTTTTTATGTTTTCTCTTGCGTTCAAAAAGTGTTATTTGTATAAATTTTACAATTATCCTAATTCCATAAGTACTTATCTGACACCTGTTGAGAAGATCACAAAGTATTGAAACCAACTGCCTGCCCAGGATTAGTATCATTTTCAATATTCTGTTTTGCATAAAAGCGAGGAAATAATTTATATTGACGTTGTTGACAAAAGATGCATTTCTCTCATTTTTATTACGAGACAACATCTTTGAGTATTGCTAGGGGTCTTTTGTGGTAATGAAGCACGTGTCGCTCTAAACCGCCCATCCTTATCTCAGAAATAGACGACAAACTCTAAACGTAAACGTGTGTGCCCGTCACAAGGGTAGATAAACAGAAGCTTGTCTTAGTCCTACATAATATATTGATACACAAGTGTATCGCAAAATATAATGAATACGAAGAGGGGTTAGTTAGCATTGTATTTGTTGGAAGTTTAAGAAACCAGGTGTTTTGCTATTTCCCGTTGGGTCGTTTCACTCGTTTATATTTGGAGAAGAAATAATTATTTTGTTTTTATTATTACCTTATAAGGTACTTTAAATTATTTGATGTAAGTTGGTTAACAAGTAGACAGAGCCTGTTACAGGAAAACAAATATTTTAATATAGATATATGGTTAATTGTCAAAACTGCAGTTCAATTTTAATTTCCACTTTAAGCGGCTCCCGTAGATCACTTCTGATTTTAAAAAATAGCAAAGTTGTATAATATTATTCAAAATAACAAATAAACTAGTCACATTCAGTAGTTTTTATGACCAACTATTTTGTTTATTATTTTGTAGAAGAAAAGATGATACCTAGCTACGAGTTGATTCTCAGTGTAAGTTTTTTCTTTAACAAACATTAGCGAGAACCTGTAGTGTTCTTTTAAATTTATAACATGAGATCTTCAGTTTCTAGACAAGTTTAATAGGCAAATTTAGTAACTCGTTTCCTTAAGTTAAGGTCCCATGCCCTGCAGTTTTATCGTCGGGTAATTAGTGGTGCAAAAATTGTCCGGCGCACACACTGTCCGTTATTTTCTTCAGTTATTATTTTATAATAAATGTACCATGCGTAAGTTGCAGTCTATAAAGCGCATTAGTTTTTTAAGAACATGTTGGAAGTATTAGATTTGCCAATCTATTTGTACGAACAGTTAAAACTTTATAGAGTTACATAAAATTTCAAGGGCCAACAAAAGTCAAAATTATTTTAAATCCACACAGTACCATAGTTTTATTGGTAAAATCTATTGGTAATTTGATTCGGTTTCGTTAAGTCTGTTGTTTTAAAGTTAATTAGATTGTTGTTTTCTGTGTTTTTTATGTAGTAGTTTGTCCATCAATTTAGTTTGGTTTTTTTTTCTATTTGTATGCTTCTATGTAGTCAACAGGTTTCTGGCTTAATGCGAAAAATCTGAAGTTCGTCTAAAACAGTGGTTTTCAATATTTTTATTCCGCGGAGCATTTTTTTGAAAATGCAATATACATGGAACCCGACCTGTCCGACCAATGTAAATGATAAATGTGCGCAAGTGTCTGGATTTCTAAAATTATCTAGTGATAAAAATAATTTAAACAACACGGCTTAGTTTTAGTTCTTATTGTGTGTTTATTTCTAAAGTCTATATTTATTAATAACTTAACAAAATGTAAAAATAACTAATTATGATCATGCTATATACGAAAACAGTTTATTTTATATTATATTGACAACAATAATTGTCGCCTTTAATTTATCGAAGTCTCTTATTCCGTTCTGAATACAGGCTATTACTCGCCAAATCGGAATCTTGCTTGCTAGCTTGCCCTTGCATAGATTCTGATATTGCCACAGTACTTCCTAAGCTGCGCGATTGCGATACTTATTCGTAAGTTATTTATAAGTAAAAATAACAGTATAGCTTCTTTTAGATATTTGCCTCTCAAACTGCACCAAAATTTAGTCGCTGACTTGGTCTTATAGATTGGTAATAATGACACAAAAGTTAATTTAAAAAAAATCATATTAATGGTTGGCAAAGGTGGTTTCTTCTCGACAGTTTTCCTCTCTCAAAATTGATAAATAAACCTAGATATTTTTGGAAATATATCTGTATGTATCACTATAATTAATGATGCCGTGAGACGAATCAAAATTTGTATTGTCTTCTCATCGGTCTCGTCTCATAAAAAATGCCGCTAGACGATACAAGACGAAACAAGAGAAGGTCCTCTCTCGTCTCGTCTCGTCACTTCTCGTTTCTGTCCTGATATAAAAACTATTCCTAATTTGTTAACCGACGATATAACATTAACATTAAATGATAGGGTAAAGTCGGAACAGATGACGCACCATTCTTTAAAAATAAAAAAAAATAAAAATTAACTAGTAGGAGGTCAGTAAAAATCAAAATTAATTGGGAAACTAATCTATTTTTTAAAAACATAAATTGAGAAGTGGCAAACTAAAAGATATATTCTAAAAAAAAAAAAAATAAAATACAAAAAACTGCGTTTGGCAATCTCACTCACACCGTATGGGTTTGATGACACAGAGTGGGTGGAAGAGATTGCTTATGCATGCACAACGTTATAAAATAAGTTTTAAATTCAGTCCAACTTAACACAAAGATTTACAACTACGTTTAGCAAACTGTCTAAGAATTAAAAAGTTATTAATAACTGCCAAGAAACTTCTTTTTTTTCCACATAACATGCAGTAATCTTTGAACGGACTGCAAGAAGAACCGTGAAACCATCTGCGGCATTTCAAGCACTGTATCCAATCTGGATTTGACTTGGTCTCATTATAGCGCTCCAAACAATCAACACATTCATCATCTCCATCCAAACTTTCCAGATCAGTTGAATCATTCACTGAAAATGTTTCATCATTTTCTGGTGTTGAAGACTTTTCTGAATCCAATCGCCGTTTAACAGCTTTCAGAGCAATTTTTCTAGGAAATATTCTCGTTGCATCAAGTGTTATTGGAGAACTTTTTGAAGGACCGGGAATAACTCTTTGATTTTGTAGTTTATGCATTGGATTAATATGGACGGACGTTGTTGTTGATTGGTGCTTTTGCTTTTGTTTTTGCATTTTTCTTTTGCTATAAGCTGCTCTTTTTTCTTTCTTTTTTCCCATATTTCCTCGATGTTGCTGGGAGTAGTTATTTTTGGAATCCTTCGTGCTTACAATTGTTGGAACTGGAGAGATGCCATCCAAAATCTTAGAGGGTGTCCAATCAGAACTAGTTGCCGCTACTTCAAGTGCTGTTGGCTGAGGCTCCGGTCTCGCTAGTAGCAGCGTGTGCCCAAGCATCAGCAAGTAAGTTTCCGAAATGTCGTCGCTCAATTCGTTTGTTTGGATTTGCCCTTATAAACTCATTGCAAGCTCTTTTAAAATAACTTTTCAATGGCTTGAAAAATGAACGATCTAGTGGTTGTAAAAAGTGAGTTGTGTAGCTAGGAAGGCACCATAATACGATGTCATTAGAAGCCGCCAACTCTAGCATTTCGTATGAATTCATGTGTGGAACCATGTCTGTCTAATGTTAAAAGGCACTTTCCAGCAGGTTTTTTTGGAATGAAGTGATTTATCAACCAATCCATGAATAATTCCTCACAAATGTACACTGACTCTCTTCTCATTTTAATCACAGCTCCTAGTGGCATATTTTCCTCTTACACTTATTGCTTTTTGACTCCCTTGAAGATGCAATATGGTGGTAAAAACGTACCTTCTGCGTTGCAACAAGCTCCTACAGTTACGGTCTCACTCCTTTCTTGTGCTCTTACAACATGTACATCTTTACTTCCTTTTACTCCGATAACTTTTCCATGATTGTTGTTTAACTGGGGCCCACCTTCATCCATGTTAAAAATATTAAGGGGTTTATTTAGTAAATCGTTTTCAGTTAAAACTTGTGTTAACAACTCAAAATATTTATCAAATTCGATTTTATTCAGTTCCTGTGCTCTTGACAATGATACTCCCTCCGCTTTTCTTACAGACAAATTTTGGTTTTTATTCAAAAACAGCTTCAACCAGTATTTCCCTGCTATTTTCTTATGCCTATTAAACCGTTTCTCTATGCCCATTGACTTGGCTAGATTATAAGCCAACATTCGAACTGTTATCCTCGTTGGTGCAAATCCTGAAAGCTGAAGTTTTTTAATACGCAAGCAAAGCTTTTTCTCTGCATCTTCTCCTAAAACTGGTTTCCCATCCATTCTAGTCTTCTTGAAATTATTTTTTGCCATTCAAAATTTAAGCGTACGTTTAGGTATCTTATTTTCTCTGGCTGCTTGTCTAATTGGTAGCCCATGAACTCTTACTGCTTCTACCGCATTTTTCAAATCCTCTTTGGTCCATGTACCTCTAGAGCTCTTTTTGGGTCCGCAGAAGGTTGGCATCTTCGTCTGAAAACAAATTCGAACATGTAGGTACCTAGATTTCATCATGCGTCGTCTATCACCTATTCATCATGCGTCATCAATCCCCAAAGTAAGGGACAGATGACGCACCCGATTTAAACAAAGGTTGACGAAGTAAACGGAGCCGCTTTCCAATAAACGCATGCTTAACCTAACTTTACCAAAATATTTATTTTTCATATATTCAATCATTAACGTTTCAGAAAAATTTAACCTAGCTTAGTGACAAACTTTATAGTACTTACCAATTAACAAAATGGCAAATTTCACTTTATTTCTTTTTATTTTTCGCTGAAAAAAAGCTAATTGGATGTAACGGTCAACAGCTGCAACTGACCTGCACCACTAACTAATTGCTCACGTTCACACTGGTATTTCAGCACTACTTCATCTATCCCGCTGAGTCATCTGTCCCAACTTTACCTTATATAATTTTGTAATAAGACGGTAATTTTAACCCTCTAAAATCTAAAAACTAGAAAAAAAAAAAGATTTATGAGGAGTAATTGTCAATTTTAAAATTTTTAAATTGTTCCTTAAAAGAAATTTCAGATTTAAATTTGATGCATTCTTCAGTTTCTAATTAAATTTGTTGGCCTCTTGCACTTACCGCATTTGAGAATGAACTTTACTATGTCTGATAAAACACCCAACAAACGACTACTTCAGGAACTTTGCCGTTGCTACAGGGAAGCCGCGCATATTGGAAATAAAAGTGGTATATTTTTTTCGATTGTTTAAAAGAGAAGACTTTTCCCTACAAAATTTGTTGTTTGCAAGGTGAGTCGTGAAGGAATTTTGGTAAAATGTACTCTAGTGAAATAGTAACAAATATCTATTTTGTGCCTGTAATCAGCGCATGCCAATACCACTTTTGAATCAAAATCCCAAAAATTTTCGAAAAAATATTTTCAGAAAAAAAAAAATGTCGGTACGGATGTTCTTTTTAAATTTCCATCAAAAATAGACTAAGTCACTGTCTCAAGGGGAGTAAATTTTAGGTTCCATGGGCATAGATCTTCGATTTTGTTAAGGGTTATAAAAACTTAAAAGAATCCTATTTTGTGAACCCGTAAGCCGATAACAGTCAAAGTGAAAATAGAAATAGTTGGGGTAAATGTTCAGACATTAAAAAAATATAGAAATCATTGCCGTAGTGACTCGATGTTTTGTTCGATAATATATTTAAAAAAAAAAACGTAATATTTCGGAAAAAACAGTGAAATACGCCGAATTTATTTAATTTTTTTTGTTAACAAAATAATTTTGGTTCATTATAGAGAGTAGCCCTAAAGGAATAACACAGCCCACCGGACATAAAAAAAAGTATTCACAAAACGGTAAAACATGTAAAACTTCTTTTTTTTTGTATATTCTTTTTCAACTGTACACGGTGGCACTAGCTGAATAAAACAGCCACGTGATAATACAAAAAATAAATGAGAAGCTTTTATCTTGCGTAGAAAATAGTGATACACGATAAACTTATTTTATTATTTTGTAATGAAGACGTTTTTTTCTACTTATATAATGTGATCTCAGGACAATGAAATACGTCTTTGAAAATGATATCTAAAAAATATTTCAAGCGCGTTTAGCTTTTTTGACAAATTGTGAAGCACGTCATTTTATATTTTTATGTAAACAAACATTTCTCTTATTATTCAGGATTGCTCTAGAATTATGACGCAACCTCCAAAAAACGAAAAGTTTTTTTAAAGGAGTTAGTATCTGTATATGAAGTATTTTTTCCGCTAACGAGTCTCTTAAAAAATAAAAAATGTTCTTTTCCATAACGCTCAGCTCTTTCAATGTTCATTCATGTCATCCAAAACAACATAAGTTAGCAGCTTTTCATGGTATGATCCATAGATTAATCATATTATGCCCAAATAAATAGGATTTCCAAAAAAAAATTAATTAAACAAGCTGTCTATAAATTAAGTCGTAAAGATTGCTCAAAAACTTATACAGGGCAGTGAGGTAGAAAGTTCGACAAAATTATAAATGAACATAATAAATGCTTTGTCAAGGGGGATGAAGGATCTAATCATGTATCTCATTTAATTAATTACAATCGTTATTTCAATAAAACATTTAAAGTTTTCCATACAGAAAAGAAAGGCATTATATTAAATTGATTATAATCTCTAGAAATAAACAAACTGAAACACACAGGTCTATGACTTAACGATCAAACTGACCTGAACAATTCACCATATAAGTTTGTTTTCTTTAATATAGTGGAAGTTTGAAGCAAAAATTGTTTTTTTTTTACTTAGTGCCAATAGTTATGGATTTGCACCAAGTATCGGCCGAATCAGTCCAATACCTAGAAGTTATTTCAATCCGGCCTTTTCAACTATTTTGTTTGATTTTTCAAACTCTTGTCTACTCAATGGGATGAACTCCCGTAGTTTTATTGCAGTCATTGAGTCAGAACCAGTTTTCGTGGTCGTCTTTGTTTTTATATAAAATCGCCTTGACCGACCCTTAGCATGAAAAGAGTGTCTCCGGTTTCTGATTTTCATCTATATGTTATTTAGTAGCTCAAATAATTATAAACTATTATAACTGGTTTAATGGCGGATCGAAGCAAAAAAATAGTGTACTAGAAGTATAGTTATTTATAAATTGTTAAATATTTTGAATGACTAAATAAATATATAAATTATATTCGAAACATTCTGAGGAAGATTATCGTGAAATATCCATTTAGAATTCAGTAGCACGTTTGTTTTAATTTCTAGTTCTAGGATCAGCTTTACTTCTATTTCCTTTCTATGAACGCGCACCTCATAATTAATCCGCAAAATTTTATGGCATTATGTAACAAAAAGATCCTAATCATAATCCTTAGCGGTTCCTTAGTCTGTGCATGACGGTATTCTCGTCATGCCGCAAGATAATCAAAGTCAATACCACGGCCAATTCCTTTTTTGCCTATCTACCCTAGGCCAATGCATATTAATACACTTTTAAATGCCTGAAAGCATGATAAGACTAAGCTATTAATTCAGACGGCACGTGACCAATTCACGGAAGACTTACTGCTTTTTTACCGTACAACGTGGCGGACCACATACGCTATACGCGGGAATCTCTAGCTGCTAAATTGTAGTTTATAAGAAGCTTTTATTTAATTACTTTCCTCGTAAAAGAGAAGTATTGTAATCGTGAAAAGATCACTCTCCGAGATTTTTTCAGATCTTCACGTTTCAGGGATCCTAGATGACGAAAATAGTAAATTGTGCAACAAGTTTAGAAACTGAATGTGTTGCACACAATACTTTTTCTACAACTGCAGAAAATAAAAATAAAAATACAATTTTGATTATTTTTATTCTTTCAACTTTGACAAGACTGTGAGAAATTTTTTCAAACACCGTGTGAAAACTTTTCACACGCTTATGTCAAAATGAAATGACGAATAATATGAGCTTGAACCGAAATTCTATTCACAAATCTTAGAAGACTATGGCAGCAAATATTTCCCATAAGCAAGCTGTCAAACCAATAATTGTTGCAGAAGGTTTACACAATTTCTTATATTTAAAATGGAAAAAATTAATAAGTACGGCTTTTGTAAATTTTGCGAAAGTGTCGAAGAAATAGAGAAACAACACCGTAAATTGCCACTTTTAAAATATTTATTAAAAGAAGCTGGTATAGAACTATTAGAGGAGAACCTGTTTAAGAAGATACAAGAAACCCTTCTTGATAACCAACCATCGTTGAACCGTTTGGGGAATACAAAAAGAAATAAAGTAATGTCAAAATACTATTTATACGTTCTCAAACATCGAGATTGAGAACTTCAAATTCACACTCAACACTTTGAAATTGATGATGCATATGTTCCCCGATAAGGTAAAAATGAAACAAGACTCGTTAGCTCGGTTGGTTAATACGTTGTCCCGGTAAGTCCTGAGTTCAAATTTTAGTTGAGGCGAATTATTTTTCATAAAATTTTAAAAATATTGCCTGCACGGCGCCAAACCTGTTTTATATTTCAAAAACAGTAACACATTTTTTGCAATTTTTTATGTGTTAGTGTTTCAAAAATGTATTAAAACTACATTTCCTAAAATTGTAGTAACTTCGTGGCGGTTATAGGGAGTATATACTGTTCTAAAATTTGCTATTTATTTAGTAACTCAAATTTATTCAAGATCAGTTATAAATTCAGCATTTTTCTAATCTAACATGAAACGTTTTATTTTACTAAAAGTTGAAAGAAAATAAAATTTCCTATTACTTTAGTAACATAAAGTTATTCAAGATCACTAATTCAACATGTTTCTAATTCGACATGGAATGTTTTATTTTACTAAAATCAAGCTTAATACATTTTTAATATTAATTTGATAAAGGATAAAAGAAGATGTGCAAATTTCATATGAAAATAAAATGTCCTATTAATTTAGTAACACAAATTTATTCAAGATCACTAATTCAACATTTTTGTAATCCGATAAAGAATGTTTTATTTTACTAAAATCCAAGGAAAATATATTTTTTAAAATACAATTGATAAAGGATAAAAACGATATGCTTTTACGTACGTCACATCAAATTTTATATGAAAATCCTATTATTTTAGTAAGACAAATGTATTTAAGATAACTAATTTAACATATTTTTAATCCGATATGGAATGTTTTATTTTACGAAAATCCAAGGAATATATATTTTTTAAGAATAATTTGATAAAGGATATAGAAACGACATGCTTTTACCAACGTCACATCAAATTACATATTAAAATGAAATTTCCTATCATTTTAGTAACACAAATTTATTTAAAATCACTAATTTAACTTGTTTCTAATCCGATATGGAATGTTTTATTTTACTAAAATTTATGGAATTTATATTATTTTTCAGATTAATTTTATAAAGGATAAAAACAACATTCTTCTACGTACGTCACATCAAATTTCATATGAAAATTAAATTTCCTATTATTTTTGTAACACAAATTTATTTAAAATCACTAATTTAACATGTTTCTAATCCAATATGGAATGTTTTATTTTCTAAAATCCAAACAATATATATATTTTTAAAGTTTAATTTGATAAAGGATAAAAACGATATGATTTTAACGTCCTTTTACATCAAATTTCATATGAAAATAAATTTCCTACTATTTTAGTAGCACAAATTCATTCAAGATCATTAACTCAACATGTTTCTAAAGCGATATGAAATGTTTTATTTTACTAAGATCCAAGGAATATATATATTTTTTAATTAATTTGAATGAGAATAACAACATGACACTACAAATTAATACGTGCCGAACTTTATTCTTTGTAGACATTTTTATTACCTATTATTTAAATTTTAGTTTGAATTTGTGTGAAATTTAATTAGAATGAGAATAACCACGCGCTACAAATTAATAATCCGATACTTTTTCTTTGTACACATTTTTTTACCTATTAAAATTTTAGTTTGAATTTGTGTAAAATTTTCGAAATCTCCCTTGAATTTATGTGTACTCGAAAAATTTCTGGAAATAATTGAAGCACTAGGGAGATTATAAGCGAAAATGGCAAGAGGTTAATTTTAACAACAAAAGTACAATTCACGATTAGGCTAGATTTAAACAATTAAGTACATCACATAGTTTATTCAATCACAACAAAACCTAACAAATTATCTAACGTTAATAGCGCAAAATATAAAGTAAAGTAGCTCTATTCGAAGTTATAATTTATGGTTACATTGGTACAGTTTTGGAAACTGTGTGCTGGCATATCTTGTTTATTGATAGAATTCGTATATGTTATGTTCTCCGTTATGTTTCGTGAACATGAAGGAACCGGCTCCAGCGGGGAAGTTTCAGATTCTTGCAATTCATGTGAGGACCAGGACGTCGAAGTTTGGTCTACAGATTCTGCAATTTTGTTTGCAATTTTTAATTTATTCCCAATTGAATCGTCTATGTATCCTTCAGCCACTGCGCTAGAACGCCATCCCCCATGGCGTTTAAGAGTTAATAAATCCTCACCAGTATTAACGAGTATTGTTGCCGATGAACGCCGAAAGCAATGGCCTGTATATTCGCTCGGGTTGGGCAGTTTCAAAAAATTGGCTATTTCTGTAGCCATGCGTCCAAATTTATTGATGCCTACAGCTTGTCTAGTGCATTTTTTCATTTTGATAATTCAAGAAAAATCTGTTTTCGGATATATTACTCGGTTTGAGATTGGCAAACTTTTTACATATATTGTAGAAATTTCCAATCAGAGTAAATGATCTAGGTATTTTATTTTTTGTTTGTAAATTTGATCAGCATAGCCGAATTTAAATCTTTGATGTCATTGACTGATAATTTATGCAATTCGTCACGTCTACAAGCTCCTGCTTGACCAATAGCAACTGCGGCCTGAAAGTTTAAACGTATAATATTTAATTCATTTTTGCAATGTTTACGATTAAAAAAATATATGCCATGAAATTTGTTTTAGTACCTACTTTTATTAACAAGTAGTGCTCATCCGGTGCTGAATTTAAAAATTTTGAAAAATCCTCCGTTAGAATTTTGGACTTTTTTGGTGTATATTTTTCTGATTTTCGTTTTAGGAACGACTGTAGTTTCATATAATCGGAAATATTAATATTGCGCTTTACTTTTAAGGTAGCTTTAAGCATAGAGAATATCGACCACAATGTGGATGCTTTGTATTTCTTCGATAGTTCTTCAAAATATACTAGCATCACATTTTCCGAACATGACTTTACATTGCTTCTTGCTTTCCACTGCTGAAATTTCATGTACGCGGTCTCATATTTGTATCTGGAAGTTTCCGGCAAAAGGTTTAGCGAGACGCTTGTAGCTTTTACCTTTATTTCTGGTGGCGTATATTCAAATTCACTTTCACTCTCCATTTTTACACAACAAAAGGTGATTTTGGCAAAAAAATAAAATATTTTTGACAGATTGAAATTAAAATGAAAGTAACCAGGCAATCGAAAACTACGACCTACTTCATTCAAGCTTTAGTGACATTTGTGCTAGTCATCCATCATTGAGGTCAAACCTAAGCAAAACTGTGTGCAAAAATTTCACACAGCAGTTTTTACACATCATGTTTTTAGACAGTTTTCATAGCATTCGTAGAAAAACATGTTTCCTCAATTCCGTCGGCCGGGCCTGTCTGTCTTTTCGCGGTGTAGCTAAAAAACTACTTACTCGATTGACTTCAAATTTTAGTTAAAAATTAAGGGTCATATGGGGACGACCTGGTAACATTTTTGTAAAAATCTAATGCGTCGAAACAAAAGGCGGCCTAGTGAAATGTTAAAAAAATTCTTATTAAAAAACTGCTGATCCAACTTATCTCAAATTTTGCAAAGTTGCATCAAGTATTATGTCGGAATCAAATTGTAACATTTTGGTACGAATGAAAAACTGCTTAATGGTTCGATTTCAAATTGTGTGTGATGAACTAATTGTGATGAGGGATCAACTAGTAAAATTATGGCACTAATTCAAGATGGCCAAACAAAATGGCGGTCAAATAAAATGTTTGTAATCGCGAAAATGTCACCCTCTCAGGTTTTACACATCTTTACGTTTTAGCGTCCCTAGATGCCAAAAAATATGTTTTATCGATTCCGTCGCGTCGGTCCGTTCGTCAGTCTGTCTGTCTCCCAATTCGCGGGATAACTTAAAGACTACTTACCCGATAGACTTCTAATTTTGACCAAAAATTAAGAGACATATGGGGATGATCTGGTAACATTGCCAAACAAAATTGCTGCCAAAAAATTTTTTTGTAATAGTAAAAAAATTACCCTCTCAGGTTTTTCATATCTTCACGTTTTAGCAGTAAAAAAAAACATGTTTTATCAGTTCCATCGGTCTGGCTGTCAGTTTGCGCCATGCCTAAGTAGCACTTTTAGTCATGAATACGTCATTGTTAACACAAGTATTTTCATTGAAGTAACCGCAACTTGGTGTCGCCACGTTCTGTTTAAGCTGAGACTACGTAGTCATTACCAAAATGGGAAACAATTTTCGGGTAACTATTTCATGAATAACATGTAACTGCGACTTTGACTATTATGTAGATAGTACAGAATAGTGTAGTTCCATTTAAGTAGCCGAATAGTAATAATTCACCCTATTCATCACTTCCTTATTTTTGTCTTTATTTAATCCGTTTTAAAAATATGTATGGTTCGTTTTAATACAAACAAAACAGTTATGGCGACTACAAACACTCAAATTGGGAATATGGTTTATACGTATAGAATACGTTATTTATATTTTTTAGTTTTCTGGCTATGCTAAGGACCTAGAATTAAAACGCAGGCAATTTCTCTAGTGAATATGCTGATGATACTCGTAAAAAAATACGAGCCTTTAAAATTCTTTAATTTTCAATGCATTCGAATGATTCTTTTTTTAACGTAATGTTTAATTTGTATGCATTTTTAATCTTTATACTCACAAAAACTTTTACTTTTAGGTTGGCTGCATTTTTTTACTGAGAAAATTACTTAACATCAAGTGTCTACGACTGCTCCCATACGCTTTTATAGTTTTGGATTCTTTAAATACGCAACTGCCACTTATACGCAATTACACTGAAGTCTTGAGCACTAAGGTGGTACGAATAAACCTATCTACAAAGTTCTTATTAAACCTATACTGTATATTATTACCAAGCGGTTACGATTTTGGAACATTCCGCCGGTTCTTTAAAATTTTATGCTTTGGGTCGTAGCATGCGGAGAGTTGCGGTACTTGAGTCACTACTATAATTCTGCCATCTATCATAACCATATCCCTTTGTTTAGTTTTTATTTTTTGTTTCCTTAAAATACCACTTTAGGTTGCTTTGTTCAGGTATGACATAACCAAGTTGCGATATTTTTAATTTTCTATAAAATGTGGCGCTGAGTGACGAAAGCTACTTTTTTTCTTATGGTATGTGAAGCCATTGTGGACCATTTTAACTTGTTACTCGTAGACGATAACACAACACATAACACTAATTAAAAGCTGAAGACCGAATTAAAATAACTTTAGAATGACAGTGGCGACAATAGAAGCCCACCCGCCAAATTGATGCAAAATTTTTAAAGGTTTAAATGGAGGCAACCATATTATCGTTCGTTTTTCGCAAAATATGACTAAATTAAGCTACTTGACAACCTCTGTCAGCGTCATCTTAGAGAGCTTCTACCTCAAATTGAGGTGCTGAATGAAGTAAAACATACACTAAGACATGGAACAATATTGTCTATTACAGCAAAATACAACCAAAATATAAAAATGTGCAATATTTAATAACTTTTCTTAGAGCAAACTTAAAGTTCATTTACACACTGATCACAAACACTTTATAATTACAAGCAAAAAACAGGTGAACCAGGCTTAAATAACATTTCTCTATATGGCCAATGGCTGAGAACTTCTTGTTTGAATCAATATTCATTTTAATAATCACAAACTAATAAAATGAGACACTAAAACAACAAACCTCCTAAGAAACCCACGTAGGTGAAAAACAAAACGATTCTAGCAGCAATATGGCCGAACCAATCAAAAATTGGTTACTCTATTGTTGCCATTGTCCTTATAAAATCACCGACCGAATCTCGTACCAGCGCCCCCTATCTCAGGAACCCCAAGTACAAGAGGTAATAGTTTACTTGTAGTAAATAGTTACTGTAATTCTTACTTCTAAATTGCAACAGAAGAATAACGACTGGCCAGTTTAAAGTAACAGTAGACGATAAGTTTTTCTACTCTGCAACGACTCGTTTTACTTTACAGTAATACGTTATAGGAGTACCTACATTTGAACGTAATGGAGTAGTCTCTGCAAAGTTCAAGAAGGTACTAATACTTAAAAGTTGTAATTTAGTAAACAGATTAGAAACAGTAACTTTGAATAATTACTATTCTGTAACGGAAAAGAAATGACGACCTTGGAGTCCATTCCTTAAGTAGTTGCTTGGCATTAGTTACTATATAACTACTTTACATGGAAAATTACTATAAAGTAATATTCGCAGTAACAAATACATATATAATACTTAAAAACGTGTAACCCAAAGTGTTTGTTGATATATAGTAGGATTATTAGTAATAAATACGTAAAAAAGTCTTAAAGAGTAGTAGTGAAAACAGTTGTGGCTACTTTAGTGCTAGCTGGGGGCTTAAATACTACTTACCCGATTGACTTCAAATTTTGACCAAAAATTATAGGTCATATGGGGATAACCTGGTAATATTTTGGTAAAAATCTAATACGGCGGAACAATGTTAAAAAAATTTGTTAGAGAGGTGTATTAATTAGGATTAAGACCCACTAAAAAAACAAGTCTTTTTTGAAATTCCCAACGTTTTGCAACTTAATTGTTGCATCCTCAGGACACATATACATCCTTTATCTTGCATGAAATCCATATTATCAGTCTTCACCTACTCTTTTTGGTCGGCATATATTTCCTAGATATTAAGTTTCTAAATGGTTTTTGTTAAAAATCCTCTTGTTGTTAAGTTAGAGTGGTGTATTATTTGGGTTAGGATCCAGTAAAAGAAAACAAAAGTCCATTTTTAAATAGTCAACGTTTCGCAACTTTATTGTTGCATCCTCAGGACTCATAGATTTATATCCTGCATGAACCCTATATTGTCAGTCTTTACCTACTCTGTTGGTCTGCAGATATTTCCCAAATATTAAGTTTCTATGGTTTTCGTTAACGATTCTCTTGTTGTTACATTGAAGTGGTGTATTATTTGGGGTTAGGATCCAGTAAAGAAATAAAAGACTTTTTTCGAAATTGTCGACATTTCGTAACCTTATTGTTGCAACCTTAGGACGCATAAAAATTCTATATCCTGCATAAAGCCCATATTAACAGTCATTACCTACTAAGTTGGTCCGCAGATATTTTTCAGATATTAAAGCTTTTAAATTGTTTTCGTTAACGATCCTCTTGTTTTTATGTTAGAGTGGTGTATTATTTGAGGTTAGAAACCAGTAATAAAAAAACAAACAATTTTAAATTGTCGACATTTCACAACTTTATTGTTGCATTCTCAGGACACATATGAAGATATTATATCCTGCATAGAACCCACCTTTTTCCTACTCCGTTGGTTCGCAGATATTTCCCAGACATTAAGTTTCTAAATGGTTTCCGTTTCGAACTTTTTATTGTTAGAGTGGTGTATTATTTGGAGTTGGGAAATATCGGAAGACAAGCGGAGTATAGAAAGACTATGAGTTTCAATTTAAGATGACGAAACAAAATGGCGGCTAAATAAAATTTTTAAGTCAACGTAAAAAAATCTTCTTAGAATGACTTTAAATTTTGCAGAAAAATTAGATATTAAAATGGGATAAACTGGTCCGAATTCGACATAACGTAGCGAAATGGCTGTATGTGCCAATTTAAAAACTACCACTTATTGAATTTATTCTAAGTTATGTCCAAAACTCAAGTGAGGAATGGGTAGAATGAAAATGGTAAAATATTGGTAGTTATCCAATATGATGGAACAAAATGGCGCCCAATAAAAATGAAAAGACAGTATATGTAACCTATATATATTGTGACTATGTGCTGAACTAAATTCATATTCACTTGACTATTCCTAACAAATGGGAAAAAATCATAACGAGGAAAGTTCCGGGTAAAGGAAATTTACCGATTTTTTTACTTTGTCTCTCTCGGACAAATCTTCTAAGTCGATTTTGAACTACTTATATTTAACCAATCGACTTGAAATTTGGAACAAATATTCAATAGACTATTCGAAGTCTTTGGAGAAACAATGAAGAGATTAATTTGAATTTTAAGCTCTGGTGATATGTGACCATAAATTGTTTTACTTCCCTCCAGTGGCGGATATAAAGGTCCGTGGGCTCCAGTGTAGAATATGTTCATAGGCCCCTCTATGTTGTATATAGATTTATTATCTCATTTTAAGGCCACGTATTAGCCAACTCCCACAACATAGCAAACTGGTTAGGAAGACAATTAGTTCAAATTTACGGAAACTTGGCAAATCATATTTTTTTACTTTACTTCACTTCTAGGTTCTAAGAACTATTATTTTTGTAGTGAAAGCACAGCAGAGAACCTTTATTTTAGCTGATTGCAAAGAATAAAATTATTGTCTTTTCTTCTAAATTGAAAGTTTTTGCTTTTCGTTGCCTTTGTACTTCATATTCTGGCTTTATTCTTATTCCATTTCTTCACCAGGTCGATTACGTTATAGGCCTTCAGAAACGAAGTTTTCTTGACTTAAACTTTTAAACATAATAAATATTAATTAATTTAAAATCTTGCAGTTATTTAAATATTTTCTGCTAATGGTCGAAAAGCAAAAAACGCGTTTTTTTTATTTATCTATAAATTTAATAAGGCGTTCACAAGAAAACATAAACATGATGATGGTTTAAAGAAGACAAAACGTCACAATTAAAATTCGAATTTACTACGAGATTTTACACAAATAGTTGCTTAAGAATGTTTTTCAAATTTAGAAAATTCCGGTAAAAATAAAAAAGTTTTTCTAAATACCCAACATTACCATTTTTTTAACATAACTCCAAACACGCTAAAGTTGGATCCGTTCTGCTGACGGCAATAACCTAGTTAAAGTATCGTCTAAAATTTTCTCTATTTTTATATATTTCTAGTTTTCTAAGTCTCAATACATGCATCACCAATTTTATCCGTTTAAAAATATAATATTGTTTTAAATACAATCAACATATTTTTAAAAAACAAAAATCTTTTTTGGCTTTTTCGCAACTGAATAAAAATATCTAACTTTAAATTGATTGAAGCAAATATTTAATAAAATTACATATCTCAACATGTAGACTAGTCTGTCTGCAGAATGTTTCGATACATAATATAAACAATATTATTTAAGCAAGTATAAGAAATTATGTCATTTACCTTAAGTTTTTATAGACACATAGTAGTTTTACAAATACTTTCATCCTATCGGGACTCATCAGTGCGCCGATTGTAAGAGAGAAACATTAAATAATAGAAAAGAATTGAGTTCAAAATTTTAAAATATGTCATTTTGACATGTAACCTAGATATGAAAAAAATGATAGTTTGCAGCCATCTATAATGTTATTTTTAAATGTGTTCAGATTATTTGTTGCGTTTAGATTGACAAACAAAAATCTTTTTTGGCTTTTTCGCAACTGAATAAAAATATCTAACTTTAAATTGATTGAAGCAAATATTTAATAAAATTACATATCTCAACATGTAGACTAGTCTGTCTACAGAATGTTTCGATACATAATATAAACAATATTATTTAAGCAAGCATAAGAAATTATGTCATTTTACTTAAGTTTTTATAGACACATAGTAGTTGTACAAATACGTTCATCCTAAGTATTTGTACAACTACTATGTGTCTATAAAAACTTAAGGTAAATGACATAATTTCTTATGCTTGCTTAAATAATATTGTTTATAGTATGTAACGAAACATTCTGTAGACAGACTAGTCTACATGTTGAGATATGTAATTTTATTAAATATTTGCTTCAATCAATTTAAAGTTAGATATTTTTATTCAGTTGCGAAAAAGCCAAAAAAAAGATTTTTGTTTGTCAATCTAAACGCAACAAATAAACACATTTAAAAACCACATATTTTTAGTCAACATGTTCAAAAGAAAAACTGTTTAAAACAAGTAATAGTATTTTAAACATGTCTAAAACACTTGTTTCTAATCAAAATGTTGAAAACAACAACGCTGGCTGAAACTATAGAAACTGTTTATGTTTTAAAACACATTTATTTAATGTAATATATAAAATTGTAACACCCTGTACAGTGGCGTAGCTGCATCCTCGCCAGCCCCTGTAATACGTGAGACAAATTTGTAGTTACGCCATTGACACTGCATCGTCGCTGGATCCATGTTTATAGGATTTTTTACTATTTCCAAGTCTTCAAATATTGGAACGGAATTTCCGGGCATCTTGTATATGGGTACAATATTTCAGAGGAACAAGTACAAGTTGTTCAAACTAATTTCAAAAATTGATCAGTTACGTTGAAGGTCAAATTCATCGAATTATTATTATTGTCACTGAATTATATGGGGAAATTCACGGTGGATGAAATATTAAACGTTTTTGTAGCACTAATTAACGTATCGTCTTCAAATTTTGGTTGCGAAGGTAACCGACTATGGTCTATCATCATTTTTTGCGATGCGGCGTTATGGCTTCTACCTAAAGTCGGTGACAACATCATTATTTTAAATATATATTTGATCAACTTTCCTAAATACGCCCCTATAGCTATCTGTAGATGTTTTTGAAGTGTTAATCAAATTACAGTTTTTCAAATTGGACAAATAAATTAAAATTTCTCACAAATATCCAAATCTAAATAAAATTGTGCTGAAATTTGGGTTTCGGAAGAACAATACATTTGGGTATTTGATGTTTTGGTCATATCTTAGTCGAAGCGTACAGACGGGTCCAGAAATAAATGTTTTAGGTAACTTAAAAAAGTGTTAAATTTTTTTTATTGGACACCCTGTATTGAATTTAAAAAATGATAAAAGCAGCTTTTTAGCAATGTATACTTTGCCTATACCTAACTCTTCACGTTTTCGATTTATAAGCATTTCTTTTTGAATTGTCATTAAACATGTACTCCTCAGCGGCAAGATTAGTGGGCCATGAAACCAATCATTAGACGACATGCAAATTTATTTGACATAAGTTTCATTCTTTCGTTTGTGATTTTGAGTTAGTATTGCAATTCCACAGAATAACAATTACAATATTTAATTAACATTTAATCTAAAAACATTTTTAAGATGGTTTCCTATCAAACTGGTGTTAGTCCAAAATATCTGAAATAATACATGACCACAAAAGAAACAAGTTTAAAGGTTTTGGACAAGCAGCTAGTTACAAACCATACAAAAAATCAAAGTTTTCATCATTTACTGATTATAGCTAATAAAATTTTTATTAAAATAAATTTTGAGAGTAAATAAAATATTATCTTTAATAACTATTACCGCGTAAATATGCATTTTTTTAATTACATGCTGAAGATGATCTTTAATAAGTCTGAAACGATGAGTAATAGACCCATATCGCCATATACCGTTGAAATGGCTGTTCAACGTTCTATTCAAATATTTACTATCATTCATGGTTCTCTATGATATGGTTATAGGATATCTTATTTTAGACACCCTGTATATACATACAGATTGATTCACAACACTAGATGTTTCTGGAGTCCTAATTAACGGATCGTCTTCAAATTTTGGTTGCGAAGGTAACCGACCATGTTTTAAAATATTTTTATTGATGCGGCGTCGACGCTTCTACACAACTCAGCTGGTAACATAGTTATTTTAAATAGAACACGGTGTATATTTTTTTATTTTCAGATTTAATATATGTATTTCTGAGCAACTTTTTTTAAATACGTCACTATACCTAGCTGTAGCCGTTTTTGAAGTTTTAATTAATTGTCAGTTTATTTAACGTAAAAGGAACTTCAAATAAATTTAAATTTCTCATAACTCTAACCTAAAATTTGAGGTACAGCCCAACAATATTTTTGGGTATTTGATATTCTGGTCATATATTAGTTGAAGCATAGAGAGTGGTTCAGAAATAAATGTTTGTAGATTAACACCTTGTACATCAATTCTGATTTAAAAAGCTGATAAAATTACCTTTTTAACAGTGTACTTTACCTAGACCTAACTCTTTAAGTTTTTGATTTATAAGCATTTCTTTTTGAAATTTCATTAAACATGTATTGTATTTTTCGAAGACTTTGGTAGTAGTAGGCCATGAAAACAATTATTAGACTCCACGAAAATTTATATGACAGAAGTTTTATTCTTTCGTTTGTGATTTGGAGTTACAATGGCAGAAAATAACAAATACTCAACTATAGTTATAATAAATTTATTTATTCTACATCGGCAGTGTGATAAGTTGTTGTGAAAGGACGTATACAAAATTTAATGAAATGGATTCAGATTAACCACAAATTAATATCAAGAAATCTATTTAAGTCGAGAACAATTTCAGAGATTTTGGATTAACTTTAAAGGCACCAAGAAATCTTCCACAAAATAAAAATCGGATAATAAAAAATCAAATAAAGGCTTAAAAAGTCACTACATAGATTTTTTTAACAAATGTGCAAAATGTTGTCCATTAAATATTTTAATAAACGCATATTGACACGACCTAGAGCACCTCTAATAACATGGGGACTAATATCTTGAAATGCTTGATGCACTCGATACTCTAATTCTTCTTTAGTATTTACCGGGTCTGGTTAACATTTTCCTTTAGTATGCTCCATAAACATTTTCCTTTAGTGTGCTCCATAAATCAAAATCAAAAGCAGTAATATCGGGATATCTTGGCGGCCAATTCCACGGTTCTAAACATCTGAACCAAACATCATCGATAATTTGATCAGCTCCGCACTCACTTCTGCAGTACAATATATTGAGCCCTATTAAAGTGATACGAACAGTTTCAGCAATCTTCAAATGAATTACTATCTCTGAACTTCTCGATCCTGTTATAATAAATGTATAAGTATTTCTGGAATTGAGTTTTTCGTTGGTAATCAAATACTTTACTTGATTGTTCATTAGTAAACAAAAGATACTAAAACTTTCTTTTGCAACATGTGAAATTTCGTTCGTCTAACAATGACGATTAAAGATACTTTCTCTCGAAAACTTAGACTCATCGGTCTATCTAATTTTGCATAAAAAATTATGAAGGCTGTGTAGATGCTAGTAACATTTCACGAAACTCTACTTTTTGAGAACCATCTTGAAGTTGGGAACTTGATCCCTGGTGAACTTGTAGTAGTGCATATTATCTTATGTATGGAAGAGTGGGGGATATACATTATATGAAATATATATATATATATATATATATATATATATATATATATATATATATATATATATATATATATATATATATATATATATATATATATATATATATATATATATATACATATATATATACATATATATATATATATATATATATATATATATATATATATCTATATACATATATATATATATATATATATATATATATATATATATATATATATATATATATATATATCCATATATATATATATATATATATATA